>CAMZMU010000041.1:175259182-175696628 GCA_947311845.1 Poa pratensis
TTTCTATTTTTTTTTCCTGGTTTATTTTATTCTATTGATTTAATTGTTCAAACTTGACAAACTTTATATCAAACGTAAGCCCTGGACATGTAGAATCTTTTGGTACTGGTTATTTTCAAATTTGACTATGTTGAATGTATTCAAATTTCAAATGGATGAGTTGAGTAAATTTGATTATCCAAAACTATCGACGGTTCTGTGATATAACCACTACTTGTGTACCTTAAAAACATTTTTGTAAAATTTTCAGAGCAAACTATCACACACTTGTAGTTCAAATTTGAATTACTTTCAGAAAATAGGCATAAAGTCGTTTAAATAGGCGAAATTAGGTAGAAACCGAGAAAATTACTAATATTTGTGGATTATCCATACAATATGGTCTACTTTGTGAGAAATTTGGATGGGTGCCATTTTGCACCATATTTGTTATACTCAGTTCTGCAACATTGTTTGTCATACCAAGATACAGTTATGTGTCCTCTGTCTCATAGAACCAGGATCAAAAAGGTTTCATACATTATTACACATGACCATCAACATCCTTTTCTAGTGTTGTGGTATAAACTTCTTCTTCGTGTGTGTCCCTTTCTTCTGATTGCGCCGTAACCATGGACAATCTTCATCATTCAACACGATGCTTGGGTCAGTTTTCACTGTGAAGGGGGAATTTCATGAAACTTATTGTAATCTTCTGACATGTCTGTCTTGTCCTCCACTCCACGATGTTTCTTTTCCCTGAAAGAACTATGTGGCGCTTTGGCTCATCGTATGATGTATTCGCTTGCTTATCTTTTCTTTTTTTCGGTTTGGTAGACATGTCCTTCACATAGAAAACCTGAGCCACTTCACTGGCTAGGACGAATGGTTCGGTGTCGTACCCAAGATTCTTGAGATCCACTGTATCATTCGTACTGCGGGTCTACCTGTACCCCGCCTTTCAGGTTGAACCATTTGCACCAGAACAAAGGGACCTTAAAAGAAGGTCCATAGTCAATTCCCATATCTGCTCTATGTAACCATAATATGTGTCCTTTTGCCCATTGTTGTTTGTTGCATCAAAGCGGACACCACTGTTTTGGTTGGTGCTCTTTTTATCTTGGTCGGCCGTGTAAAATGTATTCCCATTTATCTCGTACCCTTGAAAAGTCAATATAGTCGAAGATGGTGCCTTGGCCAACAAGTATAGCTGTTCTCCAACAGTGGTGTCATTAATGAGACGTGTTTGCAACCAACCGCCGAAATTCTTCACGTGTTCTTCATCAATCCAATCTTTAGGTTGCTCCGGGTATTTCAAGCGTAAAATATTCTTGTGTTCCTCGATATACGGAGCCACCAAGCTGAATTATGTAGAACTGTGTAGTGTGCTTGAGTGAAAGAATGTCCGTCCATACATATTGTTGCTTTCTTTCCTAGCGTGCCTTTTCCACGCAGTCTCCCCTCATGGCGCGATTGAGGAACACCGATCGGCTTAAGGTCAGGAATAAAGTCAACACAAAACTCAATGACCTCCTCTGTTCCATAGCCCTTGGAGATGCTTCCTTCTGGCCTAGCACAGTTATGACGTATTTCTTTAAGACTCCCATGAACCTCTCAAAGGGGAACATGTTGTGTAGAAATACAGGACCGAGAATGGAAATCTCTTCGACTAGGTGAACTATGAGGTGCGTCATAATATTGAAGAAGGATGGTGAACACCAACTCGAAGCTGACAAGACATTGGACCACATCCTTCTGTAAACTTGGTAGAGTTTTGGATTGATCACCTTCTGAGAAATTGCATTGAGGAATGCACATAGCTTCACAATGGGTACTCGAACATTTTCCGGCAGAAGCCCCCTCAATGCAACCGGAAGTAATTGTGTCATAATCACGTGGCAGTCATGAGACTTTAGGTTTTGGAACTTTTGCTCTGTCATGTTTATTATTCCCTTTATATTCGACGAGAAGTCAGAGGACCTTGATACTGTTCAGGACTTCAAAAAAAATCTTCTTCTCTTCTTTGGTAAGAGCGTAGCTGGCAGGACCTTGATACTTCTCTGGATTCAGGTGGTTGTCTCGTTCGTGCATACGTTGCTGGTCCTGCCGTGCATTCGGTGTATCTTTCGTCATTCGGAACAGATTGTCTGCCAAGACCCTTTCCAAAGATTACTTTTAAATCCTTAACCATATCATATATAACATCCCCAGTAGGGTGGGTAGGCTTCGTCCTGTGATCTGCCTCACCGTTGAAATGCTTGCCTTTTTTCTTACGGGATGCTGTTTTGGAAGAAATCGACGATGCCCCGGGTACACATTCTTGTTTCCCAAATATATACTTTCAGTCTCACCTAAACAGTGCGTGCATGCATTGTATCCCTTGTTTGACTGTCCTGAAATGTTACTAAGAGCAGGCCAATCATTGATGGTTACAAACAACAACGCTCGTAGGTCAAATTCCTTTTGTTTATGCTCATCCCACACAGGTACACCTTCGTCACGCCACAACTGTAAAGTTCTTCAACCAATGGCCTCAGGTACACATCAAGGTCATTGCCGGGTTGCTTCGGGCCTTGGATGAGCACTGGCATCATAATAAACTTCCGCTTCATGCACAACCAAGGAGGAAGGTTATAGATACATAGAGTCACATGCCAAGTGCTATGACTGGAGCTCTGCTCTCTGAAAGGATTAAAACCATCTGTACTTAGACCAAATCTTAAGTTCCTTGCGTCATCTGAAAATGTCGAGAACTCTCTGTCGATTTTTCTCCACTGCGACCCATCAGCGGGGTGTCTCAGCATCAGGTCTTTCTTACGGTCTTCTTTGTGCCATCGCAACAACTTGGTATGCTTTTTGTTTTGGAACAAACGTTTCAACCGTGGTATTATAGGAGCCTACCACATCTCCTTGGCAGGAACCCACTTCCTGGGGCGCGGCTCGCCCTCAACATCAACAGGGTCATCTCGCCTGATCTTATACCGCAATGCACTGCATACCGGGCATGCATTCAAATTCTCGTACTCCTCACCGCGGTAGAGGATGCAGTCATTGATGCATGCATGTATCTTCTGCACCTCTAATCCTAGAGGGCAGACAACCTTCTTTGCTTCGTACGTACTAGAGGGTAATACGTTATCCCTGGAAGCATCTTCTTTATTATTTTCAGCAACTTTTCAAATCCCTTGTCAGAAGTACCATTCTCTGCCTTCCATTGCAGCAATTCCAGTGTGGTACCCAGTTTTTTCTAGCCATCTTCGCAATTTGGGTACAACAATTTGTTGTGATCCTCCAACTTCAACCTCTTGTTTTCAATTCCGCAGTTTATCTTCGCATCAAGAATGGCCCGACGAAGATCTTCATCGGGCTCATCAACAATGGGCTCTTCTTCAGCTTCGTCTTCCCCATTGTACTACCACCGTGTTCAGTGAACATAGGATAATTGTCATTATCCTATTCTTCTTCTTCATTGTCTTCCATTATAACCCCTCTTTCTCCGTGCTTGGTCCAACAATTATAGCCGAGCATGAAACCGGACCGAATCAGGTGGATGTGAAGGGTTTTTTTAGGAAGAATAATCCATCGTATTCTTACATGCACTACATGGACAACAAATAAAACCATTCGCCCGCTTGTTTGACTCAGCCACATGGAGAAAATGATGCATGCCACTAATGAACCCGGGACTGCGTCGGTCACCGTACATCCATTGCCGGTTCATCTGCATTATATAAGTATATCAAAAACCATTACACTACATCATGAATAGATAAGTGACCAAAATAATTAATAAAAGTTCATCATATTAAAAGCAAAGTAGAGTAGTGACCAAATGTAATACATAATTCTCATAAAACATACACTGAAACTAACATACAACTATCTAAAAAAATTAAATCCAACAACAAATGCGATCAAAATCGCAACTAAGGTAATTACTGAACCAACAACATAATGATACCAAGCCTCTTGATTAATGGCATATTTTATAATCTTTTTAATCTTCAAGCGCATTGCATCCATCTTGATCTGGTGATCATCGACGACGTCAGCAAGTTTGAAGTCCAATTTCATCTTCTCTTCTAGGCATTGGAGACGAAGATCTTCACTTCTTTTCAATTTTTCTTTCAAATCATTATTTTCTTTTTCAAATAAATTTAGCATCTCGACTAGAGGGACGGTTGGAATTTCCGGTTCAACTACCTCCTAAATAAAAAATATCTATGTCAAGTTGGTCGGCATAATTAGTCATAAACCGAAACGAAAGTAATAGTTATAAAAGTATACCACATCCGAATCATAGACCGGACGAGGGCCGACGGGGACGGATATCAAAACCATGGCACTATACATATAAAAACAATTTAAGAAAATTATGCATGTAAATCATAAAACTATGCATGTAAATCATAAAACTAAGTTTTTTTAATAAAATATAAAAACAAGAGGCTCACCGAGGTGGTGCCGGTGACGGGACGGCGCGTGTGAAAGGATCGTATGGCCACCTAGAAGGGGGGGGGGGGTGAATAGGTGCTACTCCAATTTTTAATTCTTTTTCGATTAAGGATTGACTAAAAGGTAAATTCTCTAGATATGCAACTATGGTGAATTTACCTATATGACAAGTTAAGTCTAAACAAGATAAGATACAAGTCGTAAATAACTAGAAAGGATTAACCGATAGGAAAGCACGCGGAGACAAGAATGTATTCCCGAGTTCCTCCTTCTTAGGGGAGTACGTCTCGTTGGAGGGGTGTGAGCTTCAAACTCAAGATGCCACAAAAGGCTTCACCCTATTCTCCGATGAACCTCGCACAAAAGCTCGGTCCACCTTTCTTTATCGGAATCCTCCAAAGCGGAATCCGGAGCACAAAAGCTCGTTACAACAACTTGAGGCTCAACCCACAAAAGGATTGGGGGCTCTCAATCACCAACAACACCTGCTACACAAAAGTAACAAGCAAGTGAGAACAACAAGATGCCTAGGTTTTCCTAGTGGAAACCCTAGGCTCGAATCCCTCAAGTGAATGAAGGGGAAATGAAGAACGCTTTGGTGAAGTAGTAGATCCGGGCCTTCTCCTTCAATCCTCCAAAGATCAATGAGTTTGGGTGGAGGGATTGGGAGATCTAGTGATTCTTGAGCTTGCAACAATGGTGTACTTCAGATCTGGGCGAGCTGCTTGGCTGGAGGTAGGTGGAGGGGTATATATACCCCTCCCAGAAATGTAGCCGTTGCAGTCCACTTAGACCGGAGTCTCCGGACTTGGAGACCGGAAACTCCGGCCTGGGCCGGAGACTCCGGCCCCACTCCGGACCAGATACCGCAGCAGCCGTTGCGATGCTCTTCTTCTCTGCAGGCCGGAAACTCCGGTCTGGTAGGCCGGAAACTCCGGACAGGCCAGAATCTCCGGGCCTACTCCGGGGCAACTCCGGACCCTATACCGCACGCGCCGTCCAGGGAACGTCTTCGATTCAAACCACTAGTCAGGGGCGGAGTCTCCGAACCGCGGGACCGGAAACTCCGGCCGGTGCGGAAACTCCGGTGTTACTCCGGGGTAACTCCGCACCACATCCCGCAGCTGCCGCCCAGTGGAGCTTTTGCTCCAGAAAATGACTTGGCCGGAGACTCCGGCCACAGAGACCGGAGACTCCGGACTGGACAGGCAAATGCAAGCTTCTTTTTCTTGTCAAGTGTTTTGCTGCAAAGTGTAATTGTATCATTTCATTCCTGCACCACTTAACATCATATTAAATAATTCCTAGTGTTGTTGCCTAACACACAAAACATAGGGGACATAAAATATGTCCTTACAATCTCCCCCTTTTTGGTGTTAGATGACAATACACGGATTTGCAATAAAGCACACAACAATTATCGACATATACCACAATGGATTTGAGAGGCTCCCCCTACATGTGTGCATATAAGTAGTTTGCATTTGAATACAAATGCTCAACATGTAGAGGAGAGACAACTCACAAGGAATATATGGAACAATATAAATTACACCAACATGAGACAAATCATGATATAGAGTTGAGATGAAAAAGGAACCATACCTTGTGCATAACTATGACATAGAGACCAATGCACAATAATAGACCAAAAATAATATCATCTCAACCATAGGAATTATGAAATCCATAGTCTCATACCACAAACAGTACCACAAATAGGAACATAGTCTCACAACATAAAAGCAAAGCAAATAGGTTCAAATGACATAAGATAAATGGACACAAGCGCAAATAAATGATAAAAAGCACGTGCTTGTGTCCGACCCATGCAAATCCCACGGTGAGAGAGCTAATAGAACTACTTCTCCCCCTTTGGCATCGAAACACCAAAAAGGGAGAAGAGCGATGCTAACGGAACCCAAGGCGATCACTCGCCGTCTTCATCATCGTTGGCATCACTGTCCTCATCATCACCACTCCCATCATTATCTTCAGCATCACTTGCGCCATCACTTTCTTCTTCATCATCATCACTTTCTTCTTCATCATCATCATCTTTCTTCTTCATAGCGCATAGGAGCCTTACCGGTGTTGCGAGAAGAGGAGGGCATGGAGGTCACCTCGGCATAATCAGACCAATGAAATGTATCCTCATTCCACTTGTCAAGAGAGATAGTTGAAGAGGATGGCGGAGTTTCAGGATCATCCTCATTGCGAGGAGGAGTGGTACCACCATTGCTGATCTTGCGCATTTCCTTCATCATCTTGGCTTGATTTGACAAGATCCTCTTGTTAGTGACATAAGTTTGATGATTTTCCTTGTGCAACCCAACACCCATACACATCATGGCCCTTTGCCACCAAGAAACTTTCTTCAACTCCTCGTTGACTCTTTGTTTGCCACCTTGATCCCAAGAGGGTGGAGTGGCATTCTTCCTTCTTGCCCTAGGAGCTTCTTGCTCCTCTATCTCTTCATAAGAGGCTGGAGTAAGGTGATGGCGGAGTACTTGAAGAGTGCCATATGTGTGTTTCTTGAAGTGAGATTGATTGAGGTTGGGAATCTTCTTGAGAATGAGCTTCATGACATAGGGAGCATACATAGGGTTCTTCCTCTCGTGAATAGCAATGTTGATCTCACAATTGATAAAATCCATGACATCAATCTGAAACCCTTGACAATTCGGACCGGCAAGGAATGTCTTGTGGCAATGGTACATGAGGTTGACAAGAGCACCACGGATAGCATCCGTATTCCCGGCTTGAGGTGCAATGCTCCAACGAAACATGCGAATCAAGATGTTGTAGATGGGCTTGAGTCCTTTGGTGGTAGCAAGGGCGCCCCCTCTAGCAGCAAGAGGGGCAAGGATCTTCTTATCATAGGCCACACCTTCAACATGCATCCGGTGACCAACGGGTTTATTCACACCTTTGAACACATACCCCAAGGCTTCTCCAAATTCTGAATAGTGTGCACTAACTTTGAGAGGTCCCGTCATCCATGTCATTTTGGTGTCCTCCTCATCTCCAAGCACAAGAGTGGCAAAGAACTGTTGGACCATGTCAATATCATAGTCTTGTTGGGTGGTAATCAGGGGCTCAAGACCAATCTTCCTAGCAACCCACAATGCATCCGCAAAGTATGTCTTCTTGGCCAACACGTCAAAGTTCAGCGGTTTTTGAGGACACACAAGAGCTTTTGGGTCCAAATTGGCATATATTTCCTTCATAATGAGCTCTTGCTCCTTTCTCCAAAAGTGACCATCGGTGGAGTTGTTTGGCATGTCATAGAAATTCTGCGCCCTCATTGTCCGAAATTCTTCCTTGCTCAACCCTTTCAAAGTGGTCAAGTTGTCAAACTTGGCCTTCTTGGCCCTTTCTTCTCGAAGGAAGGCAGCCTCTTGCCTAGCCCTTCTAGCATCAGCAGCCTGTTTCTGCTTTAGGGCACCACTCTGCACATGCTTGTCTCGCTCTGCATCATAGACCAAGTAGTCTCGACCTTGGAGCTTGTGCTTCTTCTTGATATTCGAGGATGAGGATGAAGGACCGGGATACTTCTTGTTAGCTGTGAAACAGGATTAGAAAGGTAGCATTGAGGTAAGCATACATGTCCATGGAATTTCAACGAAAGAAAAAGGTAGAGGAATTTCTTCTCAGGTTTGATCTAGACCGAAGTTTCCGGTCTCAGGGGAAAATCACACTAGCAATTTTCTAGATAGTGCATTGCCATCCTAAAGGTTCTACACCACAAGTTTTTACAAGAACTACTCTCAAAACCAAATCTAGGATGAAACCCTAGAGGAGAGAGAGAGTGGTACCCGTTTCCTTCATGGTGAGATCCAAACGGGGGGAGGAAGACCCCCAACGTTTGGGACGTGGAGGAGCCAGTGGCACGGCGGATTCCTGCGGCGGGGAGCGGCCGGAGACGGTCCGGAGTAGTGGCGGCGACTGGGGAGAGGTTGGGGAGCAGGGGTGTGTGGAGAGTTATGAGAAAAACTCCCCACCCGATCCCCTTTTTAGAATCCCAGGAAAAATGCCGAGTCCAGAGTCTCCGGCCTAAAGCACCGGAGTTTCCGGTTGAACCGGAGTTTCCGGGCTTTAGGGCGGAGACTTTGGACAGACCGGAGTCTCTGGTGTTTCACACCGGAATCTCCGGACCCAAAGCTCCAAAACTGCCAGTTTTAAATTGGGGACATGTATGTTGCAAGATGAGCATGGCTTTTAGATAAGATAGCTTAGGTTTAGAACAAAGTCACTGATGGTGGGATACATACTAGGAATAGCAAGATGCAAATATAAAAGCCAATTCCAAGTGTTTCTCCCAAAAACACCATAAAGGTCTAGAAAACCCAAATAAAATCACCTCTTCACAAAGAAGAGGGCGGTGGCCTAGGCCACCATGTATGAGTGTGTGGTGTGACACCGCGAAGATATATCTTGGGTTCACGGCCACTACTCGTCTTTTAAGCTCATAATTCATAAAATGAAAATATAGAGACAAAATGAGTTCTTGCTATCGGCATAATGGGGGGGAGGGATAGACCAATGGATTAGGACCGCACTCCCCTATGTCCATGCCTACATCCAAACCAAATTACTATTGTCTAATATGGGTAGGTATGCAAGAAGTCCACTAAGTCCAATTGCTTATGTCCACCACATTTAGTTCTCCTCTCAACTCCTTGAATCTTGCTTCACCAAGAGGCATTGTGAACATATCGGCGAGTTGATGCTTGGTGTTGACATACTCGATTGCAATATCACCCTTCTCAACATGATCTCGTATAAAATGATACCGGATCTCAATATGCTTGGTCTTCCCATGAAGTACCGGATTGTGAGCAATTTTGATGGCACTTTCATTGTCACATAAAAGAGGCACTTTGTCACAAATGACACCATAATCCTTTAAAATTTGCCTCATCCATAATAATTGTGCACAACAACTTCCGGCGGCAATGTATTCGGCTTTGGTGGAGGACGAGGCCACACAATTTTGTTTCTTGGAAGACCAACTCACAAGAGACCTACCAAGGAATTGGCAAGTACCCGAAGTTGATTTTCTATCCATTTTGCAACCCGCCCAATCCGCATCCGAATAACCTACAAGATCAAAGCTTGTCCCATGGGGGTACCAAAGACCATAGTTAGGAGTATCTATCAAGTATCTTAGAATCCTTTTAACCGTGGTTTCATGACTTTCCTTAGGACTTGATTGGAATCTTGCACACATACCCACACTAAACATAATATCCGGTCTAGATGCACAAAGGTAAAGTAAAGATCCAATCATAGAACGATAAAGCTTGGGATCAACTTCCTTACCCTTCGGATCTAAGTGTAGATCCGCCTTAGAGTCCATGGGAAACTTATATGGCTTGGCGTTGAACTAAGGTTGCAAAGTCAATGAATACTTTTTGAGTTTCACTCTTCCTCTTGAGGTAGAAAGTCCAACAATATCTTGTATAATCATCCACAATCACCAAACAATATTTCTTGCCACCAAGACTATCATATGTGGGAGGCCCAAAGAGATCCATATGAAGGAGCTCCAAAGGCCTCTCGGTGGAGATAATGCTCTTCTTGGGATGATTCTTTTCATGCATCTTTCCGGCTATGCAAGCACTACAAGGACGATCTTTGGAAAAATTAACATCGGTTAGTCCTACCACGTGTCCACCCTTCACAAGAGTTTGCAAATTTCTCATACCGACATGGCCTAGCCGGCGATGCCAAAGCCAACCCTTGTCGGATTTAGCCATTAGACACGTGGCGATTTGAGTGGTCTCTTTCGAGAAATCGACCACATACAAACCGTTTACACGAAATCCAACAAAGGCTACTTTAAGAGTTTGAGTGAAAAGGATGGTCACGTGGTGTTTATTAAAGATAACGGTGTAACCGACATTGCATAATTGACCAACGGAAAGTAAATTATATGAGAGAGATTCAACAAGTAGGACCTTCTCAATGGATAACTCCGGAGTGATCACTACATTGCCATATCCCAATACCTTAAGTCTTGCATTATTCCCGACGGTGACATGAGAAAATGTGAGTAATTGATTCAATAGGCCCTTTACTACTTCTTTGCTTCCGGTCATGTGAGAAGAGCACCCACTATCAATGAGCCATGAAGATCCACCGGAAGAAAAGTCCTACAAAGAATCAAGTCTTTGTTTTAGGTACCCATTGTGAAATGGGTCCTCTTTTGTTAGTCACAAGGGTCTTTGGAACCCAAATAGCATAGTGATAATCATCTCCATATGAAGTGCCAACATATTTAGCAAAAACACAACCATCTATAGATTTCATAAGAACATATGAAGGGTTGTATTTTCCCGCAAAGTCATTGTGAGTGGCATTGCCCCTTGTGGCATCACCACTCGCAATGGTAGTCTCTTTTGCTTGTGCGGGCTTGGCATTCTTCTTGTTCGTGTTCTTCTTCTTCTTCTTGGCAACATAACCAAGACCCTCTTTCCCTATGTGAGGCTTTTGC
Organism: Poa pratensis; assembly: GCA_947311845.1. NCBI lineage: Eukaryota > Viridiplantae > Streptophyta > Magnoliopsida > Poales > Poaceae > Poa > Poa pratensis. The sequence continues at coordinate 175,270,116 of CAMZMU010000041.1, forward strand.
GCTTGCAAGAGCTCATAAAGAGGTTTCTCACCTTGAGGGCTAGAGGCCTTGGCAAGTTCATTCTTCAACCTAGCATTTTCCTCAATGATATTTGCATGATCACAAGAGCAAGTAGAGGAGCTAGGTTCATCAATTTTAGTAGATTGTATTTGAAGTTGTTCAAAAGACTTGGTGAGAATAGAGTGTTCACTCTCCAAGGCCTTGTGAGCCTTGGTGAGCGACCCTAACTCATCGGCTAGTCTATTATGACCAACACCAAATACGACCTTTTGTTTCTCTAAAACATTGTATTTAGCAATAGCATGGTCACGTTCTTTAATGATCTTAGAAAGAGTTTCATTTTGAGATTCATCAAGATTCTCAAGCTTCTCCTCAAGAGAAACTCGAAGTTCATGCTCTTCCTCAATCGCCTCGGTAAGGGAAGCGATCTCATTAGCATATTCTCTTTCTAGTCTCCCCTTTTCTTTAAGGAGATCTTGTGCGATGCCATATTGACTCATAAGAATCTCAAGCCGAATCTTGCTTTCACCTTGCAAGTTAGTCATCAAGAAATCCAAAGCAACATTTTCTTCCTTAACTCTAAGACTCATAAATTCATGCATTTCATTCATAGTCTTAGGAGGAAGGGAAGGTGATACCTCGGAGAGCTTGGCCATGAGACACGTAGCGGATTTGGTGGTGACATTATCATTGGGGGATTCAAAGAGAGAAGGGGTTGTCGATGAAGCAATGGCTAAAGCGGCCACTTCACTTGTGGTTGTTTCTTCTTCATCACTCTCATCCCCGGACATATATTCCTCTCTCACCACCAACACCTTGGAAGGTAGCTTCTTGTTGGGATTGAACTTCTTGAAGTAAGGCTTCGTGGGAGAAGAACTTGACGCTTCCTTGCGAATGAGTCTTCCTCCATGTTCTTCACGGTTCTTGTAAGGGCATTGGGCAACATAGTGGAATTGATCTTGACAATTGAAGCAAGTCTTCATTTTTGGGTTGCCTTCCTTGTAGCCTCTTGCTTTATGCTTTTTATCCACATAAGCTTTAGCTTTAGATGGATTTTTCCAAAAGTCCTTCGCCATGAGAGCCACATAATCTCTATGAGCACCCTTGAGTTCCTCGGGTGCCAAGTAACTTCCCTCTTCATGATCTTGGTCTTCATCTAGTTCCACAACCTTGGCCTTCAAAGCAAGTGAGGAACTTTGGGCCATTCCAAGAGCTCGGGCACGAGAGTCTCTAGCAATTTGAGCTCGGACCTTGTAAGATTGCATCTCTTGCATGACTTCATTTGAGGTCAAGAGGTCATAGTTGTGCTTCCCTTGGAGACTATTCAAGTCGTTCTCTTCAAACGGCATGAGGGCATTCACATACTTCCTCTTGATGTAAGTATCATCCACATGTTTAGCACCAAGGTCTCTAAATGCGGTAGCAAGAGCCTTGAGCCTTTGATACATCTCCTCATGAGTTTCATCATCTTTCTTGTAGAAGCCTTCAATTTGATTGCTCATGGCTTCATATCTATTTCTTCTCATGCTCTCATTTCCAACAAACACCTCCGTGAGATTGTTCCATGCTTCCTTGGCGGTGGTGCAATCTTCAATGTGATGGATGTTCTTTTCACCCACGGCAACACGGATCACATCAAGAGCGGTGGAATTTAGTTGAGCTTCAACTTCTTCTTTCCTTGTCAAGTCATTTTCATCCACCGGCTTGAATCCATCAACAATGATCTTCCAAAGACCTATGCAACCACTTTTCAAGTGAGATTTCATAGAAGATTGCCAACGGGTAAAGGAAGATGCATTAAGACTAGGTGGAGCTCCTCTTAAGTGAATAGGAGGATGAGGCACGGGTAGGTCGGGAGAGTATGCAAAAGGAACTCTAGCATGCTCTCCCTTCCCATTAGGTGTTTTAGGTGAGGATTCATTTTTATTTGAGTTCACCCCCGCTTTCTCTTCGACACTTACATCCGAGGGCTTCTCCTTAGGAGGAGCCTCCGGAGTTAGGGAGGAGTCGATACCCTTTGCCACCATGAGTTGCTCTAACATTTTGCGCAACTCTCCCATTTGAGTATCCATAGAGGACTTCAAGGAAGTGAAGTCCTCCACGGAAACAGAAGTGGGAACGATGGTGTCATCGGGTATCTCATTCCCATGTTCGTCGAGGGCCATATTTCTCTTAGGCGGTTAAGCCCGAATAAAGAGCCGAGGCTCTGATACCAATTGAAAGGATCGTATGGCCACCTAGAGGGGGGGGGGTGAATAGGTGCTACTCCAATTTTTAATTCTTTTTCGATTAAGGCTTGACTAAAAGGTAAATTCTCTAGATATGCAACTATGGTGAATTTACCTATATGACAAGTTAAGTCTAAACAAGATAAGATACAAGTAGTAAATAACTAGAAAGGATTAACCGATAGGAAAGCACGCGGAGACAAGAATGTATTCCCGAGTTCCTCCTTTTTAGGGGAGTACGTCTCGTTGGAGGGGTGTGAGCTTCAAACTCAAGATGCCACAAAAGGCTTCACCCTATTCTCCGATGAACCTCGCACAAAAGCTCGGTCCACCTTTCTTTATCGGAATCCTCCAAAGCGGAATCCGGAGCACAAAAGCTCGTTACAACAACTTGAGGCTCAACCCACAAAAGGATTGGGGGCTCTCAATCACCAACAACACCTGCTACACAAAAGTAACAAGCAAGTGAGAACAACAAGATGCCTAGGTTTTCCTAGTGGAAACCCTAGGCTCGAATCCCTCAAGTGAATGAAGGGGAAATGAAGAACGCTTTGGTGAAGTAGTAGATCCGGGCCTTCTCCTTCAATCCTCCAAAGATCACGAGTTTGGGTGGAGGGATTGGGAGATCTAGTGATTCTTGAGCTTGCAACAATGGTGTACTTCAGATCTGGGCGAGCTGCTTGGCTGGAGGTAGGTGGAGGGGTATATACCCCTCCCAGAAATGTAGCCGTTGCAGTCCACTTAGACCGGAGTCTCCGGACCTGGAGACCGGAAACTCCGGCCTGGGCCGGAGACTCCGGCCCCACTCCGGACCAGATACCGCAGCAGCCGTTGCGATGCTCTTCTTCTCTGCAGGCCGGAAACTCCGGTCTGGTAGGCCGGAAACTCCGGACAGGCCGGAATCTCCGGGCCTACTCCGGGGCAACTCCGGACCCTATACCGCACGCGCCGTCCAGGGAACGTCTTCGATTCAAACCACTGGTCAGGGGCGGAGTCTCCGGACCGCGGGACCGGAAACTCCGGCCGGTGCGGAAACTCCGGTGTTACTCCGGGGTAACTCCGCACCACATCCCGCAGCTGCCGCCCAGTGGAGCTTTTGCTCCAGAAAATGACTTGGCCGGAGACTCCGGCCACAGAGACCGGAGACTCCGGACTGGACAGGCAAATGCAAGCTTCTTTTTCTTGTCAAGTGTTTTGATGCAAAGTGTAATTGTATCATTTCATTCCTGCACCACTTAACATCATATTAAATAATTCCTAGTGTTGTTGCCTAACACACAAAACATAGGGGACATAAAATATGTCCTTACAGCGGCGATCGACGGCGGTGAGGACGGGGACAACACTAAAACCCAAAATCATACTTTAATTTGAGCTCAAACTGCATATAAAACAAATAAAATCCCTAACTAAGACATTTCATCAAACACTAGCTAGCACTAAAAAAATGAAATGAGCTAAACTAGCAACAAAATGAGCTAAATTAGAACGCCGAAGTGCTAACCTTTGGATAGATGGGGCGCCGTTAATCTTGACAAATGGTGGCAAAAAATGGGACAAACTCGAGCTCGGGAGAAGAAATAGATGAGAAAATGTTGATAAACTCGAGCTCAAAAATGGCCATGGCCGCTCTGGGGGTGGAAGATGATATATGGGACCCTTTAGTCCCGGTTCGTATCACGAACCGGTACTAAATGTCCATATTTAGTACTGGTTCGTGATACAAACGGTACTAAAGGGTGCTCACGCTGGCCCCCCTCTGCGGCCGCCTGCCACGACCCTTTAGTACCGGTCCGTATCACGAACCGGGACTAAAGGTCCCTACGAACCGGACTGGACCTGGCCGGCGCCCTGGGCATTCGAACCGGGACTAGTGCCCCCATTGGTACCGGTTCATAAGGGAACCGGGACGAAAGGGCCAAACCGATGGCCCTGTTTCAACTAGTGATCCATGAAGTTTTGTTAGTTCTTACGGTTCCCGGCGGTTTTACCAGAGTTAATGGGCCTTGTTTTTTCTAAATGTTGAGGAGTACGGTTGTGTCAAGTTAAAAACACAAATCAAAGAATCTTATTGTAAGTACTGAATACCACATACAATAAGTTTTCGGGGTGAGAAGTTGCTAAATTAGAGACCTATAAGTGATAGTTAATTGTTAAGCATGGTAAATGAGCAGGTAAGCCATGAAATGGAAGTTAAGCATGGTAAATGAGCATGTAAATAGCCAGAAACAGAATCATTTGGCATTTGGCATACAACACAGATATAGAATATAGGAAATTACAAGATGACCTTGAAGCCATGAAATTCACTCTGAATTTTGTTATTTTGATGGTGATATGCATGAACATCTTGTTCTGATTACGCCAGACTTTCATGAAGAAATACTTCAAACTCCTATATCAACTCATTCTGGCATATAGAAGATGTGCAACATCCTTAAGGCCGGGAAAGACGTCTGGAATTTGATAATAGGCGAGGTACATTTTTTAATTCTCATCTTATTTAATTGGCCATTTTATTATCTTGCATGAATTTTTGTGAGTAACAAAAAGTAGTAGGATGCATATTTTATTTGCACTCTTGTAGTACTAGTAGTACTCATGGATCGAACAACCACAATTTATACTAAAGGTTTTACTTGCTTACAACTTATCATGTCGCTGAGTCTCAAACATTGTTCACTAATAATCCTAATTGTTATTTTCTATATGATTCAATGATACCTACCACATAACAGTATTGATATTATACAGTAAAATATATCGTTCAAATTTCCATTGCAGACAATATTACTAAACAATTAAAAATATATTTCCCTCAAATTTTAGACTGGAAAGTTTTCTGATATAAATTCAAATTAATTGGATCATATGTATTTACATATTTCATTGAAACATGAAATCTCCTTCAAATTATTCATGTACATAGTAATTTGTGTATCACTCAGGTGTAGTAGCATGACGAAGATCACTATAATATACATGTATACCTACATCATGATTGATGTTTGTAGAGGATAATTTTATTGCCAAATGATAACAAAGAGAAAATTCTAGAATGTACAAGGTGTCGTCAAAGTTGTCCTGACTTCAAATCTATTCCAATATCTTCGATATTTTGTGGTTAAATCTTCCTTGTCTATGATCACGGGTTATAACTGATCAACAAACATGATGCTCGGTTGACTGTGCTGACATAGGAAAACATATGTAGTAACACGCATAATAATTTTAAATTCGAGGTATGTCCATCCCATTTTTCTTTGTGTACTCGCTGACTTTTATCGATTACAGCTCAGCTAGACAGAAATATCTTCTCTTTCCATCCGTTCAAATAACAAAAAAAAATCATGCATTGGCTGATTTTGTATATCAAGTTTCTTTTTTCAGCAAAACTTGTTCCCGCAACAAAAACGAGATGGACGTTACTTGTAAATACGAGTTTTGTTTGCCAAACAAACAATGAAGTTCGATTTCAAAAGATAAGAGGAAGTCAAATAGAGTGGCCGTCAGCTGGGCCAGGGGGTTATGTTTTTAATCTTGTGTACGTGATAAGCGCCGAAACACACATGACATGCACGCAAAAACTGTGCAGTGATTGCCACCTGAATACCACAGACGCGTAGTGACAGTTTCTGAAAATGTCTGCTAGGCACGATTGAAACCATGTGCGATGGCTTGGTACGTACTAGTATTTTTTTTTTTTGAGTTAATGGTAGGTTCTATCTTCTGATCAGATAGAAAAGAGTGTTATGTACAAAAGTTTTAGTTAGGGATAAATTCCTATACAAAAAAAAAAATCTCCTGGATCTTGCGTGTCGGTGAAAGCCCGCAGCGCCATCTTCTCCTGCACCAAAAACACCACCTCCGCAGGCTCAAGTACATGAGGAGCACCTCCTTACAACGTCGGCAAGGAGTGTCCAGGCAACAAAAACTCCAGCATCTAGGTCCCCACTGACGGCATCTGCCGCTCTAACTCGGTCTCGGACGTCTTTTTCTTCTTCTTGGACTTCTCAGCAAGGACGAGGTCGTCGATGGTAGTCGCCGCCTGGTCCGTGAGGGGTCCGTCGAACAGGGCCAAGTAGGCATGCCGCTGTCGCTCCGAGGGGACGGCCTCCTCAGGCTGCGAGCCGAGACGACGCGCCACTGTCTCCTTGGCCAGCTGCTCGATGTTGGCACCTTCCGGGTGCAGCTCGGCGATCCTGATGCTCCTCCGTGCTGACAGTGCGTCTACCTTCTTCTTATGGACCAAGGTCGTGTCCGGCATGTCCAAAACGGAGGCCTCGAGCGGCGTCGAGATCCGGGCGATGAAGCCCAACAATTCCAGCTATCCAGAGTCAGCAAGCACCGGTGTGACAATGTCCTTCTCAACCTGTGGCTGACCTCCTGCTCACCCTGATCGGTCAGCAGGGCGGAGCCTCCTGGAAGAGCACTCGAAGCGAACTTGGCGAGGCCATCTCCAAAGGTACGTACTAGTATGTGGTGCTTAGTAATGGTCATCTCTCTCACCACCGCTGTTGGGGTATCCGAATTCGAGGAAAACCTATTCTCTACATCGTTCTGTCCCATGTATTGCCGTATTGATATGTACTAGTAGGTGGTGCCTTATGGTTTCTTCTAAGATTGTTTGCAAGATCGATGAGTCTAACTACTATCTCATTGCGTGTCTAATTCTTTTCTATAAAATATTTTGTTTTCATGTTTCGTTTTCGTTTTAAATTCTATTTCAAAAAAACATGAACATTTTTTGAAATTTGAATAATATTTGAGCTCCGAACATTCTTTCGAGTGCATAAACATTTTTTTCAAACCCATGATTTTTTTAAACCATTGTGAACCTATTTTCGAATGCGCGGACAATTTTTAATTCCTTCACAATTTTTGAACCAAGTAAATATTTCTCAAACACTTGAACTTATTTTTTGTTCTCTAGTAGGGTCGACTTGGGCGGACCCACTTGGCGAGCTCCTATACATCACCTTTAGCTGCGCGACTCCATCCCGCCAACCTGTGAACATTTTTTAGCCCCATGAACATGTTTCATAACCATTAAAACTTTATTTGAACCCGTGAATATTTTCTTTAGACCTATGAACATTTATTGAACCCCATGAATTTTTTAAACCGGTGAACATTTCTTTAGAAAATCCGCGAATATGCCTTTTTAAACCTCATGAAAAATTTTAACCACCGTGAAGATTTTTTTCCTAAACATCTTTTCCTCGAACCTAATGAACTTATTTTAGACCGTGATTTTTTTTAAATACCATGAACATGTGTCTTCTCCCAATATGGGCATTTACAAAAATGCCGTGAAATTTGAACATTTTTTAGCTGTGAACGTTTATTAGTTATGAACAATTTTCAATCTTGAACATTTTTAAATTGAACAATTTCTCGAACAATTTTCAATCTGATTTTTTTTATGTGAACATTTTTGGAAATCGTAAAAAAGTGCCAAAAAAGAAAACCGAAAGAAACAGAAAAGAAAAAAAGAAAAAACAGAGAGGAAAAGTGAAGAAAAAGAAAAGACGGCCAGACGGGAACTGTCTATTGGGAGCAACGGTGGAGATGCTCTAAGTTAATGAAGGACAAGAAAGAAAAAGTGTAGGAAAGAAAGGGCGGGAGAAAGTAGTTAAAGTAGTGTAGAAAAATGATGGGAAATAAGGAGGGACATGTTTATAAAAAAGTATTTATTTTCCAGGTGGAAACGTTATAAAAGATGTGAGTAAAAAAATTTCAACTAAAAACATACTTTGAGTGCCATCAAAATTGGCAACCCTACGCAAAAATAATTCCAATACAAAAAAAAAGCTGGTACGTAAGGAAACTTGAGTACTACTCCTTATTGAGTACGTAATTGGAAACTACTTAAGTCGGTGGAGGAAGTGGCCTACTTTCGTGCAAAAAAAAAAAGAAAGAAAGGAAGTGGCCTACTTATGTAATTGGAACTAGACGAATCCACGCGTTAACTCGCCCAAATAAATGTAACCCGTCCCCTCGCAATCTCTGATCCAAAAACCATCTTCAAGCTCTCGCCTCTCCACTCCTCCTCGATCTGCAAGGATGATGTCGCTCTCCCGCGCAGACGGCGCGGCGACCAGGAGCGTGATGAAGGGAATAGTCAAGGCCGGGATTAAGGAGTGCAAGAGGGAGATCAAGGGCAAGCGAGAGCAGTACAAGAACAAGGGTAGTGTGCCGGAACAGGAGGAGTACGAGGCCATGCTCCAAATGCTCGAGCTGGCTGTCAAGGACATGTGCAAAGAGAAGAAGGTGCTGGAGAATGTCGGACACTTCATATTCTCCTTTGTTATGTTTGCCCGTAGGTGTCAGTCCGTCTGAAACTTCTCGGTTCAGAGGTCCAGTGTCAACTTCGGTTTCAGCAGCTAGCAGATCTCTATATGTAAGATGGCGGTACGAGAAAAATGGGGAATCTATGGAGTGAACTGGTTCGTAACACACTCTTGCACAAATTCAGGCTGTATTAAGATATGATATGAGGTATACATATTTGTTGTCATGCTAAAATTATCGATGGAGTGAACTGGTTCGTAACACACTCTTGCACAAATTTAGTTCTTGCTATGATTAATCCTAGTACACGATAGGTTTGACTCACGGATGAGAATGAGATGTGGCAAAATTAGTTTGTCTGAAGTCTGAACCCCTACCGATGATCTGGATTGTCTGTAGAAACAGGGCTACCGATGATCTCGATTGTGTTTCACACTCAGAAACGAAACTCAGGCTGCGGATTAATCCTAGCCCTGTTTCTGAACTGACCTGATGGGTTGCATTCAGAGTTGAGAGCAAGATGTTGTGAATTTAGTTTCTGAACAATTCTGAACCTTGTGCAAAGTTTCTCTGGGTAAGAGATTGCGTGTGAGCCCAGTATGATGCAGCGAACAGCGCCCAGTTAATTCAGACATTCACACACACAACAGGAACATGGCACTTGTAGCAGGCCTGGCATTATTCATTACATAACCAAAGGCCAAAGCTTAGTTTTTTAAAGGAACCAAAGCTGTAAATGGAAACATGGTAGGGCCAAGAACGATGCAATCATACTCTCCTTGGTCTAGTGGCATTATTAGATATCATATCCTCGAAATTGTCCATAGATTTGTAAACATTCTTCTTGTACTTCAAAACTGCTATGAAAAAAAGATAAGTAACTGAAAAAAATACTAGTAATTAGGTGGATATAACAAATAAAATAGCTGAAGATAATGCACAGAATAACCTAGTTACGCTTCCTCCATGTTTGCCATGACAGGGGAAGGCACAAGGCAGCAAAATATGAGAAAATACACTGAGAAACGACTACCTAGGTTAGGTGCGCAGATCGATGTTGACGCATACACCTGAAATTAAATTACAGACTACCCATTTCCATATTTGCCGTAGGTTGTATCTTTCTTTACCGTTCGAAGACTCGGAGCTACTTGCTCCATTCTAACATGAACGGGTAAAGTAGGATCGCCGACATCCTTCTCGTTCTCTTCTAGCAGCTTGATGGGAGTACGCTTTGCAAACTCACATACCCGGTCTTGTGTAGGAAAAGAAACAAGAGTCAGCTTTACAGTGGCTTCCATGATGGCAGAAAAGAAAACATGAGATACAACAGCATACCCGAGTCAAGTTTTGACTTCAATGTTGGAATTCTTGATGACATCTATGATTTCTTTTTAGGGATAGTGGCACCTGCAGGAAACAAACTGTACGACAAACAGAATAACATGACATTGTTGAAGATAAATTCGATCTATGGCCTGAAAGCTCTCTTTTCACAGCTTTTCTGGCCGAAATTGACAGCAACCAACTTATGTGCTTGAAAATACACCACCAAAATGAACCATATTCATCAGACTTTCCAAAATCTCCACCCGTGGAGAAAAGCAAGCACACAGGACACACAGGATCAAGTATTCCAAACACCCCCCCCCCCCCCCCCCCCCCAATAAGATAACGTCAACAAGTTCTTGATAACCACTAAACAAGGTTTTTTTACATGAGAAGAAAGATATAAAGCAACAGAGAGAAACGACTAGCATAAGAGATAACCATTGACCTCCATATTTGCCATATGTTCGATCTTTCTAGTTCAACATAGATCCAACATATAGGCAAACGACATAATCAGACAAATATGTTACTCCAGGTCTTGCATTACACCCCAGACTACCATCTACCTAGAGGATCACATCCCATATATGCATAATAATGTTACTCCAGGTCTTGCATGACATCCTCTACCATATATGCATAATAATGTTACTCCAGGTCTTGCATGCTACGCTGCACGGATACCTTGCTCGGAGCTCGTGTCCGTGTCGGATACCGTATCTGATACCAATTCGGACACGATACCTCTTCGATATGTATTGGCAACATATCGGTAAATAAAGCATTTAAAAGAATTGGTGATACCCCTTGCAAGTCACAGGCGGCCAGCAGCACACTGCTTTCTCAGCCTCCTCTCTGATGCTCTCACCAAATGCAAATATAATTTATGTGATCACGTTGGCACCTCTAGCTACTACATGTATTTATTTATTTTAAAGACTATGAAAACGTATCCTCGTATCGACGCTTTTTCAAAATGTCGTATCTTCGTATCCGTATCGGCCCGATACCGATACACGTATCCGTATCGGTGCTGCATAGCTTGCATGACATCCTCTACCGCTTCCTCTTCTTGTCATTCTTCTGATTGGACGCAACCTTGGCAAATAACTCCTTCAAAACAGAGGGATAGGTCGTTCTTATATGCTCCCATCCATCTGTCGCCATTACTTTTTCCAAACATGTGGGAGATTGTACTTGGATAAAGTTCAAGCACGCCTCCTTCAATACGCGGCAGTAATGCTGCTCAGCTAGAGCAAGAGTGGATGCCACGGAGCTCACACATATATCCTCAGATAACTGCTCTTCACATAAGAGCTTGAGCCGTTGGAGCTCATATCTGTCTGCCGCAACAAGCAAGTCTTGCAGCCACGCTACATCCTCTGCTTCTTCCTCTTCTAGACCTTCTTCCTCGACCGCAGGCAATTCATCCACTACTGTTTTCCCTTCATGTCCTTCCACAGTTTGCGCTTCATCCACCTCCATCTCAGGGAATGAGTCTGTGTAGATGAAGCTAAGCAAAGCTGCAAAAACTTTTGCTTTCATGTCTTTGATTTGTATCACACTCGACGTAGTGCCCTCTGCCATGGGACCAAAGAGCTGTGCCATGAAGACTTTTGATCGGGCTGCAAGCAGACAACGGTGTGCAGGGAAAGTCTCGCCGCTGACCTCGAATGTCACATCAGCACCCACCTTATTTTGAAGGAGAGTGTCAAGATGCTGGCCTATGCAAGTGGTGCCACCGATATTATGCATGTTAATTGTTATGGTCCTTGCAAACCATGATGTCACACCGGATGGTGAAAAAATCATTCTTCAGATGAGTTGATCGTTCAAGGGCATCTCTTTGCACAAACTTGGCACATCCGTAAAAAGGATCTTCGCTGGGCAAACTTTGCGGTTCAGTTGCATGAACGCGCATCAGCTTTTAATACTCAACCTCATCAACAAAGCTAAACAGGCAGTGCATCTTCACAGTCTCTTCAGTACTAGCATCGTCAAGGGAAATATAGACAGAAATGAAGTCGGCAACACCCGGCTGCAAACCGTTAGGATAGAACCAGATGCACCATTGATGGCCTCCGACAATGAAAGGCCCAGCGACGATGCTCTCTCCATTGGGAATCTCTTGTACGGTACGCGAGTAATCTTTGACCACAAGCAGGTGGTACTTTCTTCCCGGTGGCTGGCTTCTTCGGCGTCCTCGACGGTGGAGGGGCGGCGTGCTGGGCAACCTCGAGGTTGAAGATGGAGAGTGGCTGCGGTGCTGTTCTTCTTTTTTTCCTCTTTGTTCTTTCTTTCCTTGTGTTCCGATATGTACTGCGATCTTTCTAGTTTGAATACAAGTATGAAAATTACAAAAAAAAAAAGGTGGTACCCGCTGTCTGTGCCAGTGTCGACGGTCGTCGTGGTGCAGTTTTTTCCGTCGGTGATGATGGATACACCGGTGAACGACGACATGGAGGCAAAATCTGCGAGAGGATCCAAAATCTAGTCACCATTCAGATTCCAAGATTCAGAGCGGGGATGGATGGGCTGAGAGGGGGCTATGGTTCCCTTGCACATTGTTAAGAATTACTACTAGTACTGGTTCCCTTGCAATGTTAAACTAGTTACCGAATTTACTAGTTCAATGAACGAGCAGAGATGCTTAGAGAAAGACAACTGTACCTTTAATTAGCTAGCTTCTACAGGCAGACAGAGAGTAGAGAGGTCACTTCAAATTTTACTTGTACAGGCAGGCAGACAGGGGGGAATTGATGATAACCCCCCCAAGTTGGGGGGGCTTCTATCATATGCCCCCCTTGTGTCACTGATTTGTGGGCCCCGACCCCACATGTCAGTGACACATAGGGGTACCCCCCCTCAACTGGGGGGGTTATCATCAATTTTCCCGGCAGACAGTGGTAACTTTAATTAACTAGGTTATTGGACCATGAAGCTATGGTTCGCTTGCAGAATGTTAAGAATCGGCTGTCAACTAGCATTATTAATCTACTAATCTGTCAAACATGGATTTACAGACAGACGCAATGGTAACTTGAGTGTTTCTAAAAAAAGGTAAGCTAACTTGTACAGGGAGATAGAGACTAGAAAGCTCACTTCAAATTTTACTTTTAACACCAAACGGTTTATCGGCAGCTCACCGGACACACCGGGAGGAGAGAGCGTCGGTGGCGGACCAAGGGAGAGCGGCGAGGTCCTGGCTGGAGGGCGTGCTCGGGCTGCAGGTCAGGCGGGAGGAGGTGCTCGTGCTGGCGGCGGCGAGCGAACTCGATGCAGGCGATTCCGGGCTTGAACCGTCGGCGGCTCCACTCGCCGCGCCGGCGTCGCTTCTTCCCCGGAAACAGAGTTAGGGTTCAGTACTAGTGTTTGGCTTTTGAGGGCCCACGAGCTGAAGCCCAAATGTACGTAATAAACACGTAGCCATGGCACTGCACTGTTTTATTACACGGAGTAAACATCTAGCTGAATTTTGCTGGATTCAAACATACAATAATCCATTAAAAAGGGAAATCGTGCTATATACAGCTCGTATTTGTTTTACTGGATTTCAAAAGCACGGTAAGAAAAGTGTTTGACACGACAAATGTTATTACTTTGGGCGAACCAAGGAAGCCCGCTTCTCTCGGGCTCCACAGGAAAAGAAGAGAGAAGTATACAACACTCAAGAATTCTTGCCATACGTGATTACTGATTACCGAATTGCACTTGGCTGAAATTTCAAATTTGTACTTATAGGAATAGCTAATTAAATTTTTTACCAAAGAAAATGGCCTACTTCGGGAGAGTGAAGGGAGCTATTTCTCCCGTGCGCTGGAGGAAAAAAAGAAATAATACGAGGATGCAAAATTTCAACCACACAAGTCAAATTCTAGAAAATTGTTCTTTTCGCTCCTTATACCTAAAACATATTTCTTTTGAATAATTATCTGAAACGAAATAGGAAATTTGGATTTAGTGTGGAGTTTAATCATTATTGGTGCTAGAGCTTTTCCTTTGCTGCTCCTAATGTATTTTTGATGGCTTTGTCAACACCGTGCACCCTGGCCACCAGTTTTCCAGCTCCGCCCCGGCTTGCTCCTAGATGAAACACCATATATATAAAGCTTGTGCCAAGACATCAATATGGAGCGGGGAGTGACTATGGATAAGTGTAGCAAGAAATGTTGATAGTCGTCAGATCAATATTTTATTATGCCTTCCATAGTTGCACAAAGGATCAATCGGCTTTTTTCTTACAATGGCGGTAGCCTAAGAAAAAGGGTAAATTTTGCATGAGAAATAGTACAAACACATGATATATATCAATGAAATAGCCTTATCATAAGTGGACTCACCTTGTGAGATCCCCCTTTTATACAAAAAAAACATTTCAATTTTGTCATACTTTTTAAGAGTTTATTACTAATTGTGCTGAAATGAAGTTTTTTTTTGAGAAATTGTTTGAAGTATTTGTTTCTAGATTATGACCTGCGAGTTGGATACAATTTGTTTGAACAGGTCGACATTATGTATTGTATCATAGTGCATAGGACGGCCCACACGCAAAAAAAAAACACCGAGCCGAGGCCCAAGAACATCACCAAGTCAGACATAATAAAGAAAAAAGAAAAGAAAAGAAAAGAGAGAGAGAGTATGTGTCCAGGGATGGAGAAAGACGTGACAGCGACGGCGGTGGCAAGGGTGTGCCAGCGGTGCAAGGCGACATACACTCGTGAGGGTTTTAAACTAGCTACATTGTGTTACGCCAATCTCGTCCCAGGAATCTTCCACGTCACCGGCCTGGATCCATTCCGATCTGTAAACCACCCCAGGTGGATCTTCCGGTTAATAAACAACGCCAGTTTCTTTCACGTAAGCAACCATCTCCATATTTTATAGGCTTCTCCTGTGCTAATCCATACTTTCGGGTGTATTTCTGCCATTTTCTCTATCTTATGGGCATTTTAGCTTCTTTTGGAACTTTGTGACAATTCTGGGTGACATCCATGAAGTTTTGTAAGTTCTTACGGCTCCCGGCCATTTTACTAGAGTTAATGGGCCTTTTTTAAATGTTGAGGAATATGGTTGTGTCAAGTTAAAAACAGAAATCAAAGAATCTTATTGTAAATACTGAATACCACATACAATCAGTTTTTAGGGTGAGAAGTTGCTAAATCAGAGCAGGTAAGCCATGAAATGGAAGTTAAGCATGGTAAATGAGCATGTAAATAGCCCGAAACAGAATCATTTGGCATACAAAATATACATAGAATGTAGTAAATTACAAGAGGACCTTGAAGCCATGAAGTTCACTCTGAATTTTGTCATTTCGATGGTAATATGCATGGACTTATTGTTCTGATTACGTCCACGACTTTCAGGAAGAAATACTTCAAACTCCTATATAAGCTCATCCCGGCGTAAAGAAGATGTGCCACATCCTTAAGAC
Organism: Poa pratensis; assembly: GCA_947311845.1. Lineage (NCBI taxonomy): Eukaryota > Viridiplantae > Streptophyta > Magnoliopsida > Poales > Poaceae > Poa > Poa pratensis. The sequence goes on from CAMZMU010000041.1 coordinate 175,285,404, forward strand.
CGGGAAAGACGAGTGGAATTCGTTGAAAGGCAAGGTACATTTTTTTAATTCTCATGTTCTTTAATTGGTTATGTTTCTACCTTACAAACATTTTTGTGAATAATCACAATTAGTAGGATACATACTTTAGTTGCACTCCTGTAGTACCAGTAATACCCATGGATCGAACAACCACAATTTATATTGAATATTTTTACTTGATTACAACTTATCATGTCGCCGAGTCTCAAACGTTGTTCATTGATAATCTTAATTGTTATTTTCTATACGATTCAATGATACCTACAACATAACTATGTTGATAATATACAAAAAAATATTGTTCAAATTTCTATTGCAGCTAATACAATATTACTAAATAACTAAAATATATTTTCCTCAAATTTTAGTCTGGAAAATTTTCTGATATAAATTCATATCTATTGGATCGTATATCTCTTTGAAACAGAAAAACTCCTTTAAAAATATTCATGTACATAGTAATTTGTATCAGGTGTAGCATGATGAAGATCATATAATATACAAGTATACCTATATCATGATTGATGTTTGTAGAGGCTAATTTATCGCCAATTGATAACAAAGAGAAAATTCTAGAATGTACAAGGTGTCAACAAAGTTGTGTCTTTGACTTCAAATCTCCTCCTCGTGCTTGCTCTGAACAATTGTACTACAAATATCTTCGTTATTTTGTGGTTAAATCTTCCTTCTCTATCATCACGGGTTATAACTGATCAACGAACATGATGCTCTGTTGCTTGTGCAGACATAGGATAACATATGTTGTAACACACATAATAATTTTAAATTCGAGGTATGTCCATGCCGTTTTTCTTTGTGTACTCATCGACTTTTATCGATTACAGCTCAACTAGACAAAAAATATCTTGTCCTTCCATCAGTTGAAAATAACAACAAAAAATCATCCATTTGCTGATATTGTCTATCAAGTATTGTTTTTCAGTTTGAACGTTAACTTGTTACCGTGACAAAATCCAGATGGACGTTACTTGTGAATACGAGTTTTGTTTGACAAAGAAACAAAGAGGTTCGATTTCAAAAGTTTTTTGTAGGGAAATTTCAAAAGATAAGAGAAGGTAAAAATAGAGTAACCAGTCTGGGCAGAGAAAAGCTGTCCTCGCGTCAGTCTCCGGCGTTTTTAGTTCACAGTCTTAGGACTAATAATGCTGTCTTTGTAATTCTGTGGTGTTGAATTAATAAAGCTCAAGTTTCCCTCAAAAAACAAAAAGCTGTACTCGCGTCAGCTGGGCCTTGGGCTTCTTGGGCCTGAGCCTGACACGGCCCAGCCCATAACTCAGCTTACCAAAAGAAGCACCGAGCGGAGGCCCAATAACAGAGCGTAATCTGGTGGGCGGTTGCGGACGCGACGGAGCAAGCCACGGCGGCGACGGCGAGGTTGTGCCGGAGGTGCAAGGCGACGTACTCTCCGTCGGGCAACACGCCGCAGTCCTGCAGGTTCCACCCTTCCTTCTTCATCTTCCGCCGTCACGACGACCAGAAGAGGTACGCTACCTCTTCCTCCGATTCCGATCCTCGATTCCATCAATCAGCCAGTCAGAAGATCCGTCCATCGACTTCATCCTTAACCACGCCGGCGAATCGGTGCAGGTACTACGAGCTCAAGACCAGCGACCCGCCCTACGGGGCCAGGTTCTACGACTGGTGCCGTGGTGCGGCGCGGAGGACCCGGACGTCGCCGGCTGCGCCACCGCCTTCCATCTCTCCTACGACGACCCGGAGTAAACTAGTACGCTTAATCGTTCTGTTCTGCCGGTGATCTATCTGCTGTTGCGTGATCCAGCCGGCCGAGTCCTCTGAAAAATACAGTGTTGTGCTTCTAGTCTGTCAGTCTGTACATCCTCCTCCCGTCAGTAAAGCTATACTCTGCCAGTGATCTGGATTGTGTGATGAAACAATAAATCCAGTAGATGAAATAAATTCCTTTCCTATAATCAAGTAGAAGAAAGACATGAAACTTGAAGTGAACAAGAGTAGTTCTAAGATTGCAATTGCTAAGACAAAGAACTTTCATGGATGGAAGCATGTTCACCACCGTAAGCCAGTGAAAATTTGTACTAAGCTTTGCAAAGCACAGGGAGGTTTAAGTATAGTAAGTTGGAGTATTTACCCATGGACTCAGGTATAACACCTTATTCACCAGGCCGCTGTGGCTTATATTTTGACACAGAAAACGAAGTGTGGCAAAATTAGTTAGTCTGAAGAAGTCTGAACCTTATGTTGCCTCTTTGTTTCTGTAGCTGTTCACCTTATACTTCCCACCGCAGTCACATAATCCTCACATATATGCGTATGTGAACAGTACCAGTACAATGAAGGCTGAATGTGTATGTCACACTACTAGGAACTATTGCAGGCCCTCGCATTATTTCATTACACATCAACTTTACATACCCAGAGCTAAAGTTACAGCACAAATATATAATCTGTAAACAGTACTATTACAATGAGTACTTTAATACCTCAAACCTACAAACAACGACTACTTTAACAACATCGATACATGGTAAAATCCACATTCAGACATTATAGCTGCCGGAGAACCAGATCAAACTATCGATTGGTCTCAGCTTCCACACATTTTTCTCTTCTGCATGAAGCCCAGGTAACAACCACTTTGACATAAACCCAGTCATACAAGCTGTCGCAGGACGAGTACCAGTAAGCTCTCCATTTCCTGTTGAACAAGAAGGTGCAGAAGATCACCCAGAGACCCACTGTATATCCAGATCCCATAGCGATGAAAAACGAAAACACGTCGTTTGGATCTTCATGGTGTTCCTCGAGAGAGGAGGACCGCAGAGACCCGGGTTGCAAATATAAATATACTCAGGGTTCTCAAGCGTTTGCAGTTGGTCTCCGGATGGTATCTCTCCTGTCAGGTGGTTATAGGACAGATTCAACCAACTTAATGACGTGATTGCCGACAAGCTTGTAGGGATTTCACCAGACAACTCATTGTGTGACTAGTCGAGTGACTCCAGTTGCACCAAGGCACCAATATTCTTAGGAATTTGTCCACCGAAGTTGTTCCATGATAAGTTAAGGTTCTTCAGTCGGATAAGAGTGCTGATTTCTTCTGGAATGTCTCCAGTAAGATTATTGCAGGATAAATCAATATTCACCATATATACGATCTCTCCTGTGTATAACCTCTCCTGACCCTTTGTGACTACTGTGTAATTCTCAGTATAGCTGACTCCATAACTTAAATCAGCATCAAATACATAGTCATCCTCTAGGTCATTAGGACCACTTGTCACTCCATAATTGAAAGAACCATCATATACATCGTCAGAGTCTATCATCTCCTTGAAGTTAGAAATAGATTTGGGTATGCTCCCCGTTATGTTATTGTAGGCAAGGTCCAAGTACCGAAGAGTAACTAGCTCCGTAAGTTGCTCTGGTATGTGACCATAAAACATATTTGATCGTAGTCGTAAGAAAACCAATTCTGGTAATTCCTCCGCAATCCATGTTGGCGAAGTCCCAAAGAAATGGTTGTGTGAAAGATCAAGAAAGTTAAGTTGTTGGCAGGTTTTGAGAAATGAAGGAAATTCACCAGATAGATGATTTTTTCTCAAGTTAGATTAAGAATATTAAGAACTGGATTAGCATAACAATCAGGAACTAGTCCAGTTAGATTATTTTCGGAGATATCCAACAGAAGTAGTGACTCTAGGTTGCAAAAAGAGGAGGGAATGGTGCCAGAGATGGAGTTGCTGAATAGAATAAGTGTTTCTAGACGCAGTGCTCCAAAGTTTGACGGAAGTGGCCCAACCAAATTATTTCTACTAAGATCCAAGGCGGTCAGATTAACAGGAAGCTTAGGTAGTGTGCCATTAAATTGGTTAGAACTGAGACCAATTGTAGTTGCTCTCATAAATTCCAGTGTAGATGGTAAAGGGCCGCTAATTTTGTTCTGTCGCATATTAAGAGTTTCCAGCGAGGAAGCCATTATCCAGAACCAATCCGGCACCGTGTCGGATATGCTTGTGTTTGAGATATCAAGATTGTATAGACGAGTTGGCCATCTAAGCCACGAGGGAAATTTAGGCCCGAGAAGACATGACCGAAGTTCAATATTTGTTAGACTGGAAGGAGGAACCCACGTCGGATTCACTTTTAGGGCTATCGAATTGTTAGGGCCCAAAAAGGTTTCCCCTTTCATCTCTCCGCAGACGAGGCCTGAGGGATCGTCCGGCTGCTGGCGCTGGTCGCCGACAGCAGCGGCAGAGCAAGGGGAAGATGGAAAAAACACCGGGCAGCGGCGGCCGGTCCAAACGGAAAAACTGTGCACGATTGCCCAGCTCATCACCAACCACTCGTACTGACAGTTTCTGAAAATGTGTGCTACGCACGATTGAAACCGTGTACGATGGCCTGATATAGTGATATGCACTAGGTAGGTGGTGCTTGATGATGGTCATCTCTCTCACAAGAGCTGCTTGGGGAATCCTAACCCAAGGAACCCTAATTTCTCCATGGCTTATTCTATGATTGATAGCAAGATCGATAAGTCTATCCATTATTACACGTTGGCTTAATAGCAATCGAATATATTGCTGATGAAGGGATGTAATAACAATTGATCAGAGCATGGTGCATGTACACCATCTCTGGTGGGATACAAGTGAAACAGTTTATACCCCTATCCTAAGAAATGGTTTAATCTTATCTCATTTAGGTTTCCGTCCACACAAACAAATACTGCCGGGTTATCCTGCTTCAGAATTCATTCTCCAACACCCAGGTAGTCTTCTCTCACCTCCCGCGGGCGCTCCCCAGGGCGCCGCCGGAGGTCCCCATCTCTCCTCCAGACCTCCCCCTCCGCCGTCTGCTCCCCTCCGCCGCTGCCGCCGGTGCCGGCCGCGGTGGCGGCGGCCCCCTGGTACAAAAGGAGCCAGGGGAGGTGGTTGCAGCGGCTCGCTCCGACGATGCGGCTGGGGCTGGGTCAAGGTGCAGGCCGGGGGCGATGGTCGGGGCGGCACTCCCCTGCCAGGCGGCGGCGGCAGCCAGTTTCTGCGGAAGATGGAGGCAAGCCGCGGGTCTAGGGTTCCGCCCGGACCCGCTGTCCTCGTGGCGGCGCGCGGTGTGACTCGGGGCGGCTCTGGTCTGGCTGTTCCCTGGGCGAGCGTGTGGAGGACGAGGGGATCCGGTGGAGCTTTGCCTTCCCGTGCGATATAATTCGATGGGATCTGGGCTGTGCCGATCTGCTGGTCTTTCATCTCCTCCATGTGCTCGGATTGAATAAAAGGTGGTGGTCCTAGGGTTGCTTGTCGGCGCCAAGGTGGAGATCTGCCGGTTGTCAGGTGTCATCGATCTGGCTTAAGTGTCGTGTTCCGGATGACTCCACCGGCGAGCTCCACTGGGCACATCATGTCTGGAGATTGCTGGTTTGGAAGGGATTCGGTCGTGTGCACCCATGCTTTACCCTGGCCGTTTGGTTCCAGAGGGGGCGCTTCGAAGCTCTGCCGGCTGTTAATATCATGGAGCATGTTCTCGTTCCGTGGTGCTGGCGGAGAATGCCATGGAAGCCAAGTTCTGAGATCTAGCAACGGTGATTTGAATCTTGGTGGCGATGAGGAGTTGGCTTGGTGATTTGTGACTTGGAGCAGCGGCATCGTAAGTGGGGGCGACATCACAGGAGAAGTTCAATGTCTTGCCTTGCAGGGTGAAAATCCAAGGTCTGGCCTTAATTGGTTGTGCCTGGCAATGACCTTGCTGAAGGCGTTGTTTTGTGAGTGAGTACTTCTGGACTTCTGGTGCTGTTTCGGTGGTGTTAGTGCTGCTTCTACAAGAAATAAATCGCTGTAGCGGGACTTGGCTTTTTTTTCTGTAATTCTTCTTTCTTTTTTGGCTGTGTGCATCCATAAAGCCGTTAGGGTGATATGTTGTTGCAGAGGCTGGGTGTGTTTGGTACTTGATATCAATAAATTCCCTTTATCTAAAAAAAACAAATACTGCCCGATACAAGCATGCTTAACAACTGCTGGGAACCAAACATAACAGAGAATCAACAATTCACTCACCACACAGAAAAACACATAGGGTTTTCCAAACGTCATGAACAAGTTGCTGACACATGCATGTACCATTTGAATAAAGTTAAGATTGATAGATATGTTGCCCAAAGATCCAAATAAACATATAATCCCTTCCACATGTAAATCGGGTGGAGATACTGACACCAAGTATAAGGAATATAAGGAAATGAGCAAAAGCGCAACATGACTACTAGGACATTTGAACCTATTAATTCAAATTATATTCGCCGCAAGACTTCATACTTCACGTGAATAGAATAGGGGCGGATGCACTTTCCAGGAAGACAAAACACATCAATCTCATTGTGCGAAGATTAACTTTGGGGAATGGAAGTTTTTTTATACTTCTTCTGTTCGTAACTGAACCCTGTGAGAACAACAGAAGACAAAGTGAGCAATCAGTGAGGGGGCTGAAGCTCAGGAAAAATACTGTTATAAGAAATTTCTCTTGATGATTCGATGCAAAATGTTGTTTAATTCTATCACCGTGGTTTGGTGCTAGAGATGAGTAGCATCAAAGGCCCATGAATCAAGGTGTACAATTGTAGATGCAAGGGTACTGTATACTATGCGTTGACAATTGAAACTTGGTAACTAATAATGTTCGTAGAAGAAATATCTATGTACTTCTTCTTTGGCATGGTCAAATTTGCATTCAAATATGCCAGTGGATATGTTTTCAGTCAAGTAGACTTTCTTCTATTTACATTTAACCAAATGTCTAGTTTTACTCATCTAAATTAGTTATTGTTATAATTCCTACTCCAGTGAGTACCTAAAACAAGCGCTGAGTACAGAAACATTAGTAAATTGTAGTAATAGTTACTTACCTTCCCGGGGACCAAAGTAATCCTCGTCAATGTTAATTTTCTCCCACGTTACTCCGAGGGTACCGAGAAGATTTACAATTTGACAAATCTGTATCATTCTTACTTTGTAAGATTTGATTTCCACTACCTTGAGATGCTTTGACACGACGAAATGCTGCCTTGGGGTTTTGCTTTCCAGAATTTCACTCAAAGATTTCTGTCATATAAACATAACATTTTAGTCTAATGAATTAGATGTACATGGTACCTTGAAAGACACAAAAGCTATAATATAGTAAAAGCATATACCAGTGAATTACTAAGTTGCAGGGTAAGCCTCTCAAGAATAGGTGAGTGTTGAAGAAAGTAAATTAGTCCAGTGAAGTTATCTTTCATGCACCAATCATTGAGCAACACTGTCCTTAGCTTGGCAAACATAGGACGCCATCTCAAGTCCTTGCTGAATATCTGAACAAAGTGCACATGAGTAAAAGATAACCCAATCCATAACTTCAGAAGTCATGATTTAACAAGAGTGAAATATAAGATTTCTATCAATCTCGAAAAATTCTATGATTTCTAGAAAGAAATGTTTCTGAAGTAATTAATTGTGAGCAGATGCGCATATCAGATCTTACAGTTTTTTTTGTTTCGAAGTAAGATGAAACATATTGTTTCACGACTACCACTGCACATGAAGTAATTTTAATATTATACTAACAAAAAGTATGATGTACCATCAAACAATATGTGTGAACAGGCCATGATTAAAAAGTGTCGATTGGGATAATCATGCAATGTGCATTAGGAGCCACTTCAATAAGTTCTGATTGATTGATACATAATCAATCTCTCGAAATAGGCTTTCGTCCCGCTATATTAATATAATCAATACAAGGAATCAGCAAAGAACAAGCATACCGTAGTCTCCAGTCACAAATTAGCTCTAAATTCGTAGCGCCTGACAAACCCTTAAGAAGCACAGAGTAGTCATCTTGACAACAGAACCCTTCACAGTAATCAGTCCAATCTTGTGCACAATCATCCTCTTCAGATGGGGATAACATCCTGATAAATGCCGTTATCACTGATGGCAGGCTCTCAAACAATGGTGTCAAGTCAAGGTTGTCAGCTAGTTCACAGTTAACCAGACTAGGACCAGAAATGCGAGTGCGGATATTTTCGGGGTAAAGTACTGAATTTCTTATTCTTAGATGTCGCAGAGACTTGGAACTGATATCTCCAAGGTTGATCATGCAGTCATGTATATCTAACACCTCTAGTGCGTGACACCTCGAAAGATCCAGAGAGTGATTTAACTCAAACTGTACATAATCAAGCTCTAACCTCGTCAAGTGCTGAGAGATGACACTGTTGTTGGATAGTTCACCATGAGACGAATAGTATGGCGTCTCAACTCGAAGCACCTGCACATGGCAGGAGACGGCATACTGGAGCCAAGGCTCGATGTCATCATAGGGAACCATCTCGCATACATGAAGAGGAACCGTCGGGTCACGCAACTTGATCAGCTTATTGACGAAAGAGGCGGTCTCCTCATGCGTGTCGAACTTGTCGTTGAGGAAGCGCAGCGACGGGACGGACTTCCAGATGTGGCGCCAGCGTTTAGCGAGCACGCAGGTCTGCACTACCTCCTGCGAGGGGAGGTACGACAGCAGCTTCTCCAGCACATGGTCTGGCAGGTCCTCGAAGCGGTCCTTGCCGCCGGCACCAGCAGCCGCTTTCTTCTTGGTTCTGCGGGCGTTGAGCCTGCCAGCCATTCCGTCGAACAGAAGGCTGCCACAAGAACGAGCGAGATCACTATCAAGTATTAACTGAGAGGTGGAAATCGAAGCGAGTTTGGCATCGACCTAGATTTCACGTACCTCTCTCTCTGGTCGCTGCGCAGAAGAAGAGGCGTCCCCGACGGTGGTGTGGTCGGCGGTGGGTTTGGCTCCGCGTGAAGAGCAACAGGATGAAGGTGACGGAGAGGGAGTTTATAGCATCACAGGAGCCACCCCATCGCCTCCCCAACCCACGGATCGATGTGTTCTTTATGGCGTCGCCTCGAGCAGCGTGTCATCGGAAGACGAGACGAGCGAAGCATTCATACGACCAACGAAATTGCTGTACGTACGACGTTTCTCATCCGATAAACCTACTCCAGTACGACGTTCCAATCGTATTGTGCTAATTTTTCCTGCCTCGTGAGCCCTAGCCCAAAGCCTCAAACCCAAAACGAGAGCTACCTCGCATCGGTCGCTAGCTCAACCTAGAGGCTGCTGTCGCAAAGGCTTCTCTTAGAGTATCAATTTTTTTTTAAGTTACTCCAAAAAAAACCTATTTTTTAAAGAAATAGAGCATCACTAATAGGTGATGTATTTTAGGGAAAAATCAGATGTAAAATTTGCATCACCAAAAAGGTATAACTTCATATATTTTATGGCACCACATAGCACGAATCGGCCACCCACCTCGACCATCGCCGGCCGTCCCGCCGCTTCATCCCGCCCCTCCGGCGCTCCAACCCGCTCTCCCGACACCGCCTTGACGCCGCCTCTCCCCTCCCTCACCCACCATTCTGGACGGCCACCAACGGAGGAGGAACACCCGCCTCGTTCATCTTCTTCGACCGCTACGAGCTCGGGGCGGTTGCGTTGTGCCGCAGCTTATTGACCAATCGTGTCGCGCGACGCGCGTGGAGTCGCAAATCCGCGGCGCCTAGCAGTGGCGGCCATTGCGGCAGCGTCCAGAGTGAGGGAAGGGCTGTGCCAAGGGCGGGAGCAACGCCCGAAAAGTCGACAGGGAGATCAAAGGTAGAGGTCATGGCAACGCATTGAGGGAGGTGGTGCGAGTTTCAAATCAACTGTTGGAGTCGCACGCGACTGTTTTGCTTTTTGGGCACGAGCCAAAGTGATGTATAATTGCATCACCGGTGATTTATTTTACATCATGATGTAAAAAAATAGCAGCCCTCACGACCTAATCCTCTCGTGACCTAGCAGCCGTCAGCCTCTCCGGCGATCCCAGCCCCCTACCACAAATTTTCATAAATCTCACTTGGGTGAAACTTTCTCACAAAGGAGCAAATACATAATTGCTGTAGCAGCTAAAAGACTATGTCCTGAACGAGGGGGATAAGCCAGCTTTGCTTTGTAAATAAAGAAAATAAGTTACGTTTACTATTAGAGGTTATTTTTTTTTTGAGATTTACGTATACTAGTAGAGGTGGGCCTACCAAGATAGAAGAGACGGTCTGATCAAGTACAGGCCCAAACTCGAACCCAGACTGTGCACGAAGCATGTCCGCCTCCGTTGCCCCGCGTGTGGCAGGTCGCATCGCTGGCACGTAGCCATCGGGCGGAAATTGTAGGCAGATCGTCGTACGTATAGCAGCGCCGTACGACCAAACTCTACAACTCCTCTGTCCAGTTCAAACGGACTGCATGTAGTTTAAGAAAAAATTGACCACTAATTTGGTTAACAATATGCTCCAATGGTATGATTTTATATCAGAAAAAATATACCATTAAATCCAATGGTATAATTTTTATGGCATATATCTTATATTTTGATGATGAAATTGGAGTTCGAATTATATTTTTAGAAGGGACGGATGGAGTATAGTACTCTTGCCTTGTGAAGCGGTACAAATTTTGACATGTTATCCGTTCTTTTATTCGTGTTTTTGTTCTTTAAATATACTGCTCGTTTATTTTCATCTGCAATTTTGTATCAGAAATCCCCAAGTTCAAACATACTAATTTTCTGCATTCACCTTACACATGTTTTTCCTAAGCATATATTATTTTCTTTAAATTTTGCAGTTCTTGACAAGAAAAGGGATTGCACTGATGTTTGTTCTCCCCAACCGCGTCGCCTTTGCGTGCGACGGCCTCTGAAAAAATCATAGCCAGCAGGGGCCTCCCCATGTCCTCCTCTCTGTCACTAATACCGATTGGGCAAACACAAACGAGTAATAACACATGTTTTGCCAAACCGCGTGCACTGATGGGTGAGCGATGGGGGCTCGGTTAGCACATGTCGGAATCAACGTCAAGAATATAGTAGAAATTTGAGGGGAGGGGGATACACACGCGCGCGCTCCAGAAAGTTGAAATGTTTCCACACGCGTAGAATATAGAAATTGTTTGCGATGAAAACACAAGGAAACAAAAAAATGCTAGCGCGACCGCATCACCGCCGTCCTCAGACTTTTCACAGCAGTGACCGGCATGGTAGTCATCGATTCGGTGGCCACAGTAGCTGAACGTAGCAACGGATCTCCGGTCCCCGTCCCATCTTGCATGATTCGGCGGGCATTTTTATGCGGAAGCATGTACCTCGGGAACACGGCTTCGTTGTCCCACACCAAGAAGCCACCAACAACCCATTGATAGCTCCATTTTATATAGGTTTTTTCGAGATGTATTTCATGGTTTTTACATATATAGAGTTTTGCCTATATTCACCTCTACATTGACCCAAATACCCGAGGTAGAGAAACTTTTTATTTTCATTTGATTTTTTTACGATTGATGCATTTTAGGAAGGACATGAACTTATAATCAGGCGATTAATTTGGAGCAAAACAAGTCATTACTTAATTGGATTTGGAGGAATATCCACCCGCGTTCATAGCAGAGTTAACGACCAGTATTACTGTCAGGCACAACCGTACCACGTCGTCTTACAGTACTCCAGCGCCACCGCCTCGTCAAAAGGGACTAATTCCATGAAGTGTAAATGGGGAGAACACATTCAGAGCGCCGCCGAAACACCCCGGAACCAAAGGAGAAGAGATTCGGAGAGGCTAACTGTCGACGTGTGTTACCTGGGGTAGCCACATAGCTTGTAGTCGACGTTGCAGAGAGAGAAAGAGAGTTATGGGAAAGGTGACAGTGGATTGTCTAGAATTAGGAGTGACACGAGAGATTTACCCACGGTCGTCCCCTCAGATCGGGGTAAGTACATACTCCCTGCATCTGGTGTATTTCGTTGGGATCTTGTCCCAATAGTCTCATAAGTCGATTTACAGTGAATGGATACATCAGTGGGCAATCCGTGTTCTCCATTTCCAAATGAATTATGGCTTAGTGGAGCCGAGTAGAAACACCTTGAATTCCACGTTTCCCTTTGCCTTGGTGGTGAAGTTTTCGAAGTCTAGGAGTAGGAGGCAACACCCATTCGCAGAGTCGACACTTCGAGACCTCGGCCCCGCGCTATGGTCGATCTTAATAAATACTTTAAGAACTCTCATGGGCCGCATGGTTGGGCCTCTCCAACATTTGGCCCGGCTAGGCCTACCTTGTACTATTCTCCTCATCATTAACCCACGACTTTGCCAAAAAAGTGCCCATTTTCATAGTCATGGTCTCGATAAACTCTTCTAATTTTCATAGTGGAGGAGTCGAACCACATCGAGCTCTTTGAGACGATCACGGGTGACGCGAGTTAGATTTGTCCCTTGTGTTATTGTCGCAACCACTTTTCCGGGCTTACATGCTATCACTCAAAGGCTCGACTGATGGTGTAAGTTTCTTCGGAGCTCGCGCCCAGTCCACGAGCAGCATATTTTTCGCCCGCGATGATTTCATCGCCTTGATACAAGCCCAAGTTCCGTGCAAGGTAATCGAGGTTTCAAGACCATACACGTGTCGGTGTGGGGCATTACGTGGCCTTATAGGGGATAAGGCCTCTGTTATGAGATTAACACAAGAGATTTACCCAGATTCGTCCGCTCAGATGACAACTTGCAAATGACGGCACAAAATGAGGGATTGAGAGCGGCAACGAGTCAGCGTGCATGGTCGTTGGGGACTCCCCGACAGATTGTTTGAGATGAATGAGTAGGCAGCAATAGCACGATTCAGCGGCGCCTTGCAAACTGCAGCACAAAACAAGGACGTGGAGCGGGCGGCGAATTGGTATGCGTGGTCGCTGGGAATCCCAGCGGATAGTTGGCGGCGTAAAGGGGCGGCAAAGATGGCGTGATTCAGTGGCGAAGAGAGGGAGATGTGAAAGGTACAGAGGATGGGTCGAGGGCAAATGGTTGTCCCGCTAGCATGGGGGCCCTCCTGCCGGGGTCTATGTGGCGGGTGCGTCTAACACCCCCAAGCCGGCCCACAAAATTGGGCGTGGATATGGGGATGCCGGGCAGTTTTTCGGTGGTCCAGATCAATGGGGGTGCCAAGCTATGACCAATTTTCTTGTCTGGACAACCATTGAACCGACAAGGTCCTTTTGGAGTGGCTGATGGAGATGCTCTAACGTAGACGATGACGCAATATCAAGAAAACTTTGCTAATTTGTTGGAGTGCAAATTAACGATCCCTGCGTGCACTCAAATATGGAGTAGTGCTTCTCTAAAAAAAAGGAGTGGTGCTGCTATTGATAATGAGCTCTGCAAAACATCCTTGTACACACACCTCTTTTCCGGCATGATGCTAATGGTGTAAGGCAACAAGAAGATACATTCCGTAGGGTGATGTATTTCAAGAAACAATACTACCAAGTTGATCAGTTTAGGCGCTAGTGTATATTCAGAAGCTGCTTTCTGAAGCCCAGCCCTTCTTTTCCAATGCCAGTCTCAGCGCCTGCCATAAAACAAGATCGGCACATAATTCATAGCATAAAGACGTACGGAGTTGGTTAGGATGTGTACAGCAAGATCAAACTGAAAAAAATAATAGGCCATGCTTACCTTTACTCTCTTCTTGTTGATATCAAAGTCTTTGAATCTTGACCGAGATGCCGATCGATACTCAACAATTGATTTCTTGCCAGGAGGGAACCAGAACTCGACATCGTCTACAAACTGCACGGAGCAATGAACATCCATTAGCGAAAAACAGTGCAATCTACACGTGTGTGAGCATGCAGAGCAACTGAGACGCTACCCTGAATATAGGACTCTCGTATTCAACTCGAACATAGTCGTCGCTTTTCTCTGCTACACGTGGGCTGAATTTGTCCGGCTTTGTATTCATCACCTGCCAATATGAACCGCAGTTTGAAACTCCAGCCAAATAGAACATGTTGATATGACTTACTACATTTTACCCTCCATTTGCTGACAACAGAAAGAAGATGGAATCTTGTTCTTCATACTTACAACTTCAAGCAGCTCTTCCATGGCCTCATCTTTGCTTATGGGTTTACCCCTGGGGCCATCCTTGGGATTGTAATTCCTATAACAAAGCCATGTTTAAGTACTCCATACAGAATATGAATAAATGAAAATTCAGATAAATAAGAGAGTACTTCTAGGACCACTTTATGACAAAAGGTGACAAATCATCCTTCAAATGAAAATATCATCTGCAAATCAGGCAGTCAAAAGAGCTCAAGGTGGCTGATCCTTGACATGGTAAGGGGAAGTATTGTCCTTTTTTTTTAATGAACAGGCTCTAGGAAGTATTGTCCTTAATAAGAATATAATATAATTTGGCAGATGCATTCTTGGTGTAGTACTGTATCAAGGTACGTCAAGTTCAGTTTTGGTAAAGGAGTCGTACTTCGAGCAGTTGTATCAGTAAAGTGAAAATAATGGGTCAGTGTACATCGTAACTGACCGAACTTAGCTGGCATTTAGGTTCATCAAGAACTTTTGAAGGATGTTCACGAAGAAAAGGCAGAGCTCCTGCCACCCGTTCAAAACAAAACAAAAACAGAGTAAACCTAGTCAGGCATTCAAAAACGCATACGCCGATAAAAGAATGAAGGCAAACTATCGAAAGAAGTTTACACAATTTTCTTCAAATTGTTGAGTGTTTAATTCATGTTAAAGGTGGAAATTAGCAAGTTGATAAAAACAGGGCCCGTTATTTTTCCACACATCAAGGAACTGTCTAATGTACATGCAAAATTGTGTAAGAAAGGAAGGAGTACCATGGTGGAGCGTAGTGATCCTAATCGCTGATCTTCTCGGAGGTGGAGACGCAGCTGTTGGTGGCAGGGCACAGCGCAAGGGATGGAGGGCTCTTCTGCACGCCAAGATAGCTGGGCTTGGTGCCACTGGAGCCGGGAAATGAACACGCTTGTCAGACCATATAACAGAAAATCCAGTTAACCACACGCATTATCCTGGTCAGATCAGACTCAGGTTTTTAACGTTGCAATTGCAGTGTCAGCAAGTGATTTCGTCATTTCATTTCCTCCGCGGTTATGCCGCATAGTAGTAGTACTAGCATTTTCTTGTGAAGTTAAACCGCAGAACAAGAACAGAGAACCTACAGATGGGGTTGGAGAAGCCGGCATACCTGAGGTTGAAGAGGGCGGCCAGGGTGGCGAGCTCGCTGCTCCTGAGCACGAGGTCTCTTCCTCCATTCAAGCGGCAACCATCAGCATCAGATGTGTATGCAGGAGGATGAGATGGATTGGATACCTCCGTCCGATTCTTGTGTTGCTCTTCTTCTCAGGGTTTGGGATTGATGTCTTTCCCGGAGCGGGGGTCGGTGGGAGGCAGCAGGAGATGACCGCCGACGAGTTCATCCTCCTGTTCCTCTGTGGCGAGAGCGTCCAGCGGTCCGGTGGGCGGCCAGAGGTGGGATGAGGCACGAGGAACCGAATCCGGTCTAACCCTATATTTCCTCCCTATGTTCTTCAAAAAAAAACTTGGCTATTGGCAAGACTACACTAAAAATACTACTCGTGCTATATAGCAATACCATGTAGAATTCTCTTAATGAAAAGATGGTCTCTAAATAAGATATGATAGGACATTTTCTCCGGACACGACGTTCGGGTCACGGGTGCAGATGCACCCGTTATGTAAAACATTTTTAAAACTTTTTAAATGTAAAAAAATTCCACTTTTGTTGGATATACATAAGGATATTTTGTGTTTGCACAAAAAGTTTCACGGAGAAAAGACTTTTTTTACCTGTGCGAAAAAGACAAAAAAATGTCTCGTACAAAGTCATTTTGGGTCAAAAAAATGTCTTTTCTTCGTGAAACTTTTTTGCTAACATAAATGTATTGAATTATATCCGAACTTTTTATTTTGAATTTTTGAGATTTTAAAAATTGTTTTCAAATAGTGGCTGCATCTGCACCCATGACCCGATATAGATTGCCATTTTTCTCCATTGTGTGTTGTGCAAACATGTCGGAAATATCTGTAGACACAAAAATATGTCTAACGGTCATTTTCTTAAACTGACCAGGAAAACGACTGTCGAGTGACGTTGTCGTTACGTTACTCCCAACGTACTGACTACATAAATGCAAATGTGAGCATGAAAGTGAAAAAATGAGCAACCATCGACTACAAGGGATGAATTCCATTACATTGTCCACACCTCGTACCATTTAGACTCTTCTTTTGGCTATAAGAAGTCTACACAATAATATCCCTATGGTAACTAGCTCGGTTAGGATAGTTGTAACTTTGTTCAGATATTTAATGGTGCTGATATGACGTTATTTTGTTGAAGTATTTTGTTTTTCTAGATTATTATGACTTGCAAGTTGGAAACAAATTGTGAACAGAAGGAGTGGGCCGAGGAAAAGAAGAGGCAAACTGAACTGATCGACGGAATGTATTATTCCATAGGACGGCCCAACAACAGCAAGATCCAGTCCTCTTGTTCCTAAATATTTTATCCGTCGGACAGAATAAAAAAAGGGAAAAGAAAAAGAGAGAGCAACTCGATGGAGAAAGACACGGCGGCGATGGCGACGCCGGCGGCAAGGGTGTGCCGGCGGTGCAAGGCGATGTACGCTCCGTCGGGCAATACTCCGCAGTCCTGCAGGTTCCACCCTTCCTTCTTCGTCTGCCGCCGCCACGACGACCAGAAGAGGTATCTCTCTCCCGTCCTCCGATTCCGATCCCCGCTTCCATCCATCAGTCAGTCTGAAGATACATCCATCGACCTGCTCCTTAACCACGGCGCCGACGGTGCAGGTACTACGAGCTCAAGGACGGCGACCCACCCTACGCCGCCAAGTTCTACGACTGCTGCGGCGCCGAGGACCCCGACGCCGCCGGCTGCGCCACCGATTTCCACCTCTCCTACGACGACCCGGAGTAACCAACTAGTACGCTTACTTGATCCATTAGGAAGATCACATGCTCCAGTCGAATCTTCTGAAAAAGTCTCAAGTGTTGTGTGTCTACCATGTCAGTCTGTACATACTGTAAAGCAAATACTCTGGCAGTGATCTGAATGAAATAAAATCCTACCCTATCCTATCACTTGGGTTTGCACAAATTTAATTCTGGTTCCCACAAATCATAGTCCTATCTGAAACGTACATGATATATTGCATTCATGGATGAGACTGAGATGTGAAGCCGATTTAGTTTCTTGAAGCAGCCTGCCAATGAGCTGGATGGTGTGAAGGAATCAAACAATCCAATCAACAGAATTAAATCCTTTCCTACATTATGACTTGTATTTCACACTCTTGCACAAACTAAATTCAGCCTGCGATTAATCCTCTACCCCTGTCTCTGAACAAGGTGTGGCAAAATTAGTTAGTCTGAAGAAGTATGAACCTTATGCTGCCTGTTTGTTTCTGTAGCTGTTCACCTTATACATCCCACCGCTGTCACATAATCCTCACATATATGGGTATGTGAACAGTACCGGTACAATGAAGGCTGAAGGTGTATCATTACTCATCAACTTTACATACCCAGAGCTAAAGTTACAGCACAAATATATGTCTGTAAACAGTACTATTACAATGAGTACTTTAACAACATCGATACATGGTAAAATCCACATTCAGACATTATAGCAGCCGGAGAACCAGATCAAACTATCGATTGGTCTCAGCTTCCACACATTTTTCTCTTCTCCATGAAGCCCAGCTGCCCAGGTAACAACCACTTTGACATAAACCCAGTCATACAAGCTGTCGCAGGACGAGTACCAGTAAGCTCTCCATTTCCTCTTGAACAAGAAGGTGCAGAAGATCACCCAGAGACCCACTGTATATCCAGATCCCATAGCGATGAAAAACGAAAACACGTCGTTTGGATCTTCATGGTGTTCCTGAGCTGCAGTTGTGAACAGTTCTTCGAGTGAGGAGGACCGCAGAGGCCCGGGTTGCCAATATAAATATACTCAGGGTCCTCAAGCGTTTGCAGTTGGTCTCCGGATGGTATCTCTCCTGTCAGGTGGTTATAGGACAGATTCAACCAACTTAATGACGTGATTGCCGACAAGCTTGTAGGGATTTCACCAGACAACTCATTGTGTGACATGTCGAGTGACTCCAGTTGCGCCAAGGCACCAATATTCTTAGGAATTTGTCTACCGAAGTTGTTCCATGATAAGTTAAGGTTCTTCAGTCGGATAAGAGTGCTGATTTCTTCTGGAATGTCTCCAGTAAGATTATTGCAGGATAAATCAATATTCACCATATATACGATCTCTCCTGTGTATAACCTCTCCTGACCCTTTGTGACTACTGTGTAATTCTCAGTATAGCTGACTCCATAACTTAAATCAGCATCAAATACATAGTCATCCTCTAGGTCATTAGGACCACTTGTCACTCCATAATTGAAAGAACCATCAAATACATCGTCAGAGTCTATCATCTCCTTGAAGTTAGAATATATTTGGGTATGCTCCCCGTTATGTTATTGTAGGCAAGGTCCAAATACCGAAGCGTAACTAGCTCCGTAAGTTGCTCTGGTATGTGACCATAAAACATATTTGATCGTAGTCATAAGAAAACCAATTCTGGTAATTCCTCCCCAATCCATGTTGGCAAAGTCCCAAAGAAATGGTTGTGTGAAAGATCAAGAAAGTTAAGTTGTTGGCAGGTTTTGAGAAATGAAGGAAATTCACTAGATAGATGATTTTTTCTCAAGCTTAGATTAAGAATATTAAGAACTGGATTAGCATAACAATCAGGAACTAGTCCAGTTAGATTATTTTCGGAGATATCCAACAGAAGTAGTGACTCTAGGTTGCAAAAAGAGGAGGGAATGGTGCCAGAGATGGAGTTGCCGAATAGAATAAGTGTTTCTAGACGCAGTGCTCCAAAGTTTGACGGAAGTGGCCCAACCAAATTATTCTACTAAGATCCAAGGAGGTCAGATTAACAGGAAGCTTAGGTAGTGTGCCATTAAATTGGTTAGAACTGAGACCAATTGTAGTTGCTCTCATAAATTCCAGTGTAGATGGTAAAGGGCCGCTAATTTTGTTCTGTCGCATATTAAGAGTTTCCAGCGTGGAAGCCATTATCCAGAATCAATCCGGCAGCGTGTTTTCTCAGTAGTAGTCTAGAATTATTTGTGCAGAATGACTTACGTTTCAGAAGCCCCCCTCTACACTTCTTAGTGCATTTTCAGATGCCGATTGAGCATGTTGTCTTGATGACAAACGTTGTACTGGTGGTTTTGCAATATTTTTTGGTCCAAACTTAATATCCTGGAGTGCTAGAAAACAGTCCACTGTTTCTCGCTAAGTACAGAGGCTGAATACAAAGCTTTGGCCAATGCTACTACTGAACTCATTTGGGTTGAAGCTCTTATTCGAGAATTTGGTATTTCTCTCACGGCTAAACTCTGTCCATGGGGTGATAATATCGGTGCCACCTATCGTTCAACAAATCTAGTTTTCATGCAAGGACTAAACATATAGAGATTGATTTTCATTTTGTTCGAAAACAAGTTGCAAGCAAATAGCTAGAGATCAAGTTCATTTCAAGCAAAGATCAAGTTGTGGATGGTTTTACTAAAACCTTGCCTATAAACAATCTTTGTGAGTTTAGGCGTAATCTGAACCTCTCATACGGCTTAGATTAATGGGGCGTGTTAGACAAAATACATGTTTCCTGTATCGTATACGTCCGGGATGGAGTAGTACTCCACCCGGCCGGTATACCCCTCTGTATTGCCACGATGGGGGCTCTTCCCATCCTATTTAACACGTACAGCGAGCCTCTGACTAGGGTCGCTTTCCCTCCTGTTGACAATCTCTACAATGTGTTAAGTTTTACTACCTGTTTATTTAGGTGTCTGTTCGATTAGAAAATATGGTGAGCAATATTTTATCCCACCGATGGGATAATGTTTGGATTGGACCTCATCTCCGTAGGTGCTTTACGACCTCTCTGATTGATTCACTTCTTCTTGTTTATATTTTTATTTATTGTTTGGCTAGCTTTGGCTGTGTGCATCATGGCCTGATATACACTTTGTGTCTCCGCCATACCATAAGCAATAAAATTGCCCTTTATCAAAAAATGTATACGGAACAATATATAACATTTTACTCATGAGTTTCTTGGACAAAGAAAATAGTCAACTTTGATCAATATACGTTATCTACATATGTTACCCTTGTACGGACCACCGAGGCGCACCATGAATAAGGTTGGCCAGTCTATCTCCATAGGCATAATCGTGCCATGATGATTGGCAGGAAACTGGTTTGTGATCTCTTCTAATGTCCCATTGTTGAGATAAGCTTTATAGAAGCGCCGTGCGGCATAATCCCTGATGAGCAACATGTCGCTCGTCTCACCATCATACGTTCCCACTTTGCATCACCATCTTCATTGTCTTGGTCATGTGTCCAGATCTCTAACTGGCCGCCACTGTAAACACGCAGCGCCAATAGTGTCCCGCCTGCGGTGGTGGTAAGACAGATCCCCGGAAAGGGTATCTGATAATACTCATCCGTATTCGTCGGGAGGACCTTTGTTGGACTGAGTAGCTTCGTTGAGGAGACTTGTCCTGTATCGACGTTATAGCTGAGGACATGGAAGTAGTTTGACTGGCTGGCAAACAACCAATGTGCATAGCCTCGGCACAGGACAGCTCTTCTTTCCTCCATCGAAAATATATGGTGCTCCATCATGTCGAGGCACTTTATAGGCGCCCTCCAGCTCACCTCACTTGAGGCAAAAATGTGGAGGTTGTAATGCGGCTTCCCCTTGTCCCTGCCGATCATTAGCACTTTGAAGGCCGCTCTGTCGCTGCTTGGTAGGATGTCACAGCTGTAAGGGTCGTTGGAGTAGCGGAACCGGGTGTTGCAGTCTAGCTCAGGCAACCAGTCCCACCTGCCGGCGAGCATGTTGCACACCGCCAAGCTCACGACGTTAGGTTGCATGTCTAGGTCGTGTGGAAACAAGCGTACCACCAGGAAGCCGCTACGGGTGCCAGAGCGGCACAGAACGATCGACGACGGCCACGGCGTCTTCAGTGGGTACAAAGGAGCTCAACGGACGGCGCCAAGTTCCGAGCGGCGAATGTCCAGACAACAATGGGACAAAGGCGAGCTGGCTGCTGCTGTCCGTTGGGCTGGTCCCTGGGTATTTTGTGAGAATCCGTTGGGTGAAGAAGCCCAAGAGGGATGACGGCCACCGGATCCGGCGAAGGAAGGAAGGCTCGGCCATGAGGCGGCGCCAGCCCTTGCAGGCGGTGGCGCACCGGAAGAGTGTGGCAACGTCGCCGCCGTCGAGTCGTGCAAGTATCTCGAGGGCCACGTCGTCCGGGAGCATTGTCGTCGGCGTTGCCGTCTCCATGGATGGATCTTGCTTGTTAATTTCCTGGCACGAACTAGGATCGGTCCAACATACATACGATCGAGTACGGAACTAGCTAGGAGAAGGACACAGCTAGGCAGGATCCATGCATACCTTAGATAGAGTTTGTCTTGCGTACATGTATTCTTTTTACAACACTTGCGTACATGTATTTAATCAATCAGTATTGTACTCGAATTTGCAATTTATCATTTCGTTTTCCTCAACGGATCGATGTTGTGATCGATGCTGCAGATCATTACGATCAAAATCGTTTACGATGGCCGCTTGTCCTGCTTGGAGGGCACAATATTTTATAGGCTCAAGCAAGAAGTAAATGTTAAACTATCACGGAGATGGCAATTGTTAAAATATAAAGTCTAGTTCTTCCCATCAGTTCGGACTTTTGTGATAATTGGATAGTGCATCAATTCATTAGTAATTCCAAATTTTGTATATGTTGACAAATTTATCGAGTTTTTTATTCATTGTCATTCTATGCCAATTTTTTTACGAATTAAAGAGCTCCACGGCCCCCGATTTTGTGACCCAAACTCAGCACCTAGGAATCGAAATAGACACGACAGATCGACAATTTTGAGAAATCAGGGCATGAAATCATTGCGCATGTGCGTTGTGGATCGTCGGCCTTGCAAATCAAGTGTCGTGGCATGTTGGGGTAGTTAGGATGTTCCCCTCGCTAGAAATAGGAGCGGCAGCCACGGTCCATGAAGAAGGGTTTTGCATAGGGACCGCGCTCGAGGTGGGACGGCGGTGGGACCAGCGAAGTATTTTTGGGCTAGTTGCAGCGACAGCCTATCTCCTCCTCCGAGCTCAACCCCGCCGTGGCGCCGTATGACCCTAGCAGCGCGAGCTCCTCACATCTCGTCGTTGTTGTCGCTGACGACGCGGGTGTGAGGGAGGCGGGGTTCTAGAGTGCGGGCTGATTTCCTTATTACTCTGGGGTGAAATTGCAAAACGAGCGACGTTACGTATGTTAAATACCCTACGGTGGCATACATAATGCAAAAGTGACTTGACCTACCAGACAACAGTAGCTAAGCTCTATTATATAGTAGAGATATATATATACTCACAGATAGAGCAACCACAGTTTATACCAAACGTTTTTACTGGCTTACAACTTATAACATCGCCGACTCTCAAACATTGTTTAATATTAATCTTAATGGGTATTTTCTATAGGACTCAATTATATCAACCATAAAATTGTGTTAATAATACCAAAATACATATATTATTCAAATTATTATTGCTGCAAATACATTTTTCTAAAGAAAACACCGACTGAAAACAAATATTTTTCTCAGTTATTAGACCAGAATATTTTGCTTAGCGAAGTTCAAATATTAGTTCATCATATTCATTTAAAGTAAATTCACCTTCAATAAATATTCTTTTACATATTAATTTGCATCACTTAGGTGTAGTATGACAAAAGACAGTATAATAAAAGTTATAGCTTATATCTTGATTGATTTTTGTGAAGCATATTTTTCTCGCTAAGTGGTAACCAAGAGAAATTTCTGGAGTATATGAGGTGTCAACAAAGCTTTATTATTTTACTTAAAATATTCTCCTGGCACTTTCAATGTTGGATTGCACACTTCTTTATTATTATTTTTGGTTAAATCTTCCTTCTCTATCATCACGGTTTATCACCGGTCGACATACATGACGCTCCGTCCCCTATGAATTATGATGAAATAGGATAACATATGTAACATGCATAATAATTTTAGAATTCATGATACGGTGATTGTATTTGTTCCTTTACGTATACCGAACTTTATCGATTGCAGCTCAACTGGGGATCATGCTCTGCCTCTGCAGCCCAATAACGAGTATTGTTTATGTTCTCTTTTATCTTTATTGTTTATTGTTTAGTTTTTAGTTTCTATTTTTACAGTAAAGGAAAAAAGAAAAGAACAAATTCGTCATAAAATTTTAAATAAACAATATTTTTTGACATGGCCTACCGTGGGTGCTTCTCCTCACCTTCGCGGTGGTGTGTTCGTCGTAGATCCTGAAGCATCCATAAGTCGTGCATTCACCTAAACAAAGTAACAAACTGCATGCATTGTTGGAAAAATAAAATAAATGATTCATGCATCTCTATGCTTGTTCCTGGTGTATTGTTGAGCAAATAAAATAATTAAGTACGATAAACACTTGTATACATCTGCATATGCGTATTACCCTCTACGGGCCACCAAGGCTCAACATGAAGAAGCTCGGCCAGTCTATCTCCATAGGCATAATCGTGCCAGAAAGATTGGCAGGAAACTGGTCTGTGACTTCTTCTACCGTCCCACTGTCGAGATAAGCTTTGTAGAAGCACCCTCCTGCATAATCCTTGATGAGCAAGGTGCCGCTCTTCTCTCCCACCCAAATGCAATGTGGTTGTTCAAGCTGTAGGATCAGATCAGTCAATTTGTGGTCGATCAACCTCGTACACTCCCACTTTGCATCGCCATCTCCATTTTCTTGGTCATTATCTGTCCAGATCTCCATCTGGCCCCCACGGTACATGCGCAATGCCAATCGCGTCCCGCCCGCCGTTGTGGTAAGACAGGTCCCCAAAAAGGCTCGCTGAGATCGTCGATAATCCTGAATACTTGTCGGCGGGAAGCCATTTATCGGACTGATCAGTAGCTTCGTCAAGGAGACGCGTTCTGTCTCCACGTTATAGCTGAGGATGTGGAAATGGTATGACCAGCCGACAAACAACCAGTGTGCATAGCCTTGGCACAACACGGCTTTTCCATGCTCCATGGACAATATATGGTGCTCCGTCACCTCGAAGCACTTTATAGGCGCCCTCCAGCTTGGCTCGCCGGAGGCGAAAGTGTGGAGATTAAACTGCGACTTCTTATTGTCTTTGATGATCATCAGCACTTTGAAGGCCGGTGCGGGTCTCTGGCTGTCACCGCTGCTGCTTGGTATGATGTCACATCTCGGTATGTCGCCGTTGCGTAATTGCGTGTTGTAGTCTAGCTCAGGCAACACCTCCCACGTTCCGGCGAGCAGGTTACAGACGGCGAGACGCAAAGTGTTAGGTTGTATGTCTTGGTCGTGTGGAAACAGGCGTACAACCAAGAGGCCGCCGCGAGTGCTAAGCGGCACGGAACCGTCGACGTTGGCCGTCGCGAGGGCACCTTCTGCGGGCACCAAGGAGCTCAAGAGACGGCGCTGAGTGCCGAGCGGCGAAGGTCCGAGCAACAACGGGACGAAGGAGAGCTGGCTGTCGGAGTTTGTCGGGCTCGTCACTGGGGCGAGACATCGTTGGGTGAAGAAGCCCACGAGGGAGGGCGGCCACCGGCGCCGGAAAAGGAAGGAAGGCTCGGCCACGATGATGCGCCAGCCCTTGCACGCGGTGGCGCAGCGGAAGAGTGTGGCCACGTCGCGGTGGTCCAGTCGCGTGAGGATCTCGCCGACCACGTCGTCGGGGAGCGTAGGCGTCGCCATCCGGGCCATCTTCATGGATCAATCTTGCTTGCTTATTTCCTGCCACGAACTCGGATCCAGTATATACGTATCCACGATCGAGTACGTAAACTATTATTCCGTAGGTACTAAGGTAGGAATAGGACACGGCCGAATCCATTACTAACTGCTGGAGTTTGTCTTGCGAACATTGTGACATATAGTAGTACTATTTTAATCAGGTTTAATCAATCAGCATTGTACTCGAACTAGCAATATATCATTTCCTTTTCCTCCACAGATCGATGTGGTGATCGACGCTGAAGATCGTTTCCTCAAAATCTCATCTATAAGGGGAGGGTTGACAGTGGCCGCTTGTCGCGCTGATTTTTTTTTGGTTAAATCTTCCATCTCTATATATCATCACGGTTTACCACCGATCCTAAAAAATAGAATATACAATTTTTTTGGACATGGCTTACTGAGGGTTCTTGTCCTCACCTTCGCCGCCGTGTGTTCGTCGTGGCTCCTAAATCGTCTATATATAACTCATGCATTCATCTAAACAAACTGCATGCATTGTTTGGAGAAATATATGAATGATTAATGTATATCCATGCATGTGTATAACATTCTACTCACGAGTTTCGTAGACAAACAAAAAAGTATTTCGATAAACACGTGTGCATCTATATATATGTGTTACCCCTCTACGGGCCACCGAGGCGCAACACGAAGAAGGTTGGCCAATCTATCTCCATAGGCATAATCGTGGCACGGTGATGATGAGGAAATTGGTCTGTGACCTCTTCTAATGTCGCATTGTCGAGATAAGCTTTGTAGAAGCGCCGCACGGTTGGCCAATCTATCCCCATGGCCATTGTCGAGATGAGTAACTTGTCGCTTCTCTCTTCCTCCCAAATGCAATGTGGCTGTTCAAGCTGTTTGATTTGCTCAGCCATTTTGTGGTCGATCACCATCGTACGCTCCCACTTTGCATCTCCGTCTTCATCGTCTTGGTCATGTGTCCAGATCTCTAGCTGGCTGCCACTGTACACTCGCAGCGCCAATAGCGTCCCGCCTGCCGTGGTAGTAAGACGTGGAAGTAGTTTGAGCGATCGAGGGACCTTTGTCGGACCGAGTAGCTTGGTCAAGGAGAAGTGTTCGGTCTCGATGTTATAGCTGAGGACATGGAAGTAGTTTAACCGATCGACAAACAACCAGTGTGCACAACCTTGGCACATGACGGCTGTGGAGGTTGAAAATCTCTGGCGCTCCATTGACAATATCTGGTGCTCGATCATGTCGAAGCACTTTATAGGCGCCCTCCAGCTTGGCTCGCCGGACGCAAAAGTGTGGATGTTGACCTGCGACTTCTTGTCGCTGCCGATCATTAGCACTTTATAGGTGCCGTTGCTGCTCGGCATGATGATTTCACAGCCGTGAACAAGGTCATCGGGGTAGCTGAATTGGGTGGTGCAGTCCAGCTCGGGCAACACGTCCCATGTGCCGGTGAGCAGGTTGCACACGGCTAGGCGCACAATGTTGATTTTCATGTATTCGTCGTGTGGAAATATGCGTACGACCAAGAGGCCGCCGCGCGTGCAAAGCGGCACGGAACGGTCGACGTAGGCCGCCGTGAGGACATCTTCAGCAGCGGGCACCATGGAGCTCAAGGGACGGCGCCGAGTCCCGAGTGGCCAAGGTCCGGACAACAATGGGACGAAGGCGAGCTGGCTGTTGGAGTTTGACCATAGCCAATTTGTGTCAGGACATCGTTGGGTGAAGAAGCCCACGAGGGAGGGCGGCCACCGGTGCCGGAGAAGGAAGGATGGCTCGGCCACGAGACGGCGCCAGGCCTTGCACACGGTGGCGCACCGGAATAGTGTGGCCACGTCGAGTCTCCCACGGATCACGAGGAACACGTCGTCCGGGATCATCGTCGTCGCCATCTCCATGGATCGATCTTCTTTGTTAGTTGTCCTGGCACACGAACTAGAATCGACGGAACATACTCCACGATCGAGTACGTAGCTAGGTAGGAGTAGGTCACGGCCTCATCCAGTAGCTAGCTAGAGTTTGTCTTGTGTACGGTGTGGCATGGTTTAATCAATCGGTATTATACTCGAACTAGCAATATATCATTTCCTTTTCCTCCACGGATCCATGTGGTGATCCATGCTGCAGATCATTTCGATCAAAATCTCATCCATAAGGGCAGGTTCCTACGGTGTCCGCTTGTCGTGCTTCGTATGGTCATGCCTTGCGACGTCTTGGAGGGCAAACAAAATTCTACGCTCGCGCAAGGAATAATTTGTCAAACTAGGTAATTTTGTATATCTTCACAAATGTATCGTCTTTTCTATTCATAGTTATTCTATCGATGTAATAACACTATATGTAAGTAACTATTAGACCGTAC
Source organism: Poa pratensis (assembly GCA_947311845.1). Lineage (NCBI taxonomy): Eukaryota > Viridiplantae > Streptophyta > Magnoliopsida > Poales > Poaceae > Poa > Poa pratensis. Next base: position 175,312,661 of record CAMZMU010000041.1, read on the forward strand.
TAGTAAGAGGCACATGACCTAGATTAGTTTTTTCGTGTGCATAGATCAGGGGCGGAGTCAGGAATAGACCTCAAGGTGGAAAACATGGTAATCATCCATTTGGGGGGGGGGGGGGGGGGGGGGGGGGGCAACCATGGTTATTTTGTCTAAAAATTATTTCTAAAACTTGGCTTAAGCATAAAAATTCCCTTCATATATCATGGCATAGGGGGGGGGGGGGGGGGAGGGGAGGGGGTACGGCCCCTGCTGGACCCCCTAGCTCGCTAGTGGCATCGATAGAATATGGTGGATGCAAACACATAGAATCAAATGGTTGCCAGGTGTTTTGAACTTCGCTTCTTACCAATGTAATCGCTTTGTGATGGTAATGTCATTTTATACATGTTTATAGTGATTGAATACTCTCTCTCTCGATGTGGATCATAACTGTGTATATTGTTTGGGTGGTAACGTTTAACTATTAAAATATTATAACCTAGCAACCATTTGATGTATTATCTAAGAGGTGTTTTTTTTCGTTAACTTGTTCCCACGTAAACTTGAAATGGATGTACTTTTTGTTGTTGTTGTTGTTGTTGTTGTTGTTGTTGTTGTTGTTGTTGTTGTTGTTGTTGTTGTTGTGGTTATGAGTTATGTTTGCCAGAAACATAAACAAGAGGTTCGGTTTCGAAAGAGAAAAGGCGGATAAAAACAAAGGGATCACTCATTCACTCGTATGGGCAGAGTTTGGAAATCCTTCGTCATAGACGAGTCACCATATGGCCACAGTTTTCCGTGACGAGGCCCATCCCAATTTCGCGTTGTTTAAATTTTGCCTCTCAACTGGGGGGTGGTGGGGGGGGGGGGGGGGGGTAAGGACTGTTGGAGATATGCCTAGAGGCAATTAATAAAGTGATTTTATTGTCATATCTCAATTGTTCATAATACGTTTTAATACCATGCTATAACTGTATTACGCGGAAACATTAATACACGTGTCGTATGAAAACAACCAGGTCCCTAATAGCCTCTATTTAACTAGTCCGTTGGGTAACAGATGATCAAGGTTTCCTGATCATGGACAATGGCGTCGGTTAACAACGGAGTCATGTCATTAGGTGAATGATTTGATGGACATACCCAAAATATAGAAACGTAGTGTTCATACCTTCGACTGTGAGATCATATCAAAATCTCTGCTTCTGGAAGATGCGGCTGATCGCATCAAACGGCATGTGTTATATAGCGTGACAATAAAGGTGACACTTTCGGGTATCGGAAGGAAGCAGTAGAAGCGAGTGATCAAGAGCGGGAATTGCCAATCCAAATAGCAGGATAGATACTCTGGGCCCACTCGGTGAGATTACATCAATGAGCTTGCAAGCATGTGACTAGGTCACGGGGATGTAATATCACAGGCGAGTAAAGATAGATTTGTCGATGACGAGGTCATGCTCGGTAATCGTGATACGGAGAACGACACTCGGACAATCAAAGTATAGATAGGCAAGAGGATGAAATTGGACGTCTAAAGGTTCAAACGATAAAAAGTCTTTCATGGACATACAGGGACTACCATGGGTATCCAGACCCGCTGCTAGTCATTGATCGGAGAACATGTCTCGTTCATGTCTGTTTGATCCGAACCGTAAGGTAACACACTTAAGGATAGATGACGATTAGATTGGATTTAGAGAGAAAAGGAACCGGAAACTCCGGAAGTGTTCCGGGCATGTCGATGGAGATCGGAGGGCAACGAAATATGTTTCGGGGTCCGAATGAATTAAATAATATGTATTTAATATTAATAAGTGTTATTAATGATTAAATATATTTTATATTTAATTAAATTCGAATTTAAAAGGCATTAAAAGCTAAATGGGCCTTTGAGGCCCATTAGGGGAAAATCCCAAAAGGGAAAAAGGAAAAAAAGGAGGGAGAAGGGCCGGCCGCCTAGGTGGGCCGAATGGGGCCCACCTAGTGGCCGGCTGCCTCCCTTGGCCGGCGGTGGCCATGTGGGGTTTAGTCCCACATGGCCTAGCCAAGGGAGATGGCCTCCCCCCTTCTCCTTTAAATAGGGGACCCCACATGCCTTGGAATTCACCCCAATTTCTCCCTTCTTCTCTCCTACCTTGAGCGTGGTTCCGCTTCTGGAGCTGCGTACGAGGAGGGAAGTCTCTCTACCTTACGCACACCGCCGTGCTTCGAGATTCAATCTTTACTTCCGCTGCTCTGCTGGATCTGGAGCTCGGAGGTCGTCATCTACTGCGCACATGTGTGGAACTACGAGGCGCTACACGGGTGGCGCTGGGAGTATGACTACTTCCTCTACACGACCTTGAGATCGGCTTCGTCGTCTTCATCGACAACGTTTGTGCGGGAACGTAATCCCGCTTTCGGTCTACAAGGGTATGTACTCCGTCCTCCTTCGTATAGTATATTTGCATAGTTAGATCTTGGCTAGTTTTTGGTTATCGTCGATAGGAAATTTTTTGTTTTCTGTCCTCGATTCCAACAAGGCCCCTACTAGACCCCTAGCTCCGCCAGTGGCATTGATAGAATATGGTGCATGTAAACACATAGAATTAAATGGTTGCGCGGTGTTTTGAACTTCGCTTCTTACGAATGTTATCGCTTCGTAATGGTAATGTCATTTTATACATGTTTATAGTGATTGAAGACTCACTCTCTCGATGTCGATCATAACTGTGTATATTAATTGTTTGGGTGGTAATGTTTAACTATTAAAATATTATAACCTGGCAACCCATTTGATATATCATCTAAGAAGTGTTTTTTTCCGTTAACTTGTTCCCACGTAAACATGAAATGGACGTACTTTTTGTTGTTGTTGTTGTGCTTATGAGTTATGTTTGCCAGAAACAGAAAACAAGAGGTTCGGTTTCGAAAGAGAAAAAGCGGATAAAAACAGAGGGATCACTCATTCACTCGTATGGGCAGAGTTTGGAAATCCTTCGTCATAGACGAGTCACCATATGGCCACAGTTTTCGTGACGAGGCCCATCCCAATTTTGCGTTGTTTAAATTTCGCCTCTCAACTGGGGGGGGGGGGGGGGGTAAGACCCCTGCTAGACCCCCTAGCTCCGCTAGTGTGGCATCGATAGAATATGGTGCACGTAAAAACATAGAATTAAATGGTTGCGAGGTGTTTTGAACTTCGCTTCTTACCAATGTAATCGCTTCGTAATGGTAATGTCATTTTATACATGTTTATAGTGATTGAAGACTCACTCTCTCGATGTCGATCATAACTGTGTATATTGTTTGGGTGGTAATGTTTAACTATTAAAATATTATAACCTGGCAACCCATTTGATGTATTATCTAAGAAGTGGATTTTTCGGTTAACTTGTTCCCACGTAAACTTGAAATGGACGTACTTTTTGTTGTTGTTGTTGTTGTTGTTGTTGTTGTTGTTGTTCTTATGAGTTATTTTTTAATTATTTATAAAAGGGCGCCCCAGCCTCTGCATCGGGATGATGCATACAGCCTTTATTGCTTTTATTACGAATTATTCAAGGAGTCTTACAGTTCATGGATCAACCAGCTGAAAAAGTGAAACATCATGTAAGCCTATGCATTAACATGCTATTCTAGTTGCACATCGCCAGCCGAATTGGGTGAAGAACTCTGTACTACCGTCTCCAAACGGTTGCACCCAATATCCATGGTCTGCGATGGTCCTGCGACTGGAGATAAGACCACGTACGGATCCAGTGCGTGGCCAAAGGAATAACTTGCAAGAAAGAAGTATTTTTTGCTCTGTTAAAAATATAATCATTTCGGACATGACATATGGCCCAAAGCAATGCACAAACCCTCACTCTTATTTGGGTTTTTTCTTGCTTGCTTACTCCATGCAACCAATTTCCAAACAAATTCGGTATACTAGTTGGTGGAGTTAAATTGAAGGCCACATGGACAATGCGCCAAATAACACGTGCAGTGGACAAGATATGAATAAATGTTGTATCATTTCTTCTTGATCACAGAAACAACATTTAGTATTACCATTCCAATTTCTCTTAACCAAATTATCTTTTGTTAGCAGAACTCTCCGATGTAGAAACCACATAAAAATCTAATTTTTAGTGGCACCTTAATTTTCCAAATGTATTTACTGAGGTACTTTGTATGGCCATTCATATAATCTAGGTACATTGATTTGACGGTAAAAACTCCTGAGTTAGTTAACCCCCAAATAAATATGTCCTGAACAGCAGTCAAATTTATATCCATCAAACGACTAACTAAATGTAACCAATGGAACCATATGTTCCTTGTCAGAGCCCTCCTGAGCTCAATGTTTGGGTGCTCATGCTCCAGCACATACGCCACAAAAACTTGTTTCCTATGGGTTATGTTATATAAAGTTGGATATTGTACGGCCAGTGGGGCATTGCCCAACCAAACATCCTCCCAGAACCTAGTGTTCTGTCCATTGCCAATATTAAAAGAACCTCTGGAAAAGTAATCTTCCTTAACCCTCATTAGTCCTTCCAAAAGGCAGAATCTGTTGGTTTAGATTGAACTTGAGACAAAGATTTTGAATGAAGGTATTAGTTTGTGATAAGCTCCTGCCAAACCCCTTCCTCATTAAGGAGTTTAAAGAGCCATTTAGAGAGTAAACATTTATTTTTTTAATTCTAGAACTTCTACCCCGAGACCCCTTGATCTTTGGGTCTGCAAACAATGTTCCATTTTGTAAGTCTATATTTCTTTTTATGACTAACACTCTGCCAAAAAAAGCGTGATCTATAAAAATCTAATCTTTTCCATACCCCTCAATAGTACATAACGACACATCGGATACCTCTCTATGGAAACGACACGAGTTAGGCGACAGAGAATCGCGATTTTAGCATTGCGGACGAGGCCTGGCAGAGGCTGGTCCGTCAACATTGGTTACGGAGAATTTTATATCTCCGTTACCAAAAGTATTGGCACGGTCATAAATTTGTCTCCATTTCCAATATGTATCTCTATGGCTACGGTTGTTTATGTATATCCGCTTGCGATGTGCTTGGGAAATTGCAGTTGCAATCTGGAAGCGCGCCTGTTCAATGCGGCTTAATTCACGAGGGATTGGAACCGCCTGATCGACACTAATAAAATGTGACCGGAACTGCGTGAAGCCAGGCAGGTCCCGCATTCTCCCCTTCGTTCTCTCCCACATTACCTACCACACTAGCACAACCGTCATGGAGGAACCCTGGTGGCAGAACGAGGAAGTCCTCTGTAGAAGATGACTCCGACGACTCGGACCCGCCGTCTTCACGCGAAGGAGAAGACGACTCTGAAGAGGACGAGTCGCCGGAGGAAGAGGAGCCGGAGGACCCGCCAGAGCGTATTATTCTAGCTAGAAAGAATACGACGCCGCCGACGATGACGACGAGGAGGCGTCGGAGGAGGCGCCGGAGGAGGAGGCATCGGAGGAGGCGCCGGAGGAGGATGCGCCGGAGAAGGAGGATCATGCTCCGGAGAAGGAGGCGCGAGAGGAGGATTCGCCGGAGAAGGACGCACGTCGGAGAAGGAGGAGCACGAGCCAGAGGAGGAGGAGCACGCGCTGAGGAAAAGGCAACCGGTAAGAAGCGACGCCGTGCCGCGGATGACAATGGCGCGGAGGCAGGGCGTAAGCAGAACAAGTAGAGTAGATAGTTAGTTCAATTACTCTATCGATCCTTTGTAAGTAGGCCCAGTGTGTCAGTGAAGAAATTAGAGGAAACGGTTGTTTATCGCCTCCGTTTGCGATGTTATATGCTATAAATGTGCCACTGCGGCAACCCTAACGCTCTCGCTCTCACTCTCACTCCACAGTCATAGTGTGGCGGCGGCTCCAGACCTAACCCTTATCTCGCAGATCTGAGCGGCGCGTCCAGCCGGCATCGCCGCCGTGCATCTTCCCCCAGCGGCGCGTCGTGAGCCGCCGCGCATCCCCCCAGCGGCGCATCGTGAGCCGCCGCGCATCCCCCCAGCGGCTCGTCGGTGAGCCACCGCGCATCTTCCCCGAGTATGTCGCCAACGCGGATCTACTGGTCTATTGCCGTGCATCTTCCCCGGGTATGTAGCCGACTAGATCTTACATTTTGTTTAAAGTAGCACAGAAAACTTGTCTAGTATTTGAAGTCTAGTATTCTGTTCTGTCTAGTGCCGATGATGAATACACCCCTCGACACTAGATCTTACATTTTATTTAAAGTAGCATCTACCGATCTAGTATTGTAGTACTGTCTAGTATTGTATTATTGTGTTCTGTCTAGTATTGTAGTACTGTCGATGATGAATAAACCCCTCAACACTAGATCTTACATTTTTTTAAAGTAGCATATAAAACTTGTCTAGTATTTGAACTCTAGTATTGTGTTGTGTTTGTTTTTAGTACTACGATGCTGAATACATTACCTTCAACTTGTCTAGTATTGAAGTCTAGTATTGTGTTGTGTTTGTTTTTAGTATTTAAAGTCTAATAGATTAATTTCAACCCTTTGTCAATGTGCTAATCCTCGTTATGGTTTTGTGTAGCTAGTGTATGAAGTAATAGTATATTTCGGCGACAATGCATAAAAATGGTGAGGCAATTGAAGGTAACATCACCTTCAAGTTCTGCCTCCAAATCGTTTCGATCGGACAGCAAGCACACGGATATAGGCGCTTAAGGTGTAAACTGTTTTCATCTTAAATTGTATTTATGTCATGTAGCATCATATTTGGCTCTTTTCTAACTAGACATCCATGTATTTCATATGCAGAAGCGCCATGCAGATCCAAACAAGCTTTAAAAGAGCTAAATACAAAGTGGGATCATATCCGTGAACCGTCGCTGTTGTGACGTTTCGCTGCACTGTTCAAAACACTTTTTTAATTAAGAGTGTCTTGGACAGTGTGGCCGAAATGTCACAGCGGTGACGTTATTATATTTCGGCGACACCGTCCAAGATGGAGCAAGCCTCGCTATGAAGAATTTGGCAAGATTAATTTGCTAAGGAGGCTTGCGAGCTCGGTGTGGTTTCTTGTTTTTAGTTTCTCCATCTATTTTGTGTATGTGTGTAGCAATTTGGCTGCAGATGTGATTTGGAGAAGCATGAAACCGTTACTCGAGTCTTTTGCTAGGTCGAATTCCGTTTTCGGCGCTTCGGAACTGAGGAAGAAGGTGGAGCTGGAGAAGAGTGGAGTGTCATAGAAGTTAAGTTTAGGGAGGCATGAGAATGATAGGATTAAAGAGGCATGTGTAACTCATCTTTTGATACTATGTAATGATGACAATTCTTATATACGTTATGAATGGATTTGGTAGCAACTTTGTGCTTCTGCTGTGAGATTTTGAATGTAATTTGGCAACCGAATTGCTCATGTAGGCTTCTGAAAGAACCTCAATGCAAACGAGTAAAATAGAATCTCCGTTACTGATGCACCGATACATCGGAAACAGAGATGGGTCCGCAACCGTAGCCAACTTATGCCTCATCGGTGATGTTTTTTTTGCCTCCGTTACGATGAAGGCCTTCACATCAGTGACAGGGTCGGGGACACGGACCCTTTCTCCGTTGCCGAAGGGGTTTTTGGCCCGTTTCCGATGTGTCGTTCTGTACTAGTGCCTTTTGGAATTTCAAGAAAAGATAACATAAGCATAGGTAAACTCGTTAAAACCGAATTTATTAAGATTTATCTATCTCCATACGAGAGGAGCTTGCTTATCCAAGAAGCCAATTTCTTTTCAAAACGATCTTCTATCGATTTCCACTCCGCATTTGTCAAGTTTTTGAAGTGAATAGGGATTCCCAAATAACGAAATGGGAGAGAGCCTACTTCACAACGAATAACTCCCTATATTGGTTCTCAACATCTTTTGCCTTCCCAAAACAGAAAATTTCACTCTTGTGAAAGTTAATTTTTAGACCGGAGAGTTGTTTAAAAATGCAGAGAATGAGTTTCATATTTAGAGGTTTCTCCAAATTATGATCCATAAAAAGTATTGTGTCATCTGCATATTGTAAAATCGAAATCCCACCATCCACTAGATGTGTAATAAGCCCTCAACTTGGCCATCTTCTTTTGCTCTTGCAATTAAAATAGCCAGCATGTCTGCTACGACATTAAAAAGTATAGGAGAAAGCGGGTCACCTTGTCCTAAGCCTTTCCGTGTTTGAAAATAATGACCTATGTCATCATTTACTCTAACACCAACACTACCTTTTTGAACAAAGTCATTAATCCACCTACACAAATTGGATCAAAACCTTTCATCCGCATAGCTTGCTGAAGGAAATGCCAATTGTCCTTATCATCACTAGTACAAAATACCCTATCTGTGGCGCACGGATTTGGAATTCTGTGGCGAACGGCCGGTGTGCCACAGAATCTCCGTCACTATTTTTTTTTCTTCTGTGGCGCACCCGCTCGTGCGCCATAGAAAAGACTCGGATTTTTGTGGCGCACCACGAAACCATGCGCCACAGATTCTTGTTTTCAGTTTAAAAAAAAAGCTGGCCGCCACAGCCCGCATCCGCCTCCCCGCCCGCCATCGCCCTGCATGGCCATGGCCGCGGCCGCGGGAGCGCCTCTCCATCGCCGCCTAGTGCAGGGTGTCAAAGACGGCGAGGAGGATGGCCTGCGACTGGGTGTGGCGGCGCACGGCGTCGAGGGAGAGGACCGGCGCGAGGAAGTAGAGGGTCTGGTTGCGCGACCTGGCCCCCACGGTGCCCACCTGCCAGTCGGAGAAGGTGCCGCCGCCGCCCGCGGTGCTCGGGAGGGAGGCGCAGGCCGTGCCGCTGGGGGAGAGGTAGTAGCCCGGGGCGCACGCGCAGAAGGAAGGGTTGTAGGCGAACATTCGTGCGCACCCGCGCACGTCGCCTGTCGTGGGGTTAACACGGCAGATGTTACCATAGGGTAACTTGTATGTTGGGGCAAGGCGCCTTGGTCCTTCAGGAGATTGTCACGCTCATTGGGGAAAAAGGATTTACCCAGGTTCAGCCTCTCCATTGGAGATAAAGACCTACTTCCTGCTTCTATGTTATTAATCTCGAAGTCTCGATAACTCGGCTACGACAACAGAGCCGGGTTACGAGACAGGTTACAAGGGTTTCGCTTGATAGCGATGATATCGAACTAGGGTTGAAACTTATGACTTGAGACTTAGAACTTGTCTATCTATGTTCTGGGAGCCCGTTTATATAGACGCCGGGTCTCCCGAACTTACAATGAATACCGAGTTACATACGAGCACGGAGTCCTACTCTAGGTTCTTCTAGACCTTCCGTAGCCTCCAAGTCACCCGGTTTCTTCCTTCACTCGGACTCCAGTTCTTCTAGGTCCTTCCTTCCAGGGACGAGTCATATTAGGCCTATTGGCCCAACTATAACCCGGCCCATATCTTGTACATTCACTCGGACCAGACCTTGGGCCGTCCGACTGATTATTCCTTGGTCATAAGTATACCGGGTTATTATCCCCCAACAGTAGTCCCCAAGTTTGACTTGCATAAGCTCATCTGTTGCTTCACTTGATACTCTTGATCTTGATTCAATTACTCGAGGGTAGCTGCTGATGAGATTATCCGAGTTAAACTCCTGAAAACAAAATAAAAAGCATTAACACTGAATGGCCGGGTTATGTTTCAGACCAGCTCCTTTTGGCGGTTCTCTTTATAACCCGGCATTTCTCTCGTACTCAACTCTCTCCAGTCAACGACCAAGAGACATTCTCTGACAGATTCTCTCGTATCTTTGACCTATGGTCAACCAAACCTTATCTCCTCGTTTTTCACGCTCCTAGGGTTTCACCCTGGGCTATAAATAGTGGACCACGGTAAAAGGGTTTCACTTTCCCCATTCACCGCGCCCTTCATCTTCAACCTCCCTTTTCTCTCTCCTCGAGCTAGGGTTAGGGTTCCTCCAAGCTTGCCGCACCGCCGGCCATTGGAACCCCGCATTGCCGCAACTAATCACCGGGAAATCAGCTCCGCACCAGATCTCCACAAGCTCCGGTAAGTTTTTCATTCCTGCATTTGGTTTCCATCTAGATCTCATCTTGTTCTTCCTCGGGCTGTTCTTGAGCTTGTTATTTTTCCTTTCTTTTCTTGCTATTTTCTAGATCTTTAGATCTCATGGCACCCAAAGATCCGAGGAAGCTGAAGGCCAAGGCCAAGGCCGGTGATGGCGCCACCGCATCGGCATCAAAAAAGATAAAAAGACCACCAAGCGCAAATCTGGGATTACGGCCAACTGGGCCAAATCCATGGCTACACAGACCAAGCTGGAAGAACTGGCAGAGGCCGGCGTTCTTCCTCTTCAGTCGGAGATCGAGTGGAGAGGGACTGAAGAGGAGACTCGGCCTTCCCCCAAGGAAGGTGAAGTTATCTGCTTTCTTGAGCATGTCACCCGGGGTTTTCGTCCCCCGGGTCATCCTTTCTTTAGGGATCTTCTTCGTCACTACGGCCTCGGGTCTTCGATCTCGGACCCAATTCCATCTTGAACATTAGTAATTACATAGTTCTTTGTGAATCATACTTATGCACTCCTCCCAGCTTAGCTCTTTTTCTGGAGCTATTCTTGTGCAAACCTCAGCGTGAGCACAAGAATGGCCCCCTCTTGGTCTGTGGCGGTGTTTCTATTCAACGCCGCAAAGGTTCTGCCATGCCTTCTCTAGAACTTCATACCCACGTGAAACATTGGCAAAAATCATACTTTTACTGTAAAGCCAAGATACCTGCCGGTGAACACCCTTTACCGGGTTATTCGGTCGAACCCCTCATTCTCAACAACAACATGAAATCCTTTGCCTCTGACACCGAGAGAGAAGCTATCCAGCCTCTTCTCAAGAAGATCTCGGTTCTTGTTACACACGGTCTCCGTGGAACTGATCTGATCAAAACGTGGATGGGTTGGCGAATTCAGCCCAACAGTATTCGCAAGAAGCTTCTTTGCGATTACTCGGGCCATCTGACTGATTCCCTCCGTTACTCGGAGAAGTCCTACCCAAACACTGCTCTGAACAAGGCTATCAAGGCCTTCCTTGCTGAAAAGGTTGAGACGATCAAAGAAAATGGCCTTCTGCCATTCAGTAAGAATAACCCGGCACCACCAGTAAGTACCGACTGATAAAAATCTCAATAACATTCTTTTCTCAATTGTATACTGATTACTTTGCTTCTACTTTTTCACTAGGAATCTGATGACTGGTGGCAAGTTGAAACTCCCCCTGCCACTCCTGAGGCAGACGATGATGAAGATGATGATGACGAGGCTCAGTCCTCGAGTGAAGAAGAAGAAGAAGAAGAAAAGAAAAGGAAGAAGAAGAAGGTGAACTTGACTCCCTTGGCCACTTCTTCACAAGCTTAATTGAGAACGAACTCAACCCAATTTATCCACTGATGCCCACTTTATAATACCAGAACCGGCTGAAAAGGCAGCCACCCTTCACCCGGCCATAGCTCTGAAGCTACTGAATCTGCTGCTACCGGGAAAAGGAAGGCTCGCACCATCTGTGCCAAGGTGCCATATTCTCGCATATCCATAGAACCATATTCTTATCCTGCTATGCTAAAACTCAACCAAACTCTTCTTCAAAAATCTTCGCAGAACTCTGCTGAACCCTCTCAAGAGGAGAGCTACTCGGACCTCCCCTGGTGAGGATCCTCTTAACCCGGGAATCCCAAACATTCCCTCTCCACGCCGTCCTGGTACTTCCTTTTCCAACTTCGAACCACAAAAACATCCCTCTGATAGTTATCCTTTAGCTGGTCAAATCCGAGTTTCTAAGTCATACTCCCTTACAGCTTCTTCAGGCTCCAGCAATGACCTCCCCCGTGACTTTCAAGTCAATACCGGGTAATATATATAACCTTCTATTACTTGTACTTATCAACTTTGCTTTCTTTTACTCTTTCTTATATTACTTTCATACTTGCAATTTCAGGGCAAAAGCTACTCTTAGTGGCGATCCAAGCCCTCCCATTGCTGAAGAGGATAACTTGGAGATACCCCTGAAAAACATGCTGAGCCGACTGATAAGGAGCAGACAACTGACCAAGGAATGTTTCTCCTCCTCCTGCTGAAAAACCGACTGATCCAGAAGTCGTGATCACAGGAGCTTGCTTTACTGAGAAGTCTCTCCCCTCAAAACTGCAACCAAGTTTGTTGCCCCTGAAGAAAAGTCGAAGCCGACTGATAAAGGCGAAGGCTCCACTGTGCCACAATATGGCCATACAAACTTTGAAAATCTGTTGACTGAGTACAACACATACAAACTTGCTGAGGGCAAACTTGTGGATTCTCTTGTCCAAGAACATCAGGTACATATCTTTCCTCTTCATATCTTATATACCAAACCCAGTCCCCAAGTATCGAGTAAACTGTCCTCAGTCACTCGGTACTTGAAAATATATATCTCTTTCTGCCATCATTTTGAAAACTTCAGAATATCCCAGTCCCCAAGTTCCGAGTTATCAGTCTACGATAACATGGAACTTGTTTTACTTTCTGATTTCAAATCCTCATTAATTCTGCCTTTCACCAACAATACTTTCAAATCCTCATAACCCCCAAGTTCCGGGTAATATGTTCACATTTATCTGGAACTTTGAAGATGTATACTGAATAACTTGTAAAATTTAAAAGACATACCAGTCCCCAAGTGCCGAGTGATCTGCTCTTCGTCACTCGGAACTTGTATAAATACTCTGCCTGCATATAATTTCACTGTCAACTTACTATTTCTTTCAATTGCCGACTGAAATATATTCAGTCCCCATGTTTCTAACTTGCTATTCTTTTTTCAGAGATATGTGTCCCAAATGACCAAATACTTGCCAAGACCAACCAACTCCTTGAAGTTGAAACCAAGCTGCGCAAGGAAACTGAAGTTCATGCTTCAGACTTGGAGAAAACAATTGAATCTCTAACTGCAGAGAACACCAAACTGAAGAAGGAGTTGGAAGAGGCTGGAGATAATACAAGGTCTGCTATGACAAGATGGTCAGTGTCCAGAAATATTTGGACACCCTGAAAGACCATATCAAGGATATCCTCAATCCACTCATTGGTAAGCACCACTTCTTTTCACTTTTTCTTCTTTACTCGGCTTTCACATACTAACCCACATCATACTTTTCAGGCGAACAGAATGCTGCCATCAGGAGATCATATCCAGAGAAGTTGAACTGCTTGAACACCATCATCCGGCAATTCCAGTTTGGCACTGCTGAGATCATGAAGCGTGTTAAGAGCAACTGTGCTCCTCCCCAAGTGATATATGATCCCTGCATCAGCTTTCCACGATCCCCGAGTGGTTAGACTCTGGACGCGCTCAGCATGCCGGGTTGGCGCAATGCGCAGCTTAGCTCTTGCCAAAGCTTACAACCCACGCCTTAACCCGGCTCCTTTTGTCAAAGGATTCCTCAGTACAACGCTGATGGCACCAAGTTTGGAGGAAAAGATTTCAAGGAAATTTCTGCCCAAACCCGGCCTATTGCTTGCAAAATAGCTGAGGGCCTCAATCTGTCGGTTTTCCAAGATGCAGTGGATGAGAACAACACTCCAATCCCCACTCCTGAACCCAAGCATTTTGATCTACTGGCCAAGCTGAGAGACTCCATTGCAAAGATGAAGAAAGCTGCAGCGCCAAGTACCTCTACTCCAGTTGTCCCTGCACCCAGCCGTGCCCCACTACGCCAATCATGGAAAAGATGAAACTGCAGAAGATCAAGGCACTGCACCGACTGATTCCCAGGCCAAAGCTCCTGAAGATAACCCGGCTTCTGCCGAAGCTGAAGCTGCCAAGGGAACCACACCGATAACCCGGCTATCTGAGCCAGCTTCCTGCTTTTCCTGCAAAACAATTATTCGGCCAATGGGCATTGTAATATGCTCTGAAATACTTTGCCTTTTATTTGATGGTGCGTCTGTGCACTATATGAAATACTCAATATTTTGTAATAACTTATACTTTTTATGGTTTAGATGACCCTTTTGGTTTATCTTTAGCTTCTTATCAGTCGGTTTTCACATGACTTTCTCAGTTGCTACTTTTTCCTTTGCTAAAACAGGGTCAAACTAAGTCCCAGCATGGGCATCATAGTTGATTGAGTTAACAAGTAAGCAATCTGGTCATAAAATTGTGAGTAACATCAAACTGATAGGCAAGTTTAACCAAGAACAAAATTAAGGCTTAAAAGCCGGTCTTAGGATTAAAACTTATGAACTTATAATTCATAAGTCCCCAAGCCCTGGATCAATGTTTACAAGTAAAGGCTTAAACTATGCATCATTACCCCATTGACCTCAAAACATCTCTATGCGTGCTCTCTTGGGCAACAGCTATAGGACTTTTTTGCTAAGCACTCCTTTGGGCAAAGCTTTATAAACATAATCTATGCATAAAAAGTAAAACAGAGAAAAGATTTCTTCTCAAAATTCTTCTTTATTAAAGATACACCAGCAAGCCGCCTCATTAAAAACCTTCCAGTCCCCTTAGGTACCCTGGTAAGGAAAAGAGCGCGTCTGAAACCTGCTGGGGGTTACATCGTGTGTTACATAACTCGGCCTAGGTTCATGTTCACTAGGTATAATATGGGCGAAGATGAGCAATGTTCCACGGCCGCTTCGTCTCTTCCATAGGAAGGATAGCATGGTCCGTGTTGTTCTCTTCACCTTTCTCTCTCACATCTATCAGATAATATGAACCATTGTGCAATTTCCGACTGATAAGGAACGGCCCTTCCCATGGAGGAGTTAGCTTGTGCATCCCGACTGATTCTGTCTGAGCCGTAAAACTAAATCCCCTTCCTGGAAAGTTCTTGATCTTACTCGGCGACTATGATAACGCCGCAAATCCTGCTGATAAACTGCGGACCGTTCCAATGCTAACTCACGCTCCTCTTCAAGGGCATCAATCGAATCCTCCCTTGCAATTGCATTGCTTGACTCCACATACGCCGCCACTCTTGGCGAGTCATGGACTATATCACTCGGTAACACTGCTTCTGCTCCATACACCAGAAAGAACGGTGTACGTTTGGTTGATCTATTCGGGGTTGTATTGATCCCCCAAACCACTGCAGGTAACTCTTTCACCCAAGCTCCATACGCCTTTTCAATCGGAACTCGAAGTCTTGGTTTGATTCCTTTCAATATTTCCTGATTACTCCTTTCTACCTGCCCGTTGGCCTGTGGATGTGCCACCGAAGCAAGGTCTAATCTGATTCCCTTCTCTTTGCAGAATATCTCTGTTTCACCGAGTGACATGTTGGTCCCATTATCTGTGATGATACTGTGAGGATAACCAAACCGACTGATAATTTTCTTCAGAAACGTGACAACTTTGGAAGCATCACAACTTGTAACTGGCTCCACTTCAACCCACTTAGTGAACTTATCAACAGCCACCAAGAGATGAGTTTTCTTGCACGATGTCATCTGAAAGGGCCCCATCATATCAAGACCCCAAACTGCAAACGGCCAAGTGATTGGTATTGTCCTCAATTCTTGAGCTGGCACATGCTCCTGTCTTGCATATCTTTGACATCCATCACATGCCCTAACAATCTGCTCTGCATCCTTGAAAGCTGTAAGCCAAAAGAATCCATGCCTAAATGCCTTGGCCACCAGAGACCTAGATGAAGCATGGTGACCACAGTCCCCAGCATGTATCTCTTGCAAAATTTGCCTTCCTTCGACTGATGAAACACATCGCTGATAAACTCCAGAAACACTGCGCTTGTACAACTCACCATCAATTACTGCATACCGAGTGATCTTCTAACAATTTGTCGCGCCATAACTTCATTACTCGGCAAAATCTTCCTTATCATATAATCCAGATATGGTTCAGTCCACTCAGGAATCTCATGCAACGCTGCTACTAACTCGGAATCTTGATCTGGACTTTCATCTTCCTCTTCACCCGGAAGTTGGACTGATGGCTTCCATAACTCGTCCAGGAACACATTTGGTGGAACTGGCTCTCTACGTGATCCCAATCTTGACAAAGCATCGCTGCCTCGTTTTTCCTTCTATCAATATGATCCACCTGGAACCTGAAAAGAATCCAGCTGCTTCATCAACAGCCCTTCTGTAAGCCGCCATCTTCTCATCTTTCCTGTCCCAAGTCCCAGAAACTTGCTGCGCTACAAGATCCGAGTCACCGAAACACATGATCCTTTTGATGTTCATCTCCTTGGCAATGCGCAAACCATGTAACAAAGCTTCATACTCAGCAATATTATTGGTGCAATCGAAGTGAATCTGAAGAACATAACT
This sequence comes from Poa pratensis, assembly GCA_947311845.1. Classification (NCBI taxonomy): domain Eukaryota; kingdom Viridiplantae; phylum Streptophyta; class Magnoliopsida; order Poales; family Poaceae; genus Poa; species Poa pratensis. The sequence goes on from CAMZMU010000041.1 coordinate 175,328,914, forward strand.
CATCTTATCCCCTTTGGGTGAAGTGAGAACCACTCCTGCTCCTGATCCCTCATACTGCTTGGATCCATCAAAATGCATAACCCATGACTTATAACTCGGCGCCTTGGGTGGTGCCGTGCTTAACTCGGTCCAATCATTGACAAAATCAATCAAGGCTTGTGACTTAATCGCTGTGTGAGGCTCATACTTGATGTGATAATCACCCATCTCAATCGCCCACTTGGCAATTCTTCCAGTAGCTTCAGTATTGCACACAATGTCTGCCAATGGTGCTCCACTTACCACTGTAATGGGGTGTTCTTGGAAATAATGCTTTAGTTTCCTTCAATGCCTCTAAGGCTTTATCAGCTTCCTCATCCCAAACAAATTTGTCTGACTTCCTCAACAATCGGTATAAGGGAATTGCTTTCTCTCCCAGTCGTGATATGAACCTACTCAACGCAGCCACACAGCCTGTGATCTTCTGGACCTCCTTCAGTTCAGTCGGCTTTCCCAACCTATTGATTGCTGCTATCTTTTCCGGGTTTGCCTCAATCCCACGCTCGGACACAATAAAGCCGAGTAATTTGCCTGATGGAACTCCAAATACACACTTTTTTGGGTTGAGCTTCATCTGAAACCTCCTTAAGTTAGCAAAAGTTTCTCTCAAATCATCAATAAATGTCTCAGCCTTCTTCGTCTTGATTACCACATCATCAACATACGCATGCACGTTCCGATCTATCTGCTTCTCAAAACAACTCTGGATGCACCTTTGATAAGTTGCTCCAGCATTTTTCAGTCCAAATGTCATGTTCTTGTAACAAAAAGCTCCAAACGGGGTGATAAATGATGTCTTCTCCCAATCCTCCTTTGCAAGCTTGATTTGATGGTACCCTGAATATGCATCCAGGAAACACAAAAGATCACTACCTGCCACAGCATCTATGATTTGATCAATCCTTGGTAACGCAAATGGATCCTTCGGACAATGCTTGTTCAAACTTGTGAAATCAATACACATCCTCCACTCATTGTTCTTTTTCAACACTAAAACCGGGTTAGCCAACCACTTTGGATGTAACACCTCCATAATGAATCTGCGGCGAGTAAACGAGCTATCTCTTCTCCCACAATCCTTCTTCTTTCCTCATTCAATCTGCGCAATCCCTGTTTAATCGGTCTTGCTTTAGGATCAACATGCAAGCGGTGCTTAGCGAATTCAGTCGGTATGCCTGGCATGTCACTAGGTTTCCATGCAAATACATCCCGATTCTCACGGATGAACTCGATGAGCGCGCTTTCCTATTTATCAGTCAGATTTGACCCGATAGAGAACTGCTTGGACGAATCACCCGGCACAAAGTCAATCATTTGGTATCTTGAGCTGCTTTAAATTTCGCCCTCTCTTCGGTCATTGGTTTCTTCAAAATTGTCCCATCATCCGGATTTGTGGTAGCTTTGTAGTAATTCAACTCCTCTTCCGCACAGGCTTGTTCTGCCATAACAACATCACCTTGCTCACATTGTAACGCCAACTCACTACTGCCATTGATTGTGATAATACCTTTTGGACTTGGCATTTTCATCTTTAAGTACACATAACACGGCCTCGCCATGAATCTAGTAAAAACATTACGGCCAAAGAGAGCATGATAAGGGCTCTTCAATTTGACCACCTCAAAACAAATCATCTCAGACCGGAAATTATCCTTTGATTCCCCAAATGCGACCTCCAAAGTTATTGTTCCCTCTGGTCTTGCTGATTTTCCAGGAACAATACCATGAAAGATAGTACCAGAAGGATGAAGCTGCTTGGCTGTAAAACCCATCCGGATGAATGTATCCCAATACAGGATGTTGATGCTACTACCTCCATCCATAAGAACCTTGTGTAAAATATAACCCGAAACCTGAGGTACAACAACTAAAGCCAGCGCTCCAGGTGCATCCACTCGGTCCGGGTGATCCTCTCTAGACCAAGTGATCGGATACTCGGACCACTTCAAATATCTCGGAACCGCGGGAAGAACGGCGTTGACAGCCCTCTTTTTTAATTTCTGATCTCTCCGACAAGTGCCAGAAACTGTAATATGATACTGTCCTCGATTTAACTCTTTGGGGTTTTGCTGGAAACCTAACCCGGCTGGTCCATTATCAGGGCCGGGTGGTCCTCCATTATTTCCTCTAGCTTGAGGTCCGTGGGCCGGGTTATTTACATTACCCGGCCTTGGACCGTTTCCTCCCATTTTCATCCTGGCAAACTCCTCGTTCTTCCATCTCTGAAGATCAACACACTGGGCCAAAGAGTGATTTGCCGGTTTACCGTTCCTGCTATGCCATGGACACGGCATGTTGAATGCTTCCTGAGGGTTAGCCGGTCCTCGGAAATTTCCCTGTAATTACCATTGTTGTTATTGCCTCGATAATTGTCATCTCGCCGCTGAAACTTATTATACCCGGTGTTTGTGTTTGCTACCAAGTCTGAACCACCATCATGCTGCCTTTTGGAGTTATTCCCATTGTTACCATTGTGATTATTGTTCCCATTGTTGTTGTTACCGTTGTTGTTCTTTCCTCCGTTGTTGACATTTCCTTTTCCCTTATCCTCATCATCATCCCGGGTCTTGTCTATGGATGCGTGCTTATGAGCCGCTTCCATCAGCTGTCCCATGGTGATGGTTTCTGCTTCACCAGTGGCCCTCAGTCGACCCATCTTCTGAATTACCGGGTCATATCTGCAGGTTTTCTCCATCGATGACACGGCCACCGTTGGTGTAATTCCCTTTGATGAGTGAATGATGGCCGTGACCCGGCACATCCAGTGACGCGCTGACTCGCCTTTCTTCTGGAAACACCGCTCCAAATCTTCTATAGTGAACAACTTTTCACACGTGCCCTTGAAATTCTTGACAAATAAGGCCTTCAACTCATCCCAAGAATTGATAGATTTCTCAGGTAATCATCAGGTACATGTATCTTGCGCACAAGTTGGCGGTGGCATTGCGAATACTCATCGCCATCTCGTAACTGTTGAGCCATGTTTCTGGGTCCATGCTGGGGTCATAATTTGTCCTTGCTTGGCTCTTTAAACTTTTTGGGAAAATGCTCGCTCTTAATAGCATCTGAAAGACATTTAGTTCCAACCGGGTTAAGTAATGAAGAAACTAACGGCAAACCTGACCCGGTATTTGGTGCGTGGCCCATTACTCCTGCTTCAGGTTGTCCTCCGGCTCCTCCGGCGACACCTAAAGCCGGGTTTGCGCTCGCCGCACGCCGTGCTCTTGAACTGTTGACAATTGCTTGGGCCACAGACTGGGCCGGGCCGGCTGATGCGGCCTCGGCACCGGTTGATTCTGGGCTGGTCTCTGCTGGTGTCCCTAACGCTGAGGCTGCGGCGCTGGGTGACCTTGATCCTGCTGTCCGTTCCTGACGCCTGATCCGGCTGGCCTTGGTGTTTCTCCGTGATGACTCCGGTTAGCTCGGCTATTGTATGGTGTTGAATGTAACGCTCCACTCTTATCCGGCATGTTTCCCTGCTGCGTGATCGTAGTTTTCAACATCTCAATTCCCCTGCGTGCTTCGTCTCCCTGTGGTGATTGATCAATCGGCATGCGGCATAAAGCTAATGTTGCTGCGTACACATTATCAGCCGGATTTGAGTAGTGACCCCTGGGCGTGTGGAACCGATCAGCTGGTGGTGGCATATCACCCGCAGCTGCTGTGTTCTGATTTTGCTGAGCTCCGGCTCGAGTGTTGGGTGGCACCCCGTTTCCTCCATGATTTGCTCTAACCATGATTCCATGCCCAATTCCAACCGGCTTTGGCTCAGGCCGAGTGACATTGGGAGCTCCGTTTGGTGATGCAAAGTTCAATCTCGTTGGATCTAACACCATGCCTGGCATCATCCGGGTTTCGTGCCTCCTCCGATGTACTGCTGTAAGATCTTCATGGCGGTTCTGCACTGTTATCCTTTCCTGCTCCACACGGGCTCGATCCCGTTCTATCTCTGTTGCTCATCGTACATACGTTGCTGCTCTGCCAATAAAGCCTTCTTTTGATTCTCGAGCGTGATTCGTAACGCATCCAATTGCTGCGCCCGGGTTGCTGCATTATCTGGTGTGACTGGGGTTGTAACTATTGCTGCGTCAAAGTCCAAGGGCCTAAAAACTGGTGGGATTTCCATCACAACCGGCTATCCCGAGCCTTCACCCGGTTGAAACGTTGTGAGACGCTGAATTCTTTCCCTGTTCTCTCTGGCCGCTCGCGTGGCATCGTCCTCGCTTACTGAAGTTTCTGTTCCATCATTGTGATTCTTAGAGTATACGCCATCGCATGCTTCATGGTCCTTGGCTCCGACTCATAATCTTCCTCATCAGCCACATACCCAAATCTCTTGTCAAACAACGGTAAAATCGACTCAGTATCTGTATCCAGATCTTCCTCACGTCGGTACTCTAGCTCGCAAGCCCGGATGTCCGACTGATGTTCGAAACCTCCTATTCCGACTGATTCTTCTCCATCAGATTGGACGATGGTGGCTGCCCCTGAAACGGAGTCGCACATAACCTCGTCCTCAAATTGCGAATTGAATAACCATACCTACAAAGACATGGATCGACCGAACGGGATCACCCGGCCGGTATCCAGCAGATCTGCTTCTTCTTCCAGCCGGAATCATTGACGATGCGATTTCCGCGCTGATCCATCCTGACTTCACCGATCGTGAGGTTCTCCATCCCTCGTAGAGCTTCTCCCTTGATGAGGACAGCTTTGGACACAGGCCCCACGGTGGGCGCCAACTGTCGTGGGGTTAACACGGCAGATGTTACCATAGGGTAACTTGTATGTTGGGGCAAGGCGCCTTGGTCCTTCAGGAGATTATCACGTCATTGGGGAAAAAGGATTTACCAGGTTCAGACTCTCCATTGGAGATAAAGACCTACTTCTTGCTTCTATGATATTAATCTCGAAGTCTCGATAACTCGGCTACGACAACAGAGCCGGGTTATGAGACAGGTTACAAGGGTTTCGCTTGATAGCGATGATATCGAACTAGGGCTGAAACTTATGACTTGAGACTTAAAGCTTGTCTATCTATGTTCTGGGAGCCCGTTTATATAGACGCGGGTCTCCCGAACTTTACAATGAATACCGAGTTACATACGTGCACGGAGTCCTACTCTAGGTTCTTCTAGACCTTCCGTAGCCTCCAAGTCACCCGTTTCTTCCTTCACTCGGACTCCAGTTCTTCCAGGTCCTTCCTTTCAGGGACGAGTCATATTAGGCCTATTGGCCCAACCATAACCCGGCCCATATCTTGTACATATCACTCGGACCAGACCTTGGGCCATCCAACTGATTATTCCTTGGTCATAAGTATACCGGGTTATCATTCCCCCAACACCGCCGCCGCCGACATGGCTGCTGCCTCAGAGGAAACGCATGGAGGGGAATCATGGATTGGGTGGATGGCGGGTAGCAGAGCTGGCGGGTAGCAGAGCTGGCGGTAGTGCAGGGTGGACGGCGATGGACGGCAAGGGGCGAGGGCAGCGACGACGGCGAGCGGTGCACGTCGCGGAGCTTGTACAGGATGGCGGCGAGGCCCTTCCTGGCCTTGGCAGCGGGCGGTGGTGGATGGCCTCGTCCATGGATGGGCAGAGTGGAGAGGAGGGCGGAGAGGCCAGGCGCGTGGGGAGGTGGTCGCGGATGGACGCGGAAGAGGGGAGAGGATTGAGGCGAGCGGGAGCAGCCAGGTGGTCGCCGGCGTGGTTGTGACTCCGGCAGAGAGAGAGACGGCGGCGAGAGGAGATGCCGGAGAGCGAGCGAGCGAGGCATGCGGTGGGAAGGAGCAACTCGAGAGTGAGGATAAGGGAAGGAGAGGATAAAAAAAAGAATCCAAGAAACGAGTGGAGGATAAGGCAGTGGTGGTGGGTGCGCGTGTCGCAACAGTGGAACATGGGGTTCCCCTAGTACTGCCAAAGTGGGTCCACCCCATGTGGGCCCAAGATGAAGATGGACAAGACCAAGACTCAAGTCAAGCTGGCGGGTTCACCGTCAAGACACGCATGGCCTACATCGACTAAGGGCTCCGGTCCTGGGGACCTTCCGGGTCCCCGAACCAAGCAAGAAGGCCAGGAAGGACCCGAGAGCCCGAGTTCCCGGCAGGAGGCCAGGCTCCCTCTCGGGTACTCCCCACGTCCCTGTGGATAAGCACTCCACCTCACCAGGAAGACTTGGGAAGCAAGGCGAAGGCAGCGCGGGCGGGAAGCACGTCCCGTGGTGGTGTCAGCTCCTGTCCACCCCAAGGCGGACGCTCCCACCTAACCCAAGGAGACGCTAGGCTGAGGAGAGGCCACGTCTCCCCTAAACTAGATGAGGAGGGTCCTTCACCCCGAAGGTCCCTCACGCCCCTCACGTGACCCTGTGGCAACCCCTTAGCCTATAAAAGGAGGACCAAGGCACGGAGGAGGAGGGGAGGTCGAAGCAAGGACGAACACAAGCTAGAACCAGAGCAAGACTAGACTAGGGCTGCGAAGGTAGAGAGGAAGGTGATCTCCTCCGGGTCAGGATCTGTCCTTCTTCTACCTCCAGCCAAAACCCTTCCGGGTACCCTGTCCGGGAGGTTCCATTGTAAGCCACACTATGAAGAACCATCAATCCAGACATGCAGGAGTAGGGCTTTTAGCCTCCGGGCGGCCTGAACCTGGGTAGCTCCTTGTGTCCCTTTGGTTGCATGCTTTGATCGTGGAGAGGAGAGCTTGATCTAGACTCCGCCCAAGAAGACGATTCTCAGCCTCCTTCGCGCCCCGTGCCGAACCTAAAAGGGGGTATCCTATACTCCCGGTGTCCGTGCAACGAGACACGACATCTGGCGCGCCAGGTAGGGGGCGCAAGCGCTGGTTTCATCTTCATCAAGTTCATCGGCAAGTTCTTCGTCAAGCATGCCTCCGAGGAAGAAGGGAGATCCTGCGGCGTCCAAGCCGGTCTCTCCCTCACGCACTCAAGCTTCAGCTGAACGTCGTGCTGCTGGCGCACGGCGGAGCGTCTCTCCGTCCCCGCCTCCCATGGAGAGGGTGGCGCCGGACGAAGTGGACGGTCGACAAGGACAACGGCCCTGGCGGAGCGGCGGCTCCAAAGGGCGCCACCATGCCTCCTCCTCGCTCGGGGGAGAAGAGCGTCTGCAACGGCACCGGCAAGGAGCCCACCGCTGGAGGAGGGAACCACGGGTCCAAGCAAGAGCAAGACCTCCGCGCACTCGCCTTCGGACGTGCAAGCTCGCCATGATGCTCTAGTCGCTGCCAAGGCCCTGATGCAGTTCCCTCCAAGCAGCGGCGATCCCAAGGTCTACCAAGAATGGAGGACTCGCGTCGAGAGGCTCCTCGACTTCGCCGATGGTGGTCCGTGGGTCGAACCCACTCAAGCTCCCACCGTCGACAATCCCGGAGCAGCACAAGACAAGACACGTGATCCGCGAGGCCAGCCTCGTGGTGAACGTCAAGCCAAGACGGCGCCTCCTCGCACCGCGCCACCGATGGCTGATCGGCTAAACCGCGATCACGGCGAGGCCATCTCCATCGGGTCGTCTACCTCGCGCAACCCAGATCTTCGTGACGAGCTCAACAGCCGTCAGAACGAGGATATGCGCACCCGCATCGAGCGTCGCCGAGAACGTCACCGCCGGGAAGATCGGGGCATCGACCTCGCCGAAGGCTGCCTCGCCCCGAGTTCCGCCACTTCAACTGGCCCAAGAAATTCAAGATCGACGTTCTCCGCTACGACGGCACCACGAACCCCCGGGACTTTCTGCAGATCTACTCTCTTGCTGCGATGGTTGCCGGGGCCGACGAGGTCATGATGGCCAACTGGTTCCCTTGGCCCTGAAGGGAGACGCCCAGACTTGGCTTCTCAACCTTCCCAAGTGCTCCATCCGTTCCTGGCGGGCACTGAAGGAGCAGTTTCTGGGGGCTTTCCAAGGCGGGTACGAGCGCCCGGGGGCTCCCAGTGATCTCCACGACTTCAAGCAGTTGCCGGGTGAAACTCTCCGCAAGTTCATCCAGCGCTTCACCCAGAAGATGAACACCATCCCGTGCATCAAGGAGGAGTTGGTGATCCAGTCCTTCCACGCCAACGTCCGCAACCCCAAGATGCGCGAGAAGCTGAGCATCCATCGCGTCGAGTCTGCTCGTAAGCTCTGGGAGCTTGCAGATCGGTGCGCTCGAGCTGAAGAAGGAGCCAAGTTCCCCGGGGAGGATGAACCCGAGGACAAGGTCGCTCCAGCCAAGAACAAGAAGCGGGACCCTGGACCCGACAAGCGGATCTTCGTCACCGAGCCTCTTCCGAAGAAGACCAAGCCCGCGCCGACTTCCGAGGAAGAAGGTGAAGGTGATCCCTGGTGCCACATCCATCCAGAAGGCAACCACTTGCTCAAGGACTGCCGCATGCTCAAGAACCTCGCCGTCCGGGAGCAACGCGAGCTGATGGGGTCAGTCAAGACGGTTGCTACAACTGCGGCACTGCCGGGCACATCGCTCGTGACTGTCCCACGGGTCGCCAAGGCGGAGGCGGCCGTGGATGGTACCGAGGCGGTGGCCGCGGGGGCCGTGGAGGAGGACGCGGCGGTCAAGGTGGTCGCGGGTACAACACTCCGGAGGCCGCCCACGGCGGCAACGGGGAAGCTCCGGCTCCCCAAGGAGGCAACGGCGGCAAGTATCAAGAAGTCACTGGAGTTGTCGGGTGCATCCACGGAGGGTCTTCTCTGCCTCCCTCCAACGGCGCCTGCAAGAGACTTGTCCGGGAGCTGAACGCGGTTGCTTCTGCTCCGTCCAAGCCCCTGGACTGGTCTAGTCAAGTCATCACCTTCGACCCAGAAGACCACCCTGCAAACACTGCCGGGGTCGGGACCCTGCCGCTGATCGTGTCGCCCGTCATCCACAACTACAAGGTCACCAAGATGCTGGTCGACGGAGGCTCCAGCCTCAACTTGCTGACGGCGAAGGTCCTGGCTATCCTTCAAATTCCCCTGTCTCGCCTGCAAGACACGGGGTGTTCCAAGGCGTGAACGGAAGTGTTACTCGACCCCTCGGGAAGATCACCCTTCCGGTCACCTTCGGCGACTCCAAGAACTTCCGCACCGAGGAAATCGTCTTCGACATCGCCGACACTCCGCTACCGTACAACGGCATACTTGGCAGACCTGCTCTGGCCAAGTTCATGGCCGTCTCCCACTTCGCCTACAACATGCTGAAGATTCCGGCGCCGTGGGGTGTGATCAAGGTCAAGGCCGACATCGACGATGCTATCTACTGCGTTCACCAGCTGAACCAGACGGTGGCAATCACGGCGGATATCCCTCAAGGTGTACAGGAGGATGATGATGGGGCTCTCCCCGGGGGCGAAGGGCACCCGGGGGCTCCACATCTACTCCCCCAAGAAGGCGCCATTCCATGGCGATCCGCAGCTGACCAAGAAGGTGGCGCTAACCAGCGACGGAGTTCGCTCCATCACCATCGGCGCCCGCCTCACCGACAAATAGGAAAGCGCGCTCGTCGCCTTCCTTCGGGAAAACTCTGACGTCTTCGCGTGGGAGGCGTCAGGTTTACCCGGCGTTCCAAGGGAGGTGATCGAGCACAAACTGGCGGTCAATCCGGGGGCTCGCCCCGTGAAGCAGGTTCTCCGGAACCAAAGCAAGGAAAAGCTGGAATTCATCATCGCCGAGGTGGACAAGTTGATAGAAGCTGGTGTCATCCGGTCGGTTCCCCACCCAAGCTGGGTGGCCAACCCCGTGGTGGTACCGAAACCCATGACCTTCAAGTGGAGACTCTGCATCGACTTCACAGACCTGAATAAGGCCTGTCCCAAGGACCCTTTCCCCCTGCCGCGGATCGACATGATCGTGGATTCCACGGCCGGGTGCGAGCTGCTGTGTTTCTTGGACGCCTTCTCCGGGTACCACCAGATCATGATGTCACTCGAGGACCAAGAGAAGACGGCCTTCATCACTCCCAAGGGCTGCTACTGCTACACCCGGATGCCTTTTGGCCTCCGGAACGCCGGCGCTACCTTCCAGCGCGCAATGCAAGCATGCCTTGGGTCACAGCTGGGCCGCAACGTTGAAGCGTACATCGACGACATCGTGGTCAAGACCCGGTACAAGGACTCCCTCATCCAAGACCTGCACGAGACCTTCGAGAACCTCCGCCGGGTCAACTTCAAGCTCAACCCCGACAAGTGCGTGTTCGGGGTCCCCTCCGGCAAGCTGCTGGGTTTCCTGGTCTCTCACCGAGGGATCGAGGCGAATCCGGACAAAATCAAGGCAATCGAGCGCATGGAGGCGCCCCGGCGGGTCAAGGACGTACAGCGCCTCAACGGGTGCATCACTGCACTCGGGCGCTTCATCTCAAGGCTTGGGGAGCGGGCCTTACCGTTCTTCAGGCTGCTCAAGAAATCAGGCCCCGTGGAGTGGACCTCCGAGGCCGAGGAAGCCCTGCAGTCCCTTAAGCGCTACCTCGCCTCGCCACCAATCCTCGTGGCACCAGAAGAGAAGGAGCCCCTACTACTGTACATTGCTGCCACCAACCAGGTGATCAGCGCTGTGCTTGTGGTAGAGCGTGACGCTCCTCCGAAGAAGTCAAGCAAGATCAAGGGCAAGCGACCCGGGAACTCTCTCCGGGACAACCGTGCAAGAAAAGGCTGCCGGGTGACCAGGGGTCTCATGATCCTGACGTCACTGCAACCTCACCAGCGGCGCGGAGCCCGTCGGGAATGGAGAATCTCCCTCCGACGAGACTTCGCCGGGGGCTACCTCGTCCCCACCCCAAGACATCGACGTGGAGGAAGCCGAGCCCTCTCAGGACTCGGCGACCCGCAAGGTGCAGCACCCGGTCTACTTCGTCAGCGCAGTGCTGCGCGACGCCCGGGAGCGGTACCCCATGATGCAGAAGCTGCTGCTGGCAATCCTCATTGCCTCCCGCAAGATGAGGCCGTACTTCCAAAGCCATCCCATCACGGTGGTGTCCAAGTACAACCTAAGAAGCCCCCTGGAGAACCCACTTGCCACTGGTCGCATATCATGGTGGGCCATGGAGCTTCAAGGTTTCGGTCTCAAGTTCGAGCACACGGACAACATCAAGAGTCAGGCGCTGGCGGATTTCACGGCCGAGTGGACCGAGACGGCGTTCGACGACCCGGAAGAGGAAACCTGCCTCCCCGGGAAGGAAGATCCTAGCGCCTGGACCATGCACTTCGACGGCTCCTACACCAAGGGGAAAGGAGGTGCTGGGGTTGTCCTAACCTCACCAACCGGGGACCGGCTGAAGTACGTCGTCCAGATGCACTACCAAGGGAACATCTCCAACAACACGGCGGAGTACGAGGGCCTGCTCGCAGGACTTCGTGCTGTCGGCCTCGGCATCAACAAGATCGTCGTCAAGGGTGACTCTCAGTTAGTCATCAAACAAGTGAACAAGGAGTACGCGTGCCCTCAGATGGCACCATACGTTGAAGAGGTCTGGAAGCTGCAGCGGCGCTTCGACAACTTCCGGGCTGTGTACGTCCCACGGGGAGAAAACACGGCCGCGGATGAGCTATCGCAGGTGGCGTCCAAGCAAGAACCAGTGCCTCCCGGGATCTACATCGAGGTCCTCAGGCGACCTTCGATCCCACCCGAGAGGCTCGCGACAAGATCTGCGCCGGGGGCTGGCGACCCTTCTACCTCGACAACACGGGTAGCCAGCCCAGAAGCTCAAGACCCGGCAGCCCCTCCAGCGGAGGAAGCTATGCTTTCTTTCCGTCGGATGGTGCTACCGGTGGAAGGAACCCACCCACCCTGGGCCCGGGACATCGTCAAGTACATCATGGAGCACGCCCTCCCGGAGGACGATCACGACGCCGAGCGGGTGGCTCGTCAAGCCAAGCTCTACGTCATGATCGACGGCGAGCTCTACCGGCGACGGGACAACGGAGTCAAGCTCCGCTGCATCCCTCAAGAACAAGGCCAAGTACTGCTACGGGACATCCACGAGGGCACATGTTCAAGTCATGTGGCATCAAGATCACTGGCGGGTAAAGTTTTTCGTCACGGGTTCTACTGGCCAACAGTCCTCAGTGATGCGGAGCAGCTAGTCAAGACCTGTGAAGCCTGCCAGTACTATGCGAAGAACATACATCAGCCGGCGCAAGCTCTGCAGCCAATTCCAATCTCCTGGCCGTTCGCGGTCTGGGGGCTGGACATCGTGGGGAAGATACCGAAGTCTGTCGGGGGCCATGAATACCTTTTGTGGCCATCGACAAGTTCACAAAGTGGGTGGAAGTGATGCCAGTACCAAGACAGACAGCTCAAGCAGCCATCAAGTTCATTGAAGGGATCGTGTACCGCTTCGGAGTACCCAACAGAATCATAACGGACAATGGCTCTCAGTTCACAAGCCGATCCTTCCTCAACTTCTGTGAAGAGCAGGAATCAAGGTGTGTTTTGCCTCGGTGTCCTACCCAAGGTGCAATGGGCAAGTGGAGCGAGCCAATGCGGAGGTCCTAAAGGGTTTGAAGACTGATACGTCTCCAACGTATCCATAATTTATGTTGTTCCATGCTTATATTATACCATTTGCTACATGTTTTATATACACTTCATATCACTTTTATGCATTTTCTGGGACTAACCTATTAACAAGATGCCACAGTGCCAGTTCCCTGTTTTCTGCTGTTTTTGGTTTCAGAAAGTTACTTCTGGAAATATTCTCGGAATTGCACGAAACAAAAGGCCAAATCCCTATTTTTCCAACACGTACATGGAGTCCGAAGGAGAGACGAAGGGGAGCCACGAGGTGGCCAAACCATAGGCCGGCGCTGCAGAGGGGCCCACTGCGCCGCCTGGTGGTTTGGGCCCCTCAGGGGTCCGCCGACATCGCCCCTTTGCCTATTTATTCCTCGAGACGTGAAAACCCTAAAACACGAGCCTTTCATCCAGAACATATTCGCTGCCGCCGCCGTCGTCAACCCTAACTCGGGGGGTTCTGAAGCTCTTCCCGGCACCCTGCCGGAGAGGGGAATCATCACCGGAGGGCTCTACATCGCCATGCCCGCCTCCGGAGTGATGCGTGAGTAGTTCATCCTTGGACTATGGGTCCATAGCAGTAGCTAGATGGTTGTCTTCTCCACTTGTGCCATCATGTTTAGATCTTGTGAGCTGCCTATCATGATCAAGATCATCTTATTGTAATGCTACATGTTGTGTTTGCTAGGATCTGACTTATATTGATACCTATGTGGAGCTGAATATTATATTATCATGTCTATGTCATTTGTGATCTTGCATGCTTTCCGTTACTTGTTGAAGCCTTGGCCAAGTGAATACTTGTGACTCCAAGAGAGGGTATTTATGCATGATAGTTGGGTTCAACCTCTATTTAACCTGGGATAGTGACAGCAAGTTCTAAGGTTGTAGATGTGTTGTTGCTACTAGGGGTAAAACAACAATGCTTTATTCAAGGATGAATGTATTGTTTACATTATGCACATTACTTAATGTAATTGTCTGATGCTTTAACTTAATACTGGAAGGGGTACGGATGTTAACCGGAAGGTGGACTATTTAGGCATAGATGCATGCTAGATAGCGGTCTATGTACTTTGTCGTAATGCCCAAATGAATCTCATAGTAGACACCACAACTCGCACATGCATGTTATATGCACTTATCAATTTTCAATTGCCCAGCTGTAATTTGTTTACCCATCATGTTAGTTATTTTATTGGAGAGACACCACTAGTGAACTATGGACCCCGGTCCATTCTTTTACATCTGAAATACAATCTACTGCAATCATTGTTCTCTACTGTTTTATGCAAACAAACATCATCTTCCATATGATACGTTTAACCCTTTGTTTTCAGCAAGCCGGTGAGATTGACAACCTCACTGTTAAGTTGGGGCAAAGTAATTTGATTGTGTTGTGCAGGTTCCACGTTGGCACCGGAATCCCTGGTGTTGCGCCGCACTACACTCCTTCACCAACACCTTCGAAGCAACCTCGTTTTCCTACTGGTTCGATAAACCTTGGTTTCATACTGAGGGAAAACTTGCTGCTGCACTCATCATACCTTCCTCTTGGGGTTCCCAACTGACGTGTGACGTTACACGCATCAAGCATAGTTTCTGGCGCTGTTGCCGGGGAGATATTCCCTCATCAACTTAGCGCTAGCAAAGACCAAGGCCTTTGACAAGTTAGAAGACAAGGGTAAGAACTGGATTGAACATCTACCAAGTGTCTTGTGGTCCCTCAGAACCACACCAAGCAGAGCCACTCAAGAAACACCATTCTTCCTTGTCTATGGAGCAGAAACCGTCTTGCCAACAGAGCTCAGGCATGGATCCCCCGGGTACTTGCCTATGATGAAGATGCACAAGCTGAGAGGAGGATTGATGACATCAACTTCCTGGAAGAGGTGCGGTGCCGAGCTTCCTTACGATCTGCTCGATACCAGCAAGGGCTCCGCCGCTATCATGATCGCCATATCCGTTCACAGGTACTGGAACCCGGAGACCTGGTTCTCCGCAAGAAGCAGAAGCTTGATAACATGAACAAGCTGTCGTCCAAGTGGGAAGGACCTTATCGGGTGACGCATACCCTGAGACCCGGAGCTATTTATCTGGAGGACGAGAAAGGCAGGCCGGAGGGCAACGTCTGGAACATCGAGAATCTCTGGAAATTCTATCCCTGAATATGAACATGAATCACAGATAGTTCGAGTCAACTAAGCATGCCCAAGGGGCTAGTGTTCTGTATAAGGGTGTAAGAATCGTCGCCAAGGAATAAAAGATAAGTTTTTCAATTCCGTGAGCCGCTCTTGTTGTCGTGAAGTGTGTTATCCGTAATAACCCCCAAGCAGGGGGCTGACATGGTGCCGGTGGCTGACACGTCGAGCGCGAGTAGCCTATCAGTAGGCGCTACCACCTGATCGTGCCGTACTGCCGCGGTAAGAAGTAGAACGGGCAGTGCTGTGTTTTAAAGAACCTAAACACAGAAATGCACATTCAACTTTGCTTGCGGGTTGCTCCGGATGAAACACTTTCACGACATGTAAGGGAGGGTCCATTCTTTTCCTACTGAAAGTGTGTTATGTGTAGCGCCTCTCCCGGGACAGGAATGGATGCTGAAGAGCAGCTCAGGAGCTAGACACCCAGGAAGGACAGAGTAGATCAAGGGCATGGCAAAAACCAGCTAAGTCTTTGCATGTGCGTCTTGCATTCTAGGCATAATATCTCGCTCGGAGTCAATATACCACCAACCTACGCATGCTTGACAATTGATGAGAACCTTTGCGGGGGTAATGCTTCCTCCCCAGTGAACGGTCAGATTTCCCTTCTGGCTTAGTACCGTGGCTGTGGAGTGGACTCCCGGAAGGCATAGTGCTCTTAGGGGTGCTGCTACCGGTGCAGGCGGTTAGAGTACTTGTCACCTAAGAGATCTCCTCAGAAAACATGACGGCGCATTAGTGCAAGGGGAGGTTTGGGAAATGACCCCGGGAGTTGAGCCCTAGGATTGCATTAATCTAAACTTACATTCTGAGTTTACAATTCTGAATTACATTCAGTCGAAGCTTTCCTAGATCCATATCTAGCCTATGCTACTAAGGCCAGCTCAGAGCTCCTGGCTGCGCAGATTTGTCTTCTGTTTTATTGCCTGCCAGGTGCACTATTTTCTTCCGGGGACGCCTGGGTGAAAAGATGACATGCGTGCAGAATCTTGTCAGGCGCGTCGAAGAGCTCGACCCCCTTCTGCCGACCAAGGCGCTCCAGGGCCAAAGAGATGGAAGATTCCATCCGCCAGTTCGACGGACTGACTCTCGGCCTGCAAAAGTCCAGGTCAAGATCGAGGTCATCCAAGAAGAAAAGGCGGAAAAATGGAGCAGAGCAAACAATGAACCTGCTTAATGGCCTCGAGCTCAGCCACAACCAAGGATAGCTCCGGAATACCGGCAGTCCTTTCCTTCAGGATGGACCACATGTGCGCCCTCCTCACTGCCCTAATCCTTGCCTCTTCTTGGGCAACAGGACCAGAGACGGCCGCCAGGCGAGCGACATTCTGGGTAGTAGAAGAGCGGGACGCAACCTCGCCATCAGTGGCTCGGGCTCCAGCTTCGCTGGGTGCCTCCGCTGCTCCTCGGAAGACGGACTCTGCCGTCGACACATCGGACAAGGCCCTCTCTGCTTCGCCGGACATTGTTCTGCGGGGCGCGGAGAGGCAGAGGAAGAAGAGGAGCAGAGCAAGGCGAGAAGATGTGTCAAAGGGGTTGGAGTCTGGATGGTCTTTTATAGGCCTCCCACGCTCCACCTACCCTTGACGCTACGGCTGCCGCAATAATGGGAGCGCGTTTTGCAAAAAACTCGTTCTCATTCACACGGACGCGACACGAAGACAAGGAGGAAAACAAGATCTTCTTCATTTACAAGGACTACAAGGGGACGATCTTTTTTACAACAAAAAGGTTGGCTCCCGTCGAGCAAGGAACACCGCCGTACAATGGAAGATGCTACTTCCAGAAGTACGTCGTCAAGGCCGCCAAGGAGGAGGTCAACGAGAACTCCATGGCGCCTGTCCGAAGCTCCTCGCCTTCAGGAAGACGAGCTCCCCTCGACCTTGATGTCAGATGAGTTTCCCTCATCTTCATCCTCGTCGTAGGAGCTCGAGCTGCCGCTGCTGCTCTCCATGCAGCACTCCACGCGTCCGCCATCGACACCGAAGATCTTCACGGAGAGCGTTGCATCTCCGTCGTACCGGAACACCACGCACTGCCCCCTGGACAGGCGGCGGGCACGGGAGAACAACTTCCACCCCAGACCCAAAAGCATGGCGCCTTCAGTGGTGCGCTCCGCCATGGCCCAGGAGGGGCCATTGGGGCAGCCTTCCACTTGCAGCCAGAAGCCGGAGGGTCCGATGTCCTCCGTCGCCATCGCGAAGGAATCTGGCAGGAGAAGCCGGCTGTGAGGCCTGCGGTTCAGATCCACGAGGAACTCGAACGGCGCGAAGCTGGTATGAACCATGCTCCTAGGAGGGGAGCAGCGGTGCCGCGGCCTACACGGCCGCCGCGACCGCGAATCCCATGACCTCGCGGAACAGCTCGACCACGAGTGGAGGGGCCACTCACCGCAGCAGCTGGAGAAGTACGAGGATGCCCAACTACTCTCCTCGCTCTCGCCATTGGCGCTGGCAGCTTGTGGGGAGGCCTAGAGTTGGACTGAGGAAGAAGATAAACGAAAAAGCTAGGGGTGCGCCTCGCTTTTATAGCCACGGCGGTGCCTCTGTCAAGCGTCTCCTCGGTTCTTCCGTTAGTGGGAATCGAGGGGGCCCCCACAGTTATTCCCCGAGCGAGTAACTCCAAGACCTTCAAGGCCATCAACGGAGCTAACAAGGAAGACCAGGTGCCCGGGGACCCACTTTGACCTATCATTAGGCCATGGCCCCGGCAGCTGGAGCAAGGGCCGCCGGGACCATGCCCGGGGGCTACTGTCGCAACAGTGGAACATGGGGTTCCCCTAGTACTGCCAAAGTGGGTCCACCCCATGTGGGCCCAAGATGAAGATGGACAAGACCAAGACTCAAGTCAAGCTGGCGGGTTCACCGTCAAGACACGCATGGCCTACATCGACTAAGGGCTCCGGTCCTGGGGACCTCCCGGGTCCTCGAACCAAGCAAGAAGGCTAGGAAGGACCTGAGAGCCCGAGTTCCCGACAGGAGGCCAGGCTCCCTCTCGGGTACCTCCCCACGTCCCTGTGGATAAGCACTCCACCTCACCACGAAGACTTGGGAAGCAAGGCGAAGGCAGCGCGGGCGGGAAGCACGTCCTGTGGTGGTGTCAGCGCCTGTCCACCCCAAGGAGGACGCTCCCACCTAACCCAAGGGAGACGCTAGGCTGAGGAGAGGTCACGTCTCCCCTAAACTAGATGAGGAGGGTCCTTCACCCCGAAGGTCCCTCACGCCCCTCACGTGACCCTGTGGCAACCCCTTAGCCTATAAAAGGAGGACCAAGGCACGGAGGAGGGAAGGACATGATAGAACAAGGTCGAAGCAAGGTCAAACACAAGCTAGAACCAGAGCAAGACTAGACTAGGGTTGCGAAGGTAGAGAGGAAGGTGATCTCCTCTGGGTCAGGATCTGTCCTTCTTCTACCTCCAGCCAAAACCCTTCCGGGTACCCTGTCCGGGAGGTTCCATTGTAAGCCACACTATGAAGAACCCATCAATCCAGATATGCAGGAGTAGGGCTTTTAGCCTCCGGGCGGCCTGAACCTGGGTAGCTCCTTGTGTCCCTTTGGTTGCATGCCTTTATCGTGGAGAGGGGAGCTTGATCTAGACTCTGCCCAAGAAGACGATTCTCAGCCTCCTTCGCGCCCCGTGCCGAACCTAAAAGGGGGTATCCTATACTCCCGGTGTCCGTGCAACGAGACACGACAGCGCGCGTGTGTGTCGTGTCGGTCGAGAGAGGATTCTGTGGCGCACGGGGCAGGGTGCGCCACAGAAATGTGAATTTCTGTGGCGCACCCGGTCCCGTGCGCCACATCACATTTCTGTGGCGCATGGGACGGGGTGCGCCACAGAAATTCATTTCTGTGGCGCACGGAGTCCCGTGCGCCACAGAAATGTGTATTTCTGCGGCGCACACAGTTTTTGTGCGCCACAGAATTGCAAAATTATGTGGTGCATTCAAAACCGTGCGCCACATAAATTATTTCTGTGGCGCACGGCTTATTGGTGCGCCACAGAATTGTGTTTCACCTATAAGCATTTTCCTACTAGTGCATACGTTTTTTCAAAATCGATTTTAAGCAACACCCCATCCATTTTTTCCTATGAATTTCGTGGATAGTCTCATGGAGCACCACAACTCCCTCTAGGATGTGGCGTCTGGTAAAAAGGCAGTTTGAGTCGGACGAATGACTTTATGTGCAATTTGGGAGATCCAAAGTGTTGCTACCTTTGTATAGATTTTAAAGCTAACATTTAGTAGACAAATTGGCCTATATTGCTGAATTTGTGTTGCATCCTCTTTCTTAGGTAGCAAAATAATTGTACCGAAATTCAGTTGGAAAAGAGGTAACTCTCCTCTTTGAAACTGAGCTATCATAGCCATGAAATCAACTTTTATAACTTGCCAGAACTTCTTGTAGAATTAAGCAGGAAACCGTCTGGTCCCGGAGCTTTATTCTTTTCCATTTGATCAATAGCCTCAAACATTTCCTTTTCAGTTATTTCGGCTATTAAAATATCATTCTCTTCTCTTGAGAGCTGGGGAATATCACGCACCTGATTCTCTATCAGGGTAAAGTTGTTTTTAGCCGGAGCACCAAACAATCTTGTATAATATTCTGAGATATAAATTTTTAATTTGTCTTGACCAACAATCGTCCCTTCCTCTTGCTCAAGTTGAAAGATTTTCTTCCTTCTATGCTTGCCGTTTGCAATAAGATGGAAGTATTTTGTGTTATCTCCACCCTCCTGAATATATTTTACTTTTGTTCTTTGAGCCCATTTAGACTCTTCATCCCGTCTAAGTTTGGCCATTTTCTCATTAGCACTCTTCATTGCATCCCTTTCGGCTGCATTAAGAGGAGTGTTTTCTGCTTTAATATCTAGTTGGTCTATAAGAGCTAGAAGACGCTCCTTTTCTTTTTTGTAAACTCCGCTCAAATTCCTAGCCCAACCTCTCAAGTAGTTGCGCAAGTGACGAATCTTGTGTTGCCAAATCTCAATCGGTGAGCCACCCAAGGGGACCGAATTCCACTACTTTACCACCACATCATAAAAACCTTCCTTCTGAAGCCAATGCAACTCGAAGGAGAAACGTGCTTTATTACCTAAAAAGGCTTGGTCCCGGTATCTAAGAGTAGTGGCGTATGATCTGATCCAGTTCTAGGCAGTGCATGAACAGAAGCAAGGGGAAACTTTTGTTCCCAATCAGTGGTGGCTAGGACTCTATCCAACTTCTCATAAGTTGGTGTTACCCTATTATTATCCCAAGTGTATTGACGTCCCGAGAGATCTGATACGTTTCAAACGTATCTATAATTTTTGATGTTCCATGCTGTTATTATACCAATTGCTACATGTTTTATTTACACTTCATAGCATTTTTATGCATTTTTTGGGACTAACCTATTAACAAGATGCCGAAGTGCCAGTTTCTGTTTTCTGCTATTTTTCTACTTCAGAAAAGCTAGTCGTAAAATATTCTCGGAATTGGACGAAAATCAACGTGTGCAAATATCTCATCGGAAGACTCTAGAAGCCAGAAGGGGAGACGGAGTGGGGCCACGAGGCAGAATCGCCAGGCCTCGGCGCGGCCTAGGAGGGGGTGGCGTCCAGCCCTGGCATGGCCACCTCGGGTGTCCGTCGACGCCGCCCTTTCGCCTATATATTCCCGATGTGCCGACAACCCTAAAGACACCGATCATATTCCACGAAAAGTTCTGTCGCCGCCGCCGTCGTCAACCCTAGATCGGGAGGGTTCTGAAGCTCTTCCTGGCACCCTGCCGGAGGGGAGATCCTCACAGGAGGCCTCTACACCGCCATGCCTGCCTCCGGAGTGATGCGTGAGTAGTTCATCCTTAGACTACGGGTCCATAGCAGCAGCTAGATGGTTGTCTCTCCACCTTGTACCTCCATGTTTAGATCTTGTGAGCTGCCTAAAATGATCAAGATCATCTTATTGTAACGCTACATGTTGTGTTTACTGGGATCCGATGAATATTGATGCTATGAGCAAGTTTTTTATCAATCTATCTATTTATGTTGTTTATGATCTTACATGCTTTCCGTTGCTAGTAGATGCTTTGGCCAAGTAGATGCTTGTAACTCCAAGAGGGAGTATTTATGCTAGATAATGGGTTCATGCCTCCAGTAATCTGGGCTCGAGATGACAGAAACGACTAAGGTTGTGGATGTGCTGTTGCCACTAGGGATAAAACAATGATGCATTATCTACGTGTCATTTGCATTGTTTACATTACACACTTTACTTCATGCAATAATCTGTTGTTTGCAACTCAATACCGGAAGGGGTGCGGATGCTAACGGAAGGTGGATTATTTAGGCATAGATGCGTTGGATAGCAAGTCTATGTACTTTGTTGTAATGCCCAATTAAATCTCATAATAATCATCTTGTCATATATTGCATTGTCATGCGCTCATTATTTGTCAATTGCCCAGCTGTAATTTGTTTACCCAACATGTTAGTTATCTTTTATGGAGAGACACCACTAGTGAACTGTGGACCCGGCCCATTTCCTCATACTGATAAAACCACCAACAGCAATCATTTGTTCTCTGTTACTTTCTGCACTCATTACTGTTTTCCACACAATACGTTTAATCCTTTGTTTTCAGCAAGCCGGAGAGATTGACAACCTCTCTGTTTCGTTGGGGCAAAGTAGTTTGCTTGTGTTGTGTGCAGGTTCCACGTCACTTGCGCCGCTGACAACCTTCTAGAGAACCTCCGTGTCCTCCTGGTTCGATAAACCTTGGTCATATTTCAAGGGAAAACTGCTGCTGCACTACATCATACCTTCCTCTTGGGGTCTCCCAACGAACGTGTGTTGTCACGGTCAACAAGCAGATCTTCTGGTGCTGTTGCTGGGAAGTAATAAAACACTCTGCTGTTAACACGCCATCAAGATCTATTTCTCTCAAACTCAGACTTTCAATTATATCATTGAACAAAAAAGGCCACCTAGTATTAAAATTGTCATTATTCTCCTCTTCTTTGCGGCGGATAATATTAAGTCTCCTCCACAAAGAAGTGGTAATGAATCAGATTCGCACATCCGAACCAACTCAGCTAAAAACTGATGTTTATTTTCATCTTGAGCTGCCCCATAAACTACTACTAAAGCCCATTCAAACCCGTCAACTTTTGAAACTACATGAAATTTGATATAGTGGTCTCCCGAGATTACCTTTGTAATTCGAAGAGAGTAAGGATTAAAGCCCACTAAAATACCACCCGATCTCCCTTGTGGAGGAAGGCAATACCAGTGGAAATCAAGTCCACCAGAAATGTGAGATAAAAACGGGGCTGAGAAATTAGATCTTCCAGTTTCTATGACCGCAAAAAAATCTAATTTATGTGCCCTAATAGTTTCATTCACCCTTAAATGCTTAACTGGATCAGCAAACCCATCACTATTCCAAAAACACCCTTTCATCATTTTAATAAATTTATCTTTATTTAATCTAGCACTTCTGCGAGGGACCGAAAAAATCACTTGTTTGGCTTTCTGTTTAGCTCCTTTTTAAGCTTTAGTGCGCAAGACTTTTTGATCCTTGTGATCATTATCATCTTGCAAAGCATCCTCCTCCAAATCCTTACTTAAATTAGTAGCTATATCCAAAACCGAGCTACTAGAATCATCCTCCCCCTTCTAAGCTCATCTTCATTTTTCTTAAGAAAGGTATAGTTCGATTAGATCTATATCTTTAATTAGATTGACAGAGGAATTAATTTCAGTTGGAGAAACACCCAAGGATACCCCCAATCTCGAAGACCTATCTATAACAAATTCATTCGGAATAGAAGCAATTGAAGACATGGGCACACGTTTAGTACCTGAACCAAAGACGTCATCCCGAGCTTCGACACGCTGATGTGCCCTCTCCAGCTACGTCAGGTCAGCGTTTGGCTGCGCCCGGAGGCGGTCACTTGACCGCACGTCGAGTGCCATCTCCTTTGGAATGCCTCCATAGTTGATCACCTCCTCCAGCGTGTAGCGCCCTCCGAGGAACACTCCTGTCCCTCTAGAGGAAGCAAAGCCCAGGTCTGAGCTCGAACCAGCGCTCCCTCTCGGAGTACGTGGTGAGCTGACCTGCGAAACCACTGCCTCCCTTGGTGAAGAAGGAAGTGACGGTGGCACCACCGAGGCCGAGACCTCCTGTCCCGGCAATAGCGGAGCCTCGTCACCACTCGTACCAGCACCAACAGGAGACCTTGTGTCCGAGGTGCATGGAGAAACGGACACATGAGTCTTCACCCCAGTTTGCGCATCAGCTGCAGCAACAGCGTGAAGCTCTGCACTTGCAGACCAACAGACTGCTGGAGGTGCCGAAGCCGCTACCGCCCTTTCAGCAGCCTCCTCCTCCTCCACCATATCCGACCAAAGCTTTCTTTGGGTAGTCCGATCCCCACTGAACGGCGTCACCACCTTTCCAACATCCCTAGGAGTCGAAAAAACAGTATCAAATGACCCAAAATGAATCGAAACCTCCTTGGTGGGGGCTTTTCATTTTGTTGCGGATGCTTCTCCTTGGCAGCCTCATTATTTTTTGGATCAGCAGCACCATTAGAACCATACTTATGAGTTATGTTTGCCGGAAACATAAAACAAAGAGGTTCAATTTCGAAAGAGAAAAATCAGATAAAAACATAGGGATCACTCATTCACTCGTATGGGTAGAGTTTGGAAATCCTTCATCATAGAGGAGTCACCATATGGCCACAGTTTTCCGTGACGAGGCCCATCAAATTTCGCGTTGTTTAAATTTAGCCTCTCAACTATTTTCACCAATAAAATCTTGCATGTTCGTATAGATTACTTTAAATTCCATGCATGTTACACAGTTTTATCCACACAACATAATTGTTAAAGAGATATGTGGCGCAGCACGCGGGGTATTCTTCTAGTTGACCAATACATTTCATGTCTAGCCATATCTTTTCTAGTTTATACAATAATAAATATGTTTGCATAAAAATGTGCAACATGAACACATCTCCTGGATATCATTTTATTTTATGCTATTGGTTGCTAGTAAAAAGGTAGCTAGCTTCTCTTGCGTGGATGAAGAGAAGTTGGAAATTGTACTATGCTTGAGGAATTAGTACAAAGTACAAAGACATATCAGAACTTGTACGAAACATGCATGACAACAAGCAAAATCAATACATTTAATTTAAAACCAAACAGGGTCGTGTTGGATTGAGTACTAGTGTCGTGTTAGATTGAGTACTACGTGACTTTCAACATTTATTGTAAGTGCTCAATCTGCAAGATGAGATTTGTATCTCGAATATGGAAAGTCAATGGAATAGAAAATATAACAAGCTGACTATCCAAACAGCTCTCACACATGTTGGTTTTTTTTTTGCGAATGCACTTAGGTTGGTAGTAACTATGACTTTTCCCACAGTGTTATTCAATTTTTTTGTTTCCAAGTGTTGTTGGACTACACAAACTACTTGGTGTATTATTTATTTGCATATCTTTCCAATCGATGACTTCTATTATTTACAGATAGTTCTGATAATGATTGGAAGTCAAACATCTTCTTTGGGGGATAGACAATTTTAGTTGTTCCATCGTAATACTATTAATACTCATGGATTGGAAAATCATAATTTATACTAAACAATTTTACTTGTTTACAACCTATCATGTCACAGAGTGATAAAAATTGCTTACTAATAATATTAATATGTATTTCCTATATGATTTATCGATACCAACCACATAACTGTGTTGAAATCCAAATATACATCATTAAATTTTCTATCCTGCAAATACAATATTCCTAAAGGAGATTTTTTTTTTAAAAACCCTCAACTTTAAGATTGGACTATTTTTCTGAGCTTTATTCTAATATTAATGAATCATATTTATTTACATACCGCCTTCAAAAAGGAAATCACATTCTAAAATATTAATATACATAGTAATTCTTATGGCTTGGGTGTAGCATGAAAGAGACACTATATATAACGTACAAGTATAACATATATCATGATTGGTGTTTGTTGAGGATATATTTCTCACGAGTGGTAGCCGACAGAAAATTCTAGAGTGTATGTGGTGTCAACAACGTTATTTTGACTTGAAACATCCTCCTCGCGCTGCCAACAATTTGACTACATTTTTCTTCGTTATTTTGTTGTTAATTTGCCTCCTCTATCATCATGGTTTACAACTGATCGGCGGGCACAACGGCCGGTTGTCTATGATGACATAGCATAACAAATGTAACATTTTTTAGAACATGATAACAAATGTAACATGCATAATAATTTTTAGAATCCTCTATATGTTCACGGCTGGGCCAAAGTTTTCCGGGTGCAGCAGAATAAGACGGCTCGGGCCCAAATATGGCGCAGCCCAGCCCAATGGATCGCCGGAGAAGAAGATGAAGTACGGAAGGACGGAAAGCCGATCCAGTTCCACACACTCCATCTCCGGCGATCCAGGCGGCAGCGGCGACGAAGAATATGCCGGCGGAGCAGGTCGCGTCGGCGCTCTCCGTGCCCCTCCTCTCCGCGATCCTCGGCGGGGCCATCGCGCTCGTCTTCCTCGCCGGCTACCTCCGCCGCAAGCGCGCCGACATCGCGCACGTCCCCCCCTCCGCCACCGCCGCCGCCCCGGACCTGCCCAAGCAGGTCCGCGCCGCCAACCAGCCCCGGAAGGGTTCCCGGCCGCACCACCACGCCGCCTCCGCCGCCGACAAGGTCATCCATCCATACATACTTCTCCCCTTACCCCTCGCTCGCTCGCATACTAGAGTAGTTAGTTACAGACAGGGATCCATGGTGTCCTCGATTCGATTCCAGAGAGCGCTCACTGGATGACTGACTGAAGAAGCACATATCATATACTCCCTCTGATCCGAAAATAGTGTCGTAGCAATGCTATTAATTTGTATGTAGTTAGCTCATTTGTGGCGACACTTATACCGGACCGGAGGGAGTATCATATAATATCATAGGATAGATAATAATCCCCTTAACGCACCCCTCCCTGTACATATACCTCAACACAGATGTTGGAATGTGCATTTTTGAACGCGATCTCGACTCAACCGTGCTGTATCTTCTTGTTCTAGGATGCTGCCAAGAAGCACCACCACCTCGACCTCAACACCCTGAGGGGCCACACCGACTGCGTCACCGCACTCGGCTTCTCCGACGATGCCTGCAACCTGGCCACCGGTGAGACCCTATCCTTTGTTTCCCCAAACGTTTGGTCAGGATCTATGTCGCTTCGCGCGAAAACTATTTGAAATTCATATGGACCATTTATTTGTCCGGCTGATATGACATGCCTTAGTGATAAATTACAGGGTTTATAGCACATTTTATCCGGGTCTGTCTAGGTTAAAAAAATTCCATATGTATCATTTATCTGTCCAGCTGATATGGCATGCCTTAGTGGTAAATCAAAGGATTCATTTATAGTACATTTGATCAGGGTCTGTCTTGGTTCGTGCGGAACCTTATTAAAATTTCGGTATTAGAACCATTTATTTCTATGGCTGATATGGCATGTCGTAGTGGTAAATTAATGGATTTCTATATTTAATCAGGATACATCTTGTTTCGTGTGGTATCTTTTTGAGTTTTATCGTATGGACCATTTGTTTGTCTGGCTAGTATGGCATGCCTTACTGATAAATTGAAGGATTTTTAGTACATTTGATCAGGATCTATCTTGTTTTACGTGATTTTTCTAGTAAAATTTCCATATGAATCATTTATTTGTCCGGCTAATATGGCATGCCTTAGTGATAAATAAAGGGTTTCTACCTTGGCATCACTCATCCAGTTTACAGACGTTGCACTTGATCGACCAATCATGACCGCTTGTTTGATTTTTTATATTTATGTGTTTGCTGCTCCCTGTGGCAGTATGTGCTGATGGAGCCGTGAGGGTATTCAGGATCGATGATGCGTCAAGCAAGAGCTTTAAGTAAGTTATAATTCATTCTGTATGAGTTATCCTGTATTACGATATGTTCTAACGCTGCAAGGATTTTGCAGGATTCTGAAAATAAACTTGCCTGCTGGGGCACATCCTACTGCTATGGCCTTCTCGGAAGGGGCATCGTCCGTTGTTGTGGCAGCACAGGCGCTCTTAGGCTCGTCTCTCTATATGTATGCGGATGTTAGTGCTCCTCCAACTGGGGGAAGCAAACAGCTGGGCAAGCTTTCTCCTCCGGAGATCAAGTGGGACCACAAAAAGATTCATGGCAAGGAGTCGGTGCTGAACCTTGCAGCAGCTCGTGCAACTCATGGGACTGGTGATGGGAGCACAATAGTGATTTCTTGCTCCGAAGGTATGGGTTGCGTACTTGCGTAATTTCTTAGCATTGGTTCCATTTTAAATAGTAACTCATGAATCTGACCTGCTTAATATAGTAGCCTTTAATATTGTGCATCTTGAACATATAACTGTCTGCGAACATGTGCAATAACTGTGTCATTAAGCATTTGTTGAAACTCTTTATTTTTTCATTTAGATCTTACGATGTAACGGCCTGCGAACATGTGCTATTACTGTGTCATTAGGCATGTGTAGAACTCTTTGTTTTTTCCATTTAGATTCTAAATTTATTTCAGCATTTTTAATTTCACCATGATCTGTAATTCCATGTATGCAACAAGAACTTTTTTCCCTAGTGATTAAGATCTGTGGCTACAGAAGTGTAGAATGTTTAGTAAACTAGTAAGCTTTGACGAGAAAAGTGCACCATGTTTCATTTATATATGGGAGCAATTACACAGCTAAGTGCTGACTGACGGGTGCATTGGTGAACTGGCACATCTCCAATTGTCCTGGATCTCTGAGGTGCATGTAGTGGGATTCAGGGGATTAGCGTTGATGATTGTTCCTTGGGGCATGTAGGATTTGGTGCAAGGTAGTGAGCAGAGATGGAAAATTACCAAAGTTTATAAATAGACCAGTGAGGGAACTGGTCAAGCGCCCGCCTCACTGTTCGGTGGTCTGGACCAACCCGTCCAACCATTGTATTAAGTTACTTCTTCATCGTTGCATCAATTTTTAGTCAGGTTATGTTTATATGATTTGGAATAGACCTAGTATGTTACTACTTGTTGCTAATACCATTAGAATGAATCAGTAGTCCAATTGGTGTCGGGCCTTCTGTGCACTTGTGAGGCTGTGGTTGAGGTTCTACGTTTGGCACAGTGCTGGATATTTCTTGTTTTCCCCCTTGTTTCCTCCCAAAATGTTCCACTGAACAAACTGTGCCAGTTTGGCTTTTTGCCCCTTTGGTTACCGCTATGGCATGGTTTTAGCATCTGTTAAATTAGGTCGAGGGAACATGTATTTGTTTTTTATGCAACACATATACCCTAGGAGTATGCAGTTTCCTGACGCAGTCGTATCAGAATAAATAATTGTTTTGTTCCAAATAGGTAATTCCAGATTTCCAAGTTTATCTTTTAATAAGAGTTGTTTTTAAAAACTATTTGCAGCAACTGATATTAAAATTTGGCATGGAAAGAGTGGAAAGGAGTTGGGAACAGTTGACACTAATCAGTTAAAAAACAATATGGCTGACATATCCCCAAATGGGCGCTTCATAGCTGCTGCAGCTTTCACTGCTGATGTCAAGGTTGGTAGTGTTCATTTGTAATATAAGCTCACTATTTTCTCATTGACTGTTTCCCCAGTTATGCTTATATTTAAATGTTCTTTAGGTGTGGGAGATTGTGTATTCAAAGGATAGTTCAGTGAAGGAGGTTAACAGAGTGATGCAACTCAAGGGTCACAAGGTCAAATATCTTCCTGCTTACATTTTGTAGCCAAGTTTCAGACTATTCCCGTGAACGGAGATTGACAACTTTTGTATTCAGAGTGCTGTTACTAGTTTGTGCTTCACTCCGGATTCCGAGAACATTATTACGGCATCAAAAGATGGTACCATTCGAGTATGGAATATCAATGGTATGTTCTGGATCTACCAACATCCAGTGTCCTTAATGTCTGGAAAGTGCTTCTTTATTTTGAGTACATAATATCTAAGAATTTGTAACCCTGCTTACTGAAAGTCGCCATAAGTCCATTGCAGATCCTTTAGTAATTTTCTATATAACCAATATTTCCTCATCTACCGTGGGATTGCTTTCACCAGGATAATAGATGAAAGTTCTATTTTTGCCTTTCTTGACAAAGATAGAAAGATCCTTCATTAAAGAAAGCATTAACAAATTTCTCAAATATTCCAGTTGGAACAATCAATGTTTAGGCTATTAATATATAGTGGCCAGTCATGTGCCTGATTATGTACTTGAGGTCATGATACTTATCAACTGTGACCTTGTTGTTCTATACCAATTAGATACTGTGTCATTTGATTATTAATGTTGTGAATTTACAGACCTGTATACGTGTCCTGATAAAATAGAAATTTAGCCTATATATAAGTCTCTTTGCTTATTTTGCACTGTTCTTTTATATATTGCTCCTCTATTGCAGTAAGGTATCATCTTGATGAAGATCCGAAAACCTTGAGAGTTTTCGCAATCCCGCTGCATGATTCAAAAGGTTCTACTTGCCTGTACAATCACATGGGCATCTCCCCCGACGGTAAAATTCTGGCTGTAACAAGTGGATCGACGGTGCAATGGTTATGTTCTGAAACTGGTGCAGTTTTGGATACAGCTGAGAAAGCTCATGAAGGTGTGTGATGTTTCTATTTTCTAGCGTGATCCTCTTTAAGTTATCCTGAAGTAATGGAGGCTTAAAAAAAATATATGGGTAACTTGTAATAGATGGCATTAGTACGTTTAATCAAATATCAGTCAAGCATTCATTATACTCCCTCCGATCCGGAAAGAGTGACGCGGAAACTGAACTATGTACGTACAAATTTATTAAGTGATCACGACACTTAAATAGGATCAGAGGGAGTAATAAAATATCATTCAACGTTCTTAATATACAGCTCAATATGTTTTTTCTATGTTGATATTCTATTGCAATTAAAACCAGAACTAATGGCCTTGGCTGTGTATGGTCTGCAGAAGATTCTTTATAGTTTCTCATTAGCCATTTTTATGTTGACAAAGTTGTCGTGTTAAAATATGTTTGGAGTAACTTTTTTCTCTGTATATTCAGGTGATATATCTGGCATTGCTTGGGCTCCACGGAAGATTCCAAATGGTAATTTTTTATTTACAATTCTTCATGATCTGAGTGTCTTCTGTTTTATCCATCTTGTTTTCACGAGTCTGTTTAGATTACTAGTGCAAATACAATGACATATGTTAGCCCTTGGCATGTCATGCTGCAAAGTGATATATTTATGATCTGATAGCTGATGTACTTCATGTCTCGTGCTCACTGATCTTTGTCACCATCAGTAAATCATTCTGTATTGTTTCGTGCTGTAAGATCGCCAGCCTGGGCACGTGTATAGTGTATACAATGTCTAAATCAAATCATTTGTTGATTTTCTCAGGTGGCGCTCCTGCCTTGGTCTTGGCGACCTGTGGGGAAGACAAAAAGGTGAAACTGTGGTTAGCGCCTGAGGTTAGCTCAACATGATAGACTCAGAGCGTGTCATGGCCATCCTTTGAAGACAGCTGCTTCCCCAAGGGAACAAAAAGAGACAGAGAGAAACTTGTCGTAAAGCAAGCAAAGAAGTTGTAGCAGTTTGGTTCCTTTTGAGTTACGAGAGTAGTCGTCAGACCTGCCTGCGAGAGCTGTTAAACATGGAGATAGTTACAGAAAAAAGAGATAGAGTGTCTCGTTTAACCGTGCATGGTGCGCTGTACTGTTGGTTTCCATAAATCCGTTGCCTTTTGAAAACGACTAAAAGGTTTTGGGAGTGGTTCTTTTTTACGAGTAAGCTATGCTCAAACTTCATTGTTTCTTATGGATGACATAGTACTTTGGAATTGTTTGTTGTATGGTTGATTTTGAAATTTTGCTGGACTTGATTGCTAGGTTTTCGAGGGAACTTGTGGAAAGTGGTGTAGAAATGAATATAATGGCTCCAAATCTCACAATCGGGTGCATGCATATTTTTTTTTTAAGGATACGTCCAAGCGGACGCATCGGTTTCAAGAAGAAGAGGCCAAGAGGCCTTTACAACGCGTATTAGGCACAAACGCCTGAAAACGCCATCCACCAAAAAAAGGTGCATGCATATTTATACATTTTATTGTAATAAGGCCGTACATTTTAACAGTATATGCATGCTCTATACTTGGAAAAATAGCATTACTGATTAAGAAAAAAATGACCATTTTTAATCTACAAACAATAAATTATATGCCACGACAATTATACTTTGTGGTGTATAACTCATATTTTTGATCAACTTATCTGAGGTACATGTTTTTCTGAAAATACAGTTGGGCCTCATTAACTCAGACCGAGCCCGTAGGCAGCCCAGCAGTATATACGTATATGCACATCACATTGCACATTGCAGCGGCGGCGGCCAAGGAGCATGCAAAATCCCCAATCGATGGAGGCGAGCACCGAGGAGGATTCCCAGGCGGAAAATGGCATCGCCGCCGAGGAGGTGCGGATCATCAAGAATTATCTCTTTGCAGCACTCATCAAACATGCCTTCGTAAGAACCTTCTCCTTCCCGCGTTCCTTCAAAGCACCTAGATCTTGAAGAAAACCCTAAACCTCGCCGAACAACTTCGGAGTGATTCTTACTCATGCCGTCTAGTCCTAACCTGGTTGCCGCCATGAACCTATCAATTGCGGGAAACATATAATGTTTTGTTTCCTTCTACTAGTTCCTTGTAGTATTCTCGATTCCCTGTTTGTATAATTCGGCTTATAGTATGACATGAATTGATTAGATCGACTGTATCAGTTCAGATGTTGATTCACCAATTCGTTTCTAATGCAGAACTTCTCCGTGGCAACCGTTGCTGGCTACTTCTTCCTCTTCTGGGGAGCCCTCAAGTTTTACCCGCTGTTCTACGCCGTGCTGGAGATCGCTTTCATGACGCCCTATTTCTGGTTGATGCTCGAGGGATTGCGGATCCTCAAGAGAGTCTACATCAAGAAATACGCCACGGAATCCCTGGATGCTCATGTCCCCTGCGACAGGCCGGTCATCGATAGGATGTAAAGGCTTGCATGAATATAAGAGGCGAACGGTGCTCATGTAGTTTGTCCATGCAACCTCGGATGTTTTATCCCAATAATCTTGTGCATATATATATGCGTGTCTATTATTTCTCCATGGGCTCAAACTCCTCGTTGTTTCTTGGGATTTATTTATGTTTCATCAAGGGCAATGCTCATTTTGTTATATAGTAGTATAATACTCGAGGTAAACAATGTAATTTCCTTTCCTTTATGAGCACTGTGGCGGAAGAGTTTTTAGCAATGAAGATTTCAATTCTGCTTTGCGGAGTGCATGTGCTATTCGCTCTCCTCGATTGGTTTAGTAATTTGTGACAGGGATGCTGCTTTTTATTTGTGTGTTGAAGAAGAGATTAGCCGACCACCGTTTCTGGAAAGAAAAGCAGATCATCACCTTCTCCGCCTTGCGTGATCAACGAGCATCAACAATCACGCCATTATCATCCAACGACACCAATAGTTGAGCCCCCAATTGAAGAAGAAAGATGCCAAAATGAACTCCATGATGTTTGCGAACCAGGTTAGGGGTCAAGCTAACCGCCACGGTTCCAGTCCCAGAATGCCGCCAAACGCACCTTCTCCCGAATGTGGAATTTTCAGGACCATATGGCACGAGGGCCGAATCTGGGCCGTCAGTTTCTGGCGGCCAATGGCAGGATTTTCTATTGAACGAGCCATTAGTTCCAGTATGTCAACGAAAAATCCTGGCCGTTGGCCGCCGAAAACCGATGGCCCAGATTTGGCCCTGGAACTATATGGCCATGTAAATGTCATTTTCGCCTTCTTGCCTATTCTCCTAACTTTTTTACCCCGTCCTCTGACATGAAGCGACCTCTTCCTCATCCCTATGAGAGTCGCCACATCCGCCACATCCTACAATTGCACCCGAGGCTCACCCCAAACCCCACACCGTGAGTCTTCCACTCTTTCTTCTGTCTTGACACAATCTTATATTTTTTCTGAAGGCAGCCAAAGAAAAAAGACATAGGTATCAAACCACATACCTGCAAATACCAACAATAGTTTTGTCATAATTTTCATGTTGAACCGCAGTGCGAAGGCTACGAGCATAGGTGCGGCCATTAAATTAATCAACCAACATCGATAAGAGTATCAACACTAGAACTTTAGGGAAAATCAACCGAACTGTTTGGTCAACGTCGTTGGGAGTCAAGAGTGTGAATCGACGTATGCAAGGATAATCCTTGCCACACGATGAGAAGAAAAATCCAAACTTGATTTGGCGAACAAAATCTAAAGGATCATTACAATACTAGACAAGTTTAATCTTCCAACATCATCATTGATCGATAAATAAGACGGCTACAAAAAGGCCTAGCCGAAACGCATCTGAACTAGCCCAGCCGCCACCCGAGTCCTGCCGCTGGCGCTCCACCCCCACCCCTCCTGTCACGCCCCGAGACCAGGCCTCGGAGAACGACAGCCGCCGTACACTTATGGTGAGAACACCATAAGCATACAAGGCTTAGAATAGTGAAATATCATCGACAAAAGCCAAGCAAAGTCTCCACTTTATTCATTATCAAATATTACAGAACACTTTATTTCATTACATTAGCAGCGGAATCTTCTCTTATTGGTGTTTACCTCGACTACTACCACATGGATCCTCGTCTATCACTTCTTGATCTTAACCTTCGTCTGCGTATACCAGATAAAAATAAAAGGACGTGAGTATGTTAAACATACTCAGCAAGAATAAACACAATTCAAATGCCTTTGCACATATGCACAAGTCCTTAAAACTCAACACTCCATATCACCAATTTGAAACCAATTGGCATAATAAACCAAATACCACCAATTGTAGTATCATCACACAAATATCATATTTAAGTGTTAAGTCTCTGTAGAGTATCAGCAAAATCAATTGTCATAATCCCACCTTGTGATAGTATCGATCTCTGAGAATCACGTCGCCGAGTCCCCTACTTGTGTGGGCCTTCCCATCCGGGCTTTCACATCCCACACCTTTCAGGTATCGACCGTCTCAGGCTAGATACACCACGCTTTTCATGATTATGGCCAACCATTTTGTTGATATATGATTCAATATTTTATCTTGATCAATAAATGGACATATGAGCAGCTCTAGAGAATATGGGAATTAATATCACACAAAACAAGTATAAGTAATTCAACCAAAGAAATCATTCAAGGAAACAAAAGCAAATCAAATAAGCATTAAAACCAAAGAAATCATTCAAGGAGAAGTAAACCACTCAAGAGATTTCTGGTATACGCAGCTTGCCTTGCACTTCTTCGGCGATTAAACTTCTGTCTCCTCTCGACCTAAGCATGTTACATAGTATCCATAAGTGTTGTAAGTGTACTGACATTATTTCTTAACACGTTTCTTCATTTAATATTTAGTAAGATTAATCGTGGTTAATTCTTCTTAAATACATGTATGGTTCATGTACTAGTTCTGTTGCCATGCATGTACGAGCTAGTCATCATTATTCTTTCACTTTCTTGTCTCTGTTCACGTTCCAAGTATATTCATGCAATAGCTAGTTTAGTTCACTTGATCAGTTCATGTGTCAAGTATTTCTGTATGATCTTATTAATCATCTGCACAAATAAATGTTCATTTGTACGCCGTCGCGGCCGGGTCGACAAGCATGGTCACAGCCGTAGCTCCGGCAGTCGTCGCGGCGCCGACGGCAAGCGGGTAATTAAATTAGAGGACAGATTAATTACGGGAGACTCTATTTGACTTGTTCATCTGATTAACCATTACTCCAGTATATATGTGCAAATGTTCTTTAGCTATTTTGATCAGAACTAGTAGGAAGCAAGTGCAACATGCTCTTGAATGGAAAGATGGATCGGTGGATCTTAAGCTTAGGAAAAGCATGTTAGTGTCACTAGAACCACCACTCGTGTAGATCATCATGTGCATCGTCTGTGTGTATGTTGAACACAGAGAGAGAGAGGGAGATTTGGGCGTACCTTCTCCATGGGTGGATGAGCTCGACCCCGAGGCCATGGTGGCCGAGGCAGTGGTGGCGGTGGTGCTTCCCGCCGCTGCTGCGCACCAAGATTGGTTAGGGTTGTAGGTAGGGTGGCGGCGGCACGGTGAACCTCGTACTGTGTGCCTCGGCCCCCCCACCTCTTTATATTGGCGCAGCGCGACAGGGGCCCACCGACCATTAATGGGTCGGGCGCCCCCGATCAGGGCGCGATCACAGGGATCGTTGTAGCCGTTGGGCTGCAACGAAGGAGATCATATCTAACATTCTCCCCCTTGATCTCAACTTTTACTTTTAACTTTTATCTTTTACTTTACTCGTTTCATCACCGATTAGTACATAGAGCATGTTTCATCGTCACAGCTCATTGCCGATAGAATCAGACAGCCACCATATACTTTTCAGTTTTGAAACAATAAAATTGTTACTTTTGGGCCTCTATGATCCAGGAATCATAGGCTTTCCATTAATCCCATGCCGGCTATGTGTTTCTGGAACACATCGGGTGGTAAGCCTTTCGTTAGCGGATCCGCAAGCATTTCCTTTGTCCTTATATGCTCGAGACTTATAGTTTGATCCTGGATCTTATCTTTCACAACATAATACTTTATATCTATTGCCTTTGTAGCATTACTCGACTTGTTGTTGTGAGCATAGAATACTGCGGGCTGGTTGTCACAGTACATCTTTAGTGGTTTGTCAATACAATCTACCACTTTCAAGTCGGGTATAAATTTCTTTAACCATATCGCCTGTCCCGTGGCCTCATAACATGCTATAAATTCTGCATACATCGTGGATGCAGCAACTAATGACTGTTTGGAGCTTTTCCACGAAATAGCCCCTCCTGCGAGAGTGAACACGTACCCTGACGTGGACTTCCTATCATCTTTGTCTCCCGCAAAATCTGCGTCTGAATACCCTCTTAGCTCTAGGGAATCAGATCTTCTATATGTTAGCATGAGGTCTTTTGCGCCTTGCACATAACGCAATGCTTTCTTTACCATGTTCCAGTGTTCATGGCCTGGATTTTCTTGATATCTACCGAGTACCCCGGTGATAAAAGCTAAGTCAGGGCGAGTGCACACTTGTGCATACTGTAAGCTTCCAACAGCCGAAGCATATGGTACTGCTTTCATTCGATCGATCTCATATTGACTTTTGGGACATTGAAATTTCCCAAAACTATCGCCCTTGACTATCGGAGCAGGTGATGCGCTACTTTTATGCATATTATATTTCTTTAGAACCTTTTCTAAATATGCCTTTTGTGATAGTCCTAGCACTCCATTCTTTCTATCCCGGTGAATTTCTATGCCCAAAACATATGAAGCTTCACCAAGATCTTTCATATCAAAATTTGAGGACAAGTATTTCTTTGTTTCTAGCAGTAGACTGACATCATTGCTTGCAAGCAAGATATCATCCACATACAGAATTAGGAAAATATATTTCCCACTTTTAAACTTTGCATAAATGCAGTTGTCCTCAACATTCTCTTTAAAACCAAAACTTTTAATTGAGGCTTGCTTTAACCCATAAATGGATTTCTTTAGGCGGCATCCCATATGTTCCTTCCCCTCCATGAAAAAACCGTGGGTTGTTTCATGTAAACATTTTCTTCTAAATCTCCATTTAGAAATGCCGTCTTTACATCCATTTGATGCAACTCTAAATCAAAATGCGCAACTAGTGCCATGATGATTCTGAAGAATCCTTACATGAGACCGGAGAAAATGTCTCATTGTAATCTACCCCTTCTCTTTGCGTAAAGCCTTTTGCCACAAGTCGCGCTTTATACTTTTCTACGTTCCCATTGGAGTCATACTTTGTTTTGTAGACCCATTTGCAGCCTACTGTTTTGGCTCCTTTAGGAATTTCCTCTAAGTCCCAAACATTGTTAGAACTCATCGATTTCATCTCGTCTTCCATGGCTTCCAGCCACTTCGAAGAGTGAACGCTTCTCATGGCTTCTTCATATGAAGTGGGATCTTCTTCCATATGAACTGTTTCTGTATTATAAACTCTATAATCACTAGAAATAGCTGATTTCCTAGCTCTTTTAGACCTTCTAAGAGTCTCATTCTCTGGCACATCATGTGTCTCAACGTGCGACTCTTCTTCTAAATGTGGCTGTCGTCGCTCCCTTTCATGCTCAACAACGGGTTGAGTCGGTTCCTGACGGACAGGTTCCGAATCTTGCCTCGTTGTGGTCACGGGTGGAGTTACAACAGGTGCTTGCACCACAACCTCTGGGATTATCGGTGCAGGTACAACAGGTAGGGCGAAAAATGGCTCATGGATCATCGGAAAAGGTGCACACACCCTCTTCTCCTCAAGATCAATTTTCCGGCCTACCATGCTCCCCCTCATCATTTCGTCCTCCAAGAAGACCGCTGTCTCGTTTCTACAAACTTTGTGTGTCTGTCTGCACAGTAGAAACGATAACCTTTTGATCTATCAGGATAGCCAATGAAATGGCAAGTTACTGTTTTGGGGTCTAACTTTGCAATGTGTGGATTAAAAACTTTTGCCTCA
Source organism: Poa pratensis (assembly GCA_947311845.1). Taxonomy (NCBI): domain Eukaryota; kingdom Viridiplantae; phylum Streptophyta; class Magnoliopsida; order Poales; family Poaceae; genus Poa; species Poa pratensis. Next base: position 175,366,322 of record CAMZMU010000041.1, read on the forward strand.
GCTGGGCTCCCCCAGACTTTCAAGTGGCGTAGAGAAGGAACTTTCCCTGTCCACAACTCGTACGGTGTTTTGGGCACCGACTTACTTGGTACTCTGTTGAGAATGTGAATGGCGGTTTTTAACGCCTCCATCCATAATCCCAATGGCAGTGTGGAATAACTCATCATACTGCGCACCATATCCATAAGAGTACGGTTACGCCTTTCAGCTACTCCATTTTGCTGTGGTTCGCCCGGCATAGAATACTGGGCGACTATTCCATTTTCCTGTAAAAACCTTGCAAAAGGTCCAGGTACTTGACCATATGGAGTGTGCCGACCGTAGTACTCCCCCCCACGGTCGGACCTGACTATTTTAATTCTTTTATCATGTTGATTTTCAACTTCAGCTTTGAATATTTTAAATTTATCCAATGCTTCAGATCTTTCTTTAATTGGATAAATATAACCATATCGGGAGTAATCATCTGTGAACGTTATGAACGAGTCATAACCATCCACACTTTTCACCGGAAATGGTCCACATATATCAGTGTGAATAATTTCTAGTGTCGCTGTGCTTCGGTTTGCACCCTTTTTAATTTGTTTTACGTATTTTCCTTTTATGCAATCTATGCATTGTTCGATATCTGAGAACTCTAACGGAGGAAGAATATCATTTTTAACGAGGTTTTCTATTCTTCCCCTCGAAATATGGCCTAATCGACAGTGCCATAACTTCGACGAGTCATGAGTTCGCTTTCTTTTCTTTTGTTCTTTGTTCGACAAGGAATTTGTTCATTCACATTACTCACAGAATGCACTTTTTCACGCAAGGATAACAAATAAAGCTTATCATGAAGTAAAGCAATACCCACACAAGCATCTTTAAACCATATGGCACACTTGCCATGACCGAAATAACATTCATAACTGTCTTTATCCAAGCACGATACACTTATTAAGTTTCTGTGAATCGAAGGAACAAATAAAACATCTCTAAGCATAATATTGAAACCATCAGCTAGCTCCAAGGAGATGTCGCCAACAGCTTCAACTTCTGCTTGAACTCCATTTGCGACTTCAATGTGTCTTTCGCTTCTTTGCAAAGTCCTTGTCGAATGGAATCCCTGTAAAGAATTTGCAACATGAACAGTTGCACCTGAGTCAATCCACCAAGTAGATTTTGAAAACTGTGTATACAGGGATTCATTTACAAAAGAAACTGTGTCTTTACCTCTCTTGGCCATTATCATCTTGAGCCAATCTGGGCAATCTTGCTTGAAATGCCCTTTCTTTTGCAGTGGTGGCAGGTATCTTTGTCCACTTGCTGAAACTGCTGAGGACCTTTGCCATGTGGCTTATACTGATGAGGACCTTTGCCATATGGCTTAGAAGGGGAACCGTAGTTCCTGTTCTTGTTGTCCTTCACAAAGTTCAAGGAGCCCCCATTCTGGGACTTCAGCCTTTCCTCTTCTTGCGACAGCATGGCAATGGTCTTTTCAATGTCCCATTTTTCAGGCGACACATTGTAGTTGATGATGAAATTTTCAAATTGTGGTGGCAGTGAAGCCATCACCAAGTGAACTATGAGTGCAGGCTTGAGCTCCAGATCAGCCTCCATGGACTTAAGCTTAGCAGCCATGTTGCTCATTCTGAGAATGTGCTCCCTTATTCCATGTGAACCTCCATGATACTTTTCTGTCACCAGCTGTCTGAGCAGCTGGGTAGCATATGTCTTTGAAGAACCAGTAAACTGGCTCTTTATCTTTTGGAGATACTCTCCCACAGAGGTACACTCTTCAATTGAGCCCACAATAGCGTTCTCAACTGTGTTCTTTATGAATGCCATGCACTTTTTGTTGGCGTTCACCCACTTTTGGTTCTCTAGGGTGTAACCCATCTCTACTGGACCATAGTCCAGCTGCTTTTTCTGCCAAGCAGAATCATCATCATCAGATGCTCTCACTGGCTCTGCTGGCTTGACTGGCTGTGGAGTACTCACAACCCAGTCGACCTCAGCGCAGACAAAAGCCAGCTCGACTTTCTTCCACCACTCAGCGTAGTTGTCACCCCTGAGCGTCGGAACGTCCTTGAGGCAACTCATCAGGTGAAAACTTCCTGAAACCACAAGGATATAAGATAACAAAAAACAATTGCATGTAATAATCCAACGTTGGTATAAATTAAAACATACAACCGTTTGTGCAATTAAAACTATATTACCGTTGGGCAATAAAAGAAATAAATGCACCTTTAAGACAGATCATAATCATGTTATTAACAACGTTGGTCATTTAACAACAAAATCATAATCATCATTAAAATCACTTTATCATGCTTTCAATTCTCACTTTAAATCATAATAATGCTATTAATAACGTTGGTCAAATAATAGCAGAATCATAATCAGCATTAACATCATTTAATCATGCTTTTAATTTTCACTTTATTGCTCTTATGCAATTTCTTTTAACTATTTGCAGCGGAAACTTTAAATAAATGAATAAAAATTCATAAACTTTTATACTTTTCAGAAGTATTTCTTTTACTTTTCTTCTGTTTCCTAAACAAAAAATTTCGTTGGATAAAAAATGAGTGGGAAAAACAGAAACAAAAATAACTAAACATGCTTCTGAAAAAACAATAACAGAATTTTTTTTTGTTCTGTGCGAAAAAACGAGAGGCCCACAGCCTTTTACTATCTGTCGCGCGGCGCGACGCATAACTGCGGCCCATGGCCCATCAGCGGCAGCGCTAGCTGCCGCGCGCGGCGACGTAGTTCGCGGCCCATCTAGGCCCACGGCCTGCTTCTTTCGGCCTGCGGCCTGCTCTGGCGCTAGGGTTTGGCGCTGTGCGATCCTGGCCGTCCATCAGATCCGACGGCTGTCCGCGCTTCTCGCTGGATCAAAACCAGCGCTGCGTCCAGCCCCGAGAAAACCCTAGCATCATTTTCCCCCCGTGCCTCTGCCTCTCTCCCTTTGCTCTCGCGCGCCGACGGCGGAAAGACAGCCGCACCGCGCTCGACCTCCTCCTCGCCGGAGAACGCGCCGGAGACGGCCGCGGACACCGCGCCGCCCGACCCCCTTTCTCTTTCCCCTCCTTGCTGTCCTGCCTCGCAGACCAAGCGCCCGTGGCCGGCAGCACGCCGGCGACGGCGAGCGTCCGCGCTGCACACAGGCCACGGCGGGCTCCTCCCTTCTTCTTTCTTCTCACCCCGAGCAGTCCGAAGACCAACAGGAAGAGGAGCGGCGCCTCCCTGGCCCTCTTGCCGGAGCTGCGTGCACCCACTGGTGGGCGCAACTCCGTCAAGCGGCTCAGCGGCGGTGCCCTTTGCCGGCGGCGACGTGGCCCGGTGAGTTCTTTTCTTTACCCCTTCCGATTAGGGTTAGGGTTTTGATTTCTGGGGTTTCTTTCGGCAGTGGAGGAGGTGTAGCCTCCTGTGCACTGCCCGTGCTCTTCGTCCAGTCCCTCGGCTTGCCGATGCGGACTGGATCGAGAGGAGCGGCGCGGCCTTGCGGCGGCACATCTTTTCCGGCGAGCCTGAGGGCATTCCGGTGGGGTTTTTCTTTTTTGCTTTTTCTTTTCTTTTGATTCTTCTCAACACGAGCAAGATCCAGTGAGCAAAAATCGCTCTGATACCATTGTTAGTGTCACTAGAACCACCACTCGTGTAGATCATCATGTGCAGCGTGTGTGTGTATGTTGAACAGAGAGAGAGAGGGAGATTTGGGCGTACCTTCTCCATGGGTGGATGAGCTCGACCCCGAGGCCATGGTGGCCGAGGCAGTGGTGGCGGTGGTGCTTCCCGCCGCTGCTGCGCACCAAGATCGGTTAGGGTTGTAGGTGGGGTGGCGGCGGCACGGTGAACCTCGTACTGTGTGCCTCAGCCCCCCCACCTCTTTATATTGGTGCAGCGCGATAGGGGCCCACCGACCATTAATGGGTCGGGCGCCCCCGATCAGGGCGCGATCACAGGGATCGTTGTAGCCGTTGGGCTGCAACGAAGGAGATCATATCTAACAAAGCATTGACTAGTACATCAGCTAGGAGATCAGCATGAACCGGAATAACCACCAGAACTAGATTAACTATACTAGTTGCTTACCTTAGGACTCCCGACTTGATTTAACAGATTTCCGGCAGCGGTCTGCTCCTATCCTCTAAAGGCTAGCTCAAAGAGCAGAAGCAGAGCTTCCTATCGGCGGAACAGAAAGAATGAGAAAGAGATGCTAGCTTGATTGGCTGATGGCGAGAGGCTCTAGCGGCATGGGTATTTATAGGTCAGAACCTCGTACATGATCGAAGATATTTTCAGGCAGAGCAGATAAGAACCAACGGAGGAAGCTTGGCTGCCAAGGATGAGGATAAGAACAGAGTATCCTTACCTTTTTATCTAACCAAAGTAGGATAATGTTGGAGACGGTAGGACAAATATCTAGAAACCTTACACTAAGGTCCTTCTATTTTTTTCTTTTCTTTTATCTAGCATGTCAGTAGTACATGCAAATTCTCTTGTTTCTCTTCAAATCAAACATGCAAATTTTGGGTTATTACACCTCCGAATCCCTCCCGGGCTGCTCGTGCGGGCAGCTCCGGAGGGCCTCCAACCCTAGCCAAACAAAGCGCCGCCGCAGCTCTCCCCTGGCCGCTGCCGCTGGCGGCGCCGGCGGTGGCGGCCGCGCCCGGCCGTCCTTGGCGGCGGGTGTGGATGGCGTGCCCCGACGGGCTTCCCTCGCGCGGGGGAGAGGCGTCTACGGGTGGGCATGGGGCTGGGAGGCGCTGAGGAGGAGCAGGCGGCGCGCTCCTGCGCGTCTGAGTTCTTGGAGTCGGCACGGGAGGACCTGCCGGCGGTGCTGCGGCCTGAGGTGGCGACGAGGGCCTGATCTGGGCCCTTCTGAACCCGGACGGCCGGATCCCGTGGTGGTGGTTCCTGGCGGCAGCGGTCGTCAGGATCTTCCCACACCGACGTGGTCTTTCTTTGTGCCCCTCCACCGCTTTGTCTCGCTCGTTCCGATCGTCGGGAGCCGGCCGGCAGCGTGGGGGTTGCTGGCTTGGCTTTGAATAAAGGTGGCGTTCCTAGGGTTTCTCCCGCGCGAAGACGATGATCTACTGGATGCGTGCGCTCGTTGATTTGGCTGAAGTGACGAGTTCTGGAAGGCTCCGCCGGCAACTCCACTGGGCGATTCATGCCTGGAGATTGCTGGATCGGGTGGGATTCGGTCGTGCGCACCCATGTTTTACTCTGGCCGTTTGGTTTCAGAGGGAGCGCTTCGAATCTCTGCTGGCTGTTAATATCATGGGACATGTTCTCGTTCCATGGTGCTGGCGGAGAAGGTCATGTCAGTCGAGATCTGAGGCTAGCAATGGTGGTTCGAATCTTTCTCGCGATGAGGAATTGACTTGGTGTTTCATGACTTGGAGCAGCGGCATGTAAGTGGGGGCGACAACATACGTGAAGTCCAAAGTCCTACCTTTCAGGGTGAAAATCCAAGGTCTGACCTTAATTGGTTGTGCCTGACAGTGGTCTTGCTGAAGACATTGTTTTGAGTGTGAGGACTATCTTCAGGGTGAAAACCCAAGGTCTGGCCTTAATTGATTGGGCCTGGCACTCTTCTTCTTGAAGGCGTTGCTTTTGAAGAATTGGGCATCAGGTGTTGTTCTGTTGGTGGTTGTGCGGCTGCTTGAATGACTGTAACTCTGTAGCGGGACTTTTCTTTTTATTTCTTCTTGTTATTGTCTTTCGGCTGTGTACATCCGTAGTAACTTCGATTATTACGTTGTTGTAGATGCTGGGTGTAATTTATATCTCCGCGATATTAATATACACTCTTTATATAAAAACATAATATATTTAAAACACTAATTTTAATAAAAACTCCACTCATAAAATCGGGTTCCCCACCGAGGCCCACCCAGCGACGGGACCGCCCGGAAGGGAACCGACTAAAAAAAACTTTGCTCCCGGTTGCTGGCTGCACGCGACAGAAAAGGCAACCTAATTTAGGAGAGTTGATTGTCCTTGATTAAAACATACCACAACGTACGCAACAAAAACTCTTGCTATTTATGCATAGATTAGGCCGTCTCCTATTCCTACCTAGTTATACGCATATATGTTCGATCGATCCTAGTTCGTGAAATCGTGGCACGAAATTCGCAAGCAAGATCGATCGATGGAAAGCTCGACGACGACGACTCTCCCGGACGACGTGGTCCGCGAGATCCTTGTGCGACTCGACGTCAGCGATGTGGCAACGCTCTTCCGGTGCGCCACCGCGTGCAAGGGCTGGCGCCGCCTCGTCGCCGAGCCGTCCTTCCTTCTCCGCCTGAGCCGGTGGCCGCTTTCCCTGGTGGGCTTCTTCTCCCAACGATGTCACATTGACACAAAGATCCCAATGACCATAAGACCGGATGCCTACACCGAGCTCGCCTTCGTCCCGTTGCCCGGACCTTGGTCGCTCAGCACCGGGTGTCGTCCCTTGAGCTCCTTGGTGCCTGCTGGAGATGCCATGGACCTCGCCGACCATTCCATGCCGCTCGACTCGCGTGGCGGCCTCCTGGTGGTACGCCTGTATCCACACGACGAAGACAGGCTGTCCAACATCGTGCGGCACGCCGTGTGCAACCTGCTCGTCGGCACATGGGACGTCTTGCCTGTGCTAGACTGCAACACTGAATTCCGCTACTTCTACCACCCTTACAGATGTGACATCATACCGAGCAACGACGGCAGCGACAGCCAGAGACCATCAACGGTCTTCAGAGTGCTAATGATCGGCAATGACAAGGAGAAGCCGCAGTTCAATCTCCACAGTATCGCCTCCGGTGAGGCGAGCTGGAGGGCACCTATAAAGTGCTTCGAAACGACGGAGCACCAGATATGGTTTATCCAGGATAGAAAAGCCGTCATGTGCGGAGGCTATGCACACTGGTTATTTGACGACTTATCTAACTACTATCACCTCAGCTATAACGTCAAGACAGAAGGCATCTCCTTTATGAAGCTACTCAGTCCGACAAAGAACGTCCCAACTCTTATGGGTGAGAATTACCGTCTTACAACCACGGCAGGCGGTACAGTACTGTCGCTGCGCATGTACCATGCCGGCCAGCTAGAGATCTGGACACCTGGCCAAGACAGTTGCGATGGTGATGCAAAGTGGGAGCATCAGAGGGTGATTGACCACAATTGGACTGAGCTAATGCAACAGCTTGAAGAACCATACTGCATTTGGGAGGCAGAGAGAAGCGACACTTTACTCATCATGGATTATACTGTGTGGCGCTTGTACAAAGCTTATCTCCACAATGGGACCATAGAAGAGGTCACATACCAGTTTCCTGACCATCATCGTGGCACGATTATACCTATTGAGATAGATTGGCCAACCTTCTTCATGGTGCGCCTTGGTGGCCCGTATTAGGGTAACATATGTAGACACACGTATATTTATCGAACTTGACTATTTTCTTTGTCCAAGAAACTCATGAGTAAAATGTTGTATATTTTTCCATAGACATCTTTTTTCCGATAAAGGGCAATTTTATTGCTTATGGTAGTGCGGAGACACAAAGTTTATACCCGACCATGATGCACACAACCAAAGCAGACCAAACAAAAAATTAAAATATAAACAAGACGAAGTGAATCAATGGTCACGGAGAACCTATGGGGAAAAGACACCAAAGGTGTATTATAAAAAAACATAATATTACCCATTGTTGAAATATAGGCTACTTTTTCATTAGAGAAAATACAACAAAAGGTGTCTTATATCAGGTATTTTTTTAGATAAAAATTCTAATACAAAAGAGATCAAACACGACACAACACGATCAAAACAAAAATACACTAAATATATAATGGTCTTGTTCCTTCAATTGTTCGACTGCTGCCAGAGATATGAACATGCACTGAACAAGCAGTAAACGACTGGACATCTGCACACGTTGTTGCCAACCAAGTCCTTGATGACCGCAATAGCCACTCGCCGCGACAAGATCCAATAACCGCTAAATGAACATCAGCTAGGGACACACCCCCAAACAACGCATGCTTGCAATTTTTGGCCACCAATCAAGAGGGTTGGAGGAACCGAACATTGCCGCAGACCCAAACAAACAAAGAGATCAAATATGTCGTGCCATAGACCAACAAAAATATTTCTTTTAATGACGCACCAACTGACAAGATCCAAAATAATCAAACATATCTTACAACACCTATCCTCACTAGTCCTTTGTTGACGCCCAAAATCTTGATGAGGTAGGGAGAGACCAGAGAGATCTTATTTCAATGCGCCATCAATCGCCGCCACCACCTCGTCAGCCGCTAGGAAGAACAAAAACCAAACTCTAGATTTAGTGACCGTCCAACAGTGCCGAGCAAACAAAGTAGGCGGAGACCCGCCGATTCACGTTCAGAGACGGGGCTACTTGGTATTGGATATAACTCAAAACAAAACCACGCTAGCAAATATATAAATCAATAAGTATATGGAAATATAATGTTTGGGTTCGGCCAACAGATCCCACACAGCTATCGGTCGCCACGCGCGTCGAGTGCTAGCCCTGCGTTCTGCCAATGTAGTAGTCAAAGCGGTTTTGTAGCTACCACTTTGCGGCGGTAAAGATCAGGTTGCGCGTGACCTAGATAGGAGCGGCGGCGGCGTCCGAGCAAGCAATGACATCGATGGAGGCGAGTACCGAGGAGCTATCCCAGGCGGAGAATGGCGTCCCAGCGGAAGAGGTGCGGATCATCAAGAACTACCTACTGGCAGCTCTCATCAAGCATGCCTTCGTAAGTCCAATCTCCTCTCTGCGTCTCTTCAGTCATTGAGTTTGTATGCTGAAATCACAGAGATCTGTCCTCGTACTGAAGAAACTGTAACCTCGAATTCAAGAAATCCTAACGATATCTGAACCTTGCCAAGGAAGAATGTGGGCCTGATCCTTAATAACTCATACCGTCTAACCCTAACCTCGTCACCGTCTTGAACCTACCAGAAACTGGGGAAACATATATACGATGATTAGTTTTCTCTATTTCCTGTTGGTATAATTCGGCCTAAGTGGATTGATTTGTTAATCCGCACTCTATTAGTCTTTCACCAATTTGTTTTTTATTGATGCAGAACTTCTTCTTTCTCGTGATTCTTGCTGGCTATATCTTCCTCATATTCGGGGCCCTCAAGTATTTTGAACCGCTATATGCTGCCGGGGCGATTGCTTTCATGTCACCCTATTTTCTGATGATGCTGAATATGATATCACTTCTAAAGGGTTTCTACATTGAGAAATATGCCACGGTTGATGCTCATCTCCTCTAGGACGACGCGCCAGCTGACAAGATGTAATGCCTCGCATAGATAGTTTTATCTCGAATCTAGGAACCTAGGGGAAACATATGATGATTGGTTTCCTTCTATTCTCTATTCTCTGCTGGTAGAATTCAGCTTTGATGCGTGATGAATTGATTACGCTGTACGTGTGAGTTGACATGTTGATTAATTCACCAATTCTTTTTTATGACAGAACTTCTTCTCCCTGTTGACCGTTGCTGGCTACATCTTCCTCTTCTGGGGGGCCCTCAAGTTTTACCCGCTGTTTTACGCGGTGCTGGAGATCGCTTTCATGACGCCCTATTTCTGGTTGATGCTCGAGGCGCTACCCATTCTCAAGAGAGTTTACATCAAGAAATATGCCACGGAATCCCTGGATGATCATGTCCCCAGCAACGAGCAGGTCGTCCACAAGGATGTAAAGCCTTTTGCATGAATAAGGTTGTTTATCTCTTGTATACGTACAGTGAATAAGAACTAGGGCTCATTAAAATGCTCTTGTCCTCTGTCTTAGAACTAAGGCTCCAGTGTAGTACCTTGATTTATTTACCTTGTGATTTGTAGTGTGTCAGTGCAACCTCGGATGTTTTTTCCTGTTGGAATTATTCATCAAGTAATATTGCGTATGTGTATATGTGTGCGTGTTTTTGTGTGTGGGTGTCTGTATTATTTCTCCATGGCCTTCGTCTCATTCTGTATGTTTCCTCATGAGTGATGCCCACTGTTATGCAGTACTTGGGGAAATAGAAGTTATTTTCGTTTTAAGCAAAGATTTTTTTTTCTGCATACAGTGTGGAGATTCTATTCGCTCCTATCAATTCATTTAGAACAGTCCTAATTCTTGACAGTTAAACAAGGATGTTATTTTTTGTTTGTATGTTAAGCACCAGCTGCGCCAGATTAAGTTTTATTTTGCAGGCCAGGCTTTTGGATATGTCTGGTTTAATTTCCCAATGTCCCAGAGAAAACTACCATAACTTGACCGCGATTGTCTGCGTGCCTCCCGTATATATGACGTTCGATCACGCCGACTTCCGGAACTATAGTCCGTCTTAATGCACCGTGCGATCAAGCCATCTTCAGGAGCTATAGTAGTCATGTTGTTGTGAATGTTCTATTATGTAATGTTATTTACTCCCATAAAGCAAACCACATAAGCAACAAATGACACGGATCTAGCACACGATCATAGTAGACGGATTTCATGGAACACGGTACAATGATCAGACTACCGGGTATTTTTTATGTTACATTTCCTTCTTATGTCGACTCCTTGGAGTCGGCCTGCTGCATTTTCTTCTTATGGCGACTCCCTTGAGTCGACAATATCTGACGGTATATTTAGACGGAGAAGCTGATATTTTTCGGTTCAGTTTTGTATTTTATTTGGGTTCATTTTTTATAAGTGTTTGTTCTTGCCGAAAGTGTAAGGTTTGTGTAATTCTTTGTTTGTTTTAGGTTATTTTTTGGTGTTGGCCTTCCACAGGTGGTTCTTTAAGTACGCCTAAAAATCTGGAGACAAGAAAATGCAGTATACGAGTCATAACAACCGTGTAAAAACCACAAAAAATGTGTATTTTACGTCATATTTTTTATACGTCATATCAGAAACTTTTAAGTCATGTCAATAAATTCTCACTTTCTTCCGGACTTATGCAAACCAGAGTCTCTTCACTCTGATCAGATCGCTAATCCATGAGGATCTTACACTTAGCCTGGTCACGACGTGGGCGGTCTGGTCTACTCGTGGCATGGCCATACTTGAAGGTATTTTTCGAAGCACCTTGTCTAGTCATGTCTTCGTCAAAGTAATGATCATTAGTAGGAAACTGTTATGTAGATCACTTTTTGTGGCGCACAAAATAGCCATGCGCCACAGAAATAATTTCTGTGGCGCATTGTTTTGCATGCCCCGCATATGAGATCAGATGCGCCACAGAAATGCACATTTCTGTGGCGCATGTAGGACGTGCGTCACAGATAGCAATAAAAAATTATAATTTCAGATCCAGATCTAGTTTCTCTCCTCTGGTCAAACCCACGCCGCCCCACACACACCCCCACCACGGATCCAAAATCACTTTGGATCTCACCACCTACCACTCCCACCGACACCCACCTCTAGTCTCACCATCCCCTTTCTCCCTCCTCCCCGATTCGATCCGGCCGGCGCCGCCTCCGACTGCCACACGTCCCCACGACCGCCACCCCTCCTCCTCCACGCCCGCTCGCCCGCCGCCGGCCCCCTCGCCTCTCCTCACCGCCGCGGCGCCGTCGGGGGTGTCCGGGGACGGCTCGCTGTCGAAGGGCTGGCCGGAGTCGGCGCGGCGGTTCTCGAGCTCGCGCCACATCTGCAGGAGCGAGGACGGCGCGGCGGCGGGCGAGGGTGCCCCGACGGCCTTGCCGCGGAGCTTTACCTCGAGCGCGCGCTCCATCTTGGCGAGCACGGCCTGGACGGGGACGGCCTTGCCGCTCTCGTACTCCTGCACCGCCTGCGCGCACTCGTTGATGCGCTTGGCCAGCTCCGCATGGCTCCACCCTTTGGCCACGCGTGCCTTCTGGATGACCGCGCGCACCTCGCCGGCCACGCGGTCCAGCACCGCCGGCTCCGTCATCTCGTCCAGCTTCCGCGTGGGCGCCTCCGAGGGCTTCTTGTTCGTCCCCGCCGTCGCCTTCCTGGCCGTCTCCACCGGCGCGCCCGACCGCAGCACCTGGTTCACCCCCTTGGCGGACTTGAGGTCGGCCGCCTTCGGCTTCGCCCGTCGCAGGACCACCGGCTCCCAGTCCTGCGTGATGTTGCTGCTCATCCTACCCGTTGCAGACGAGGTCCTCCAGGTCCCGCCGGAAGTCCGCCGCCGCCGCGCCACGGTGGCTGCGGGCAGCCGTATTTTTTTTAAATCTGAAAAAGACTTTCTGTGGCGCATGGTTGTGGAGTGCGCCACAAAATTCTTGTCTTTGTGTGGCGCATCTGGGCGTGCGCCACAGAATTTTAATTTTTGTGGCGAGGATTCTGTGGCGCACCCACTATATGCCACAGAATGCAAAAAGGGTGCGCCACAGAAAGCCGTTTACCTAGTAGTGGATACGAGACCTGCAGATTTCCTCGACCCGGAAGGATCCTATATATAAGATCAAGTCAAGAACAACCCAATGTTCCATGTTGGATTGCGCCGCCCACGAAGTTTGCAAAAATTAACGTCGATGTTGTTGTTCGGAAGCAGGGGAACGCGGGTTGCGGTGGCCACGGTTTGTTGAGGATGGTATTCAGTTCTTTGGAGCTTGAACTATTTTTTGCATGTAGTATATGATCCTGCAGTGCTCGAAGCTCTCGCATATCGAGATGATTTAGCCATTGCTACGGATTTGCATTTAACAAAATCTCAAATGGCTTCATACTGTCTTGAGGTAATCAAGAGCATGGAGGGAGTTTATAAAGGTAAATTCAGCGACATCCAGTAGGAGATCAAATGATGTCGTTTCAGTCGAGTTATCCAGGAACAAAGGACGTTGAATAGAGAGGCGCATGGCCTAGCGAGTTTGTCAGCTTATCGTGAATATGGTTGCCATATTTGTCTTTATGATTCGTCAGACTTTTTCTCTATATCAACAACAGTTATCTCTACTATATAATAAAGCAATGTGACCATAGGTACGTCACGAAGTTTTCATTATATCCTTTCAAGAATCGGGGAATCAACCGCAGTCCAAAAGTCTACACTTTTGCACTATGGTCCCTGAACCCTATCCAACTGACAGATGCGTGTGATGGGGAGGTCCGCTAGGTAGGAGGGAATGTAGTTAGTTGCAGAATTTAAGTGATAATTTAACTACAATATTGAACGGGTAAATATTACATTTTACAAAGTTGACGCTTAGAACTGCAAATTTTTGTACTAAAATATGCCTGTGACATTTCAATAACGCACACATGATGTCCAAAACGTCGCGGACGGCCATCCATGACGTTTACGGCAACCAAAAATACATCACGGTCCAAAATACTCGCAAAGTTGATGAGGTCCATGCATGGTGTGGAAAGTGACGTCAGCAGATGGCGCTGACCTATAACCAGATTTATAAATGAGAATTCCTAGGCGAGTCTCCTTGCTTTTCAATAACATCAATAAGACTTGCATGGATTCTCATTATGAATTGATTAAAAGCAACAATTTACAAGCGCTTTGCTACATGCATCTTTAAACGCTGTCACGTAGACAAACACTACGCCTCAACATTCCCTGCACTAAACACCAGAAACCTACGCACACACTCTACAACAAGACGTGCCATCCCATCCCAGATTCAGGAAAATGTTTGTTCTCGAAAACACACTTGTTCTGCTCCAAGACTTCTTTTTTTTTAAATCGGACCTTTATTCATTCAACTACATAATCTCTACAAACACCATCAGGTGGACTATTAAACCAAACTTGTCTACCAAAACTAGAATAGAGTGCAGCTCTAGCAATAATATGAGCATCCCCATTCGACAGACGACCTTCGTGCGTGAGCGGGAACTCAGCAAAACTCGTCGTCGTCGCCATTAGCTCCTGGATCAATTGGCCATACACCACCAGGACCTCCCCTGCCTGAAAGTTTCTGACGACATTAAGACAGTCACTCGCCATTCGAACACGTCGCAGGTTCAGATCAAGGGCCAACACCATACCCTCCCTGCACGCCATCGCCTCCAGCATCTCCGGATCATCTGCACCTTGAAAAACTACAGACGAGGCACCCATGAAGGTACTATACTCATCTCGAACCACAGCCGCCACCGCTATTGTGTCTGAATTTTTAGCCAATGCCGCATCAACATTCATCTGAAAATATTGGGCGGGCCTGCTGAGCAGTTACTTCATGGGCCAGATTCGTGCCGACACAATCCATCATGCAAGCACGTACGGGTGCGACTAGCAAAAGGTTTCCCTTTGCAAAGGGAAACAATAGACGTCGCCAGCGCGCCATGTGTGACCATACGGATGGGGAAGCGAAAGCAAACTGGAATACGTCACTGTCCCGGTCCCCCTCGGCCCCGCGTGCGCCCCAAGCATTTTCGCGAAGCCCCCGCGTCGTTCGCGCACCTGTACATCCACCCGTGCATGTGGCTGGTCTGCTCCCGCTACAAGCGTACTGGGTTGCGTGCATGGAAAACAAAAATTTCGCCAACTACGCAACAGACAAGATCTACTATGCAGATACAAGTGACAAGACAAGCATATTTAATCTAACTATAAATCGTTACCGACACCGTTGAAGCGGAAGAGATGTCGATGACGACGCTGATGCAGCTTGTGGAAGAACTCCCTCGGCTAAGCCTAGCCGAGAGAACACCATAGACTTCTTGCGTCCCGCCTTGATCCAAAAGAGTGGAGGGTTGATGCATGTAAAATGCATACATGAACTTTACATTTTATTACATGTTATTTCATGTTATTTGCATCATATAAGGGTTATATTCATGATTTATATTGAGTTTTGGGGATAATTAACAATCTCCCCATTTTTCTGGAATTAACCCTGCGCTGTCAGAAAACCTTTTTTCTATATTTTGATGTTTCAGGGACCCAAACGACGTCCAAATGACCTGAAACTTTACGGGGATCACTTTTTTGGAAGGAACGAAACGTAGGCGCAAAGGAATCAAAAAACGGAGACCAGAAGGCAGAAAGGGGTGGGCCCACGCGGCCAGATTCCCTGACCGCGTGGGTCCCCCATCCTGGCCCTCGGGCCTCCGCTGCCGTCGATCTTTCTTCCCGAAGCTTCGTCTTGACCTAAAAACGACTATCTATAGACCCCCAGCTAGGGAGTGCCGCCGAAACACAGAAACCACGAAACAGAGACCTGGAGCTGAAGATTGGAGGGGGAAAACTCCGGCGGGGCGCTGCCGGGTGGTCTCCTTCCCCTCCAACAACATCTCCACCGACACCATGATGAAGAGGGAGTAGTCCACCCCTGGACTATGGGTTTGTGGAAGTAACTTATGTATCTCTCCTCTCTATGAGCTTCACTAATTAGTACCGTATGAGCTGCTGAACATGATTACGGTCATCTATGTAATTCCTTTGTGGTGGATCTTTATTATGAGTTAATACATGTTTGAGATTGCAATGGTTTTGTTTCAGTTATGAAAGTAGATGCATATTATGTACCCCGTTCTTATTTACTTGTCATGATCAAGCATGTTTATGAGAGCATGTGAGGGGGAACGTGTGCATTAGTTGGAGTAACGGGGGTGGCTAGTGCAGTGAACGTGAGAGAAAGTTCTGCGATCCACTTGGGTTTTCTACCTTACTTTGTTGCCTCACTAGGGATAAACAAAAATACCATGCTACCGGAGAGTGGATGTGACCTTGGCCACTATCTCCATGACTAGATCTAGCATGTTCTTATTTTAACTTCATGTCATTGAACTTATTGCTATGCTCTGATTTATCTTAATTACTAAGGTGTTATGATTTAGTTCGCATCTTGGTGGAGCATAAGAGAGAGAACAACTTATACTTGAGATCTCTATGTTAGGACGTGATGCCCATATTATTAATAACTTGTCAAACCATGTCTTGCCATCTTTCATGTTAATTTTAGTGTTCCATTGTCTACCACGTTATCAAGAGAGAGTGCATTTGTGAAACCATGAACCCCGGTCCATTTTTAATCATAAGAAACACCTTTCCAACACTTTTATCACCACTTTTGTTTGCTGCCATTATTAAATCCGAAAATACAAAAACACTTTTACATCTTGCATTCATCATAAAAAAACCCAAAAATATCATTTATCATTGCTACCATCATCCTTGCATATTTATTTACCATCATTGCATATTTACTACTGTTTGCATATTTATTTTATTATCATTCTCACACCTTGTGCTTGACAACCACTTGGTGAGGTTGAGGGCACAAAACAATTTATTTTGTTGCAGGTTCTCAAGAGAAGGATAAGGAGATAACACCTGAAATACTGGTTCCCCGAGAGTTCGATATTAAACCCTCGAGTCACCCCTCGTGGGGAAAACTGTCTTCCACTACTACATACACTCTGCACTTGGAGTCTCAACCTAACCCATTTACTTTTCACGCAGGTAACCCATGCCATCAAACTGTTTTCTGGCGTGTTATAATCATTGGGTATCAAGACGTTTTCTGGCGCCGTTGCCGGGGAACCATAGCTGAAAGGTTTATCCAAGGATCACTCACATCAAGTCAACTTCATCACCAACTTGTGTAACAACCTAAGCTTGGGGAGGTTGCACCTACGTGAGCATCATCTTATCCATCTTTACCTACAATCATTTTATTTTGTTTTGTTCTTGTCTTGCATATCATCTTTATATTTCGGTTTGCATATTTATATTCAGTTTTGCATTTTTGTGTTGCATTTGTTATTTCGAGTTGCATTAGTGTCATTTTACTTTCAGTTTTGCATAAAAAATTAAAAACACATAAAAACTTGCTCAATGGAGAAAAGAACTTTTTGGCCATTTAGTGTTAAGAATTTTCCTCAAGATAGGAATTTCCCTGTTAAAGAATTTGAGATAGATCCTAATGTCACTAAATTGATTTTTGAAAATCGTTTTTCTGGGAAACCGAAAGAAGATGCTCTTCAACATCTTAGTAAATTTAATGAAAGATGCAAAGAATTAAACCTGATTCATGCCAATGCTAATGTGATCAAAGTAAAGCTTTTTCCTTATTCCTTGGCTGGAAAAGCTCTAGATTGGATATTAAAATGGCCACCTGGGAATTTTAGCAATTGGTTTAATTTGAAAGCTGCTTTCATTGAGAGGT
This sequence comes from Poa pratensis, assembly GCA_947311845.1. Classification (NCBI taxonomy): domain Eukaryota; kingdom Viridiplantae; phylum Streptophyta; class Magnoliopsida; order Poales; family Poaceae; genus Poa; species Poa pratensis. The sequence goes on from CAMZMU010000041.1 coordinate 175,383,438, forward strand.
TTTGTTTTTCAGCCATGGTTTATAATATGAGAGAAATAGTTATCACCTTTAAACAAAATAAGGAAGAAACCTTGGTTAAAACTTGGGAAAGGTTTAGAGGTATAGCTTATGGAATGGAACATGGTATTAGAGATTGGATGCTCATGCACATATTTTATAAAGGATTGTCTGAAACTTCTAAACTCTTTTTAGACAATGAATGTAAGGGTTCTTTCATAAATACTACTATTGCTGATGCTTACATTCTACTTGATGGCTTGATATTGGAAGTAAAAATTAAAGAAAGTTTAGAAAAAGCTCAAGTACCTGAAGATGTGTTTGATGACCGTTATGAATTATTTAATCTATATAATAGAGATAAAAAAGTTGAGGAAGTTAAAATGCTTAGTGAAGTTAAGGAACCATTTGTTGATTTAGAGAAGTGTAGCTTGCATGAATTAATTTCTATCTTACAAAAATTTGCAAGTGATCCTTCTTTAATATTAACCAGGCTGGTTTTGGTTCCTATATTGCTAATCATGTCTTAAAAGAAAAGATTGCTAGGTACAATCAAGAAGCTATGATACCACCTAAGCTTGGGGATATCTGGATCCCTAAGGTACTAGTAACCATTGGAAAAGAGACACACCATGCTATACTTGATCTAGGATCTAGTGTCTCTATATTATCTAAAGAACTATATGAAGTCCTTGAACTTAAAAATATTGAGAAATGCTCTATTGAACTTGCACTTGCTGATGATTCCATTAGACATGCTCTAGGAAAAGTAAGTGATGTTATGGTAGAGTTACACATGACTTTTGTGCCTGTTGATTTTCTAATCATGGACATGGGGAATAAAACCTCTAGTCCTATTATTTTGGGAAGACCTTTTCTTCGTACTACAGGTGCCATTATTGATTCAAAGGAAGGGAATGTGAAGTTTCAGTTTCCACACAAGAAGAGCATGGAACACTTCCCAAGGAAGAGGGACACACCAAGGTTCAAGCTCCCTCATGAGCTACGTCCCCTTTGATTATCAAGTAAGTAAGCCTAGCTATATGGCTATAAAGAAAGCGCTTTACGGGAGGCAACCCGGTTGTTTTTGTTTGAGATTTTCTTTGAGTCCTCTTGCTGTAACAAGAGAGTAGTTTGTTAGTTTTGTTTCTGGGATTTTTAATAAAGAACCAAGTTTTACCTATTTTGGGTTTGAAAAGTTGCTATTCATTTTCGGAGAGTTTTCTGCCTGCACGAAGTCTGTGCACGGTTTGATTTTTCATTTTTTATCTGTAACTCCGATTGAGCTGTAATTTGAACTGTAGCTTCAACTTTTCATCCTCTGTATACGTGATTTTTTCAGATTTTTCTGACGAGTTTAAGTAGGGTAGAAAAATGCGTTTTGCTGCTGCTGTTTTTCTGGACAGATTCTGTCTTGATATTGTTTGATGCATTCTTTGAGCTTTTTGCTTGAATCTTTTTGATTCAATTGAGTTTATGAGTAGGCATACAACATTATATACTCTCTGGACATTCATATGAATTTTTGCCTAAGGATTTTATGCAGCAAGGAACCTATTTGTTTATCACTACTAATATCACCCCACAGAAAAGAAATGGGAGAAACGGTGTTTTGAAGTTTTTTCACAGGGATTAGAGGAGCTGCACCAAGAGCTATCCAAGGATGGTGAAGACCATAAGCTTGGGGATGTCAAGACAACCCCACTAGACCAACACACTCTCGGTTTGCACACGTCTAACTTCTGTTTTTCGATCAAAGCACTTTATCGTATAAACTTGGAGCGTCTGTTTTTTTTTTGCTTTTGTTATTTCGGTTTGATTTTTATTTTAGACCACCACTATCATTTATATATGAGAGAGCTACTGGAAGTTTGGGTTGAATTATGTTGGATGCTATTAAATATATTGGGATAGGGATGTTTGAGTTGATTTTAAAAGATACATATAGTTGCATAATTCATGTGCTTTGAATGAATAATTTGCAAGTGTGTTGTCAAGAGCTATCTTTTACCATGTTTAGATGTTGAATTTTAACTTTACTTGGTTTAACATGGATTGATTAGTTCTATGGACACTTATGCATGCATTTAGATGGTCAACTTTCTCCCTATTGCTAGCCCAAAAATTACAACAAGTAAAAAGCTTGTTTCCCAACACCTTCAACCAAAGTTTTTCCAGTGAGTCCACCATATCTACCTATTAGCTTTATGCTATTCCAAGTATGTTTATCATGTTATATTGTGTTATCTACATTTCTGAATTTAAATGCTTATGTTATTGATTGTCATGGGAAAAATTGGTTAAAAGCTCTCACGAACTTGATGCACAATTTACTTTTATTGCATTTAATAAGCATGAACCATTGTGATTAAAATTATGAAGTTGTGGGCTTGACAATAGTTTTGGTTGGGAGTTAGCCCATATGTGCTGTCACATGGCAAGCTTTCAACATTGCACTTATTTATATTTAGTTGATGTCATGTACTTTTGTTTATGGATGCCTATCATGGGTGAAATGAATGTGGATACTTAGTAAGTTCAAAGAGTTTGTATAAAGCCATGCATCATTCATGGTGGAAATTTACAGCATAACCATAATGTTCATTCAGTGATGCACCTCATAATAAAAAGCTATACCCATAGTAAATAAAAGAGTGCTGAGATTGTTCATTGTCTGTTTGTCTTGTTGTTTTGACATGGGCTTGTTCATGTCAAGGGGCAAGAGGTACCCCAGTGCAGTTCTTGATGATACTATTATTACTTGCAATGACCTTTATTTGAATTTACTTTGTGGACCAAAGTGAGTAACACATGGTGTAGGTACTTGTATTCAAGGGACATGAGACATTCAACCAATACATTGTCAAGCACACCACTCATATTTGCTTTCACTTTAAACATTAATCATTCAAGATGCTATGATAGGGGTAATGAGAGCTCCACACCAATGACTACCACATTGCAAGCATTAACTTAAGTAGAAGTGTTTGGAAGTTAGATGAAACTTATTCATGCTTTACCTCTACTTATTTATCTATCCAAAGTGTCCACCTTTTATATTCAGTTTTCATAAGAAGTACTCTATGACCACCATAGGATGTTTTTACTTTTCATTATGCATACATTTGGTCCATAGTACTTTCTTCTATGTTACACTTTGTGAATTTATCATTGAACATCTTTACATTGAGTATTTGATATCACTTCATAATTTATCTTGCATATTGTTATTCCTTTGAAGAATGAATCATTTGACTCTATGTAGCAATAGTAATCACCTTTGATATCCATTGATAGTATTAAAATGCAAAGTCCATGTTAGTTTTATCACCTTCATACTCGGGACGAGCATGGGTTAAGCTTGGGGATGTTGATGCATGTAAAATGCATACATGAACTTTACATTTTATTACATGTTATTCCATGTTATTTGCATCATATAAGGGTTATATTCATGATTTATATTGAGTTTTGGGGATAATTAACAACTCCCCATTTTTCTGGAATTAACCCTGCGCTGTCAGAAAACCCCTTTTTCTATATTTTGATGTTTCAGGGACCCAAACGACGTCCAAATGACCTGAAACTTTACGGGGATCACTTTTTTGGAAGGAACGAAACGTAGGCGCAAAGGAATCGAAGAAACGGAGACCAGAAGGCAGAAAGGGGTGGGCCCACGCGGCCAGATTCCCTGACCGCGTGGGTCCCCCATCCTGGCCCTCGGGCCTCCGCTGCCGTCGATCTTTCTTCCCGAAGCTTCGTCTTGACCTAAAAACGACTATATATAGACCCCCCAGGGCTTTCGCGAAAGGGAGCGCCGCCGAAACACAGAAACCACGAAACAGAGACCTGGAGCTGAAGATTGGAGGGGGAAAACTCCGGCGGGGCGCTGCCGGGTGGTCTCCTTCCCCTCCAACAACATCTCCACCGACACCATGATGAAGAGGGAGTAGTCCACCCCTGGACTATGGGTTTGTGGAAGTAACTTATGTATCTCTCCTCTCTATGAGCTTCACTAATTAGTACCGTATGAGCTGCTGAACATGATTACGGTCATCTATGTAATTCCTTTGTGGTGGATCTTTATTATGAGTTAATACATGTTTGAGATTGCAATGGTTTTGTTTCAGTTATGAAAGTAGATGCATATTATGTACCCCGTTCTTATTTACTTGTCATGATCAAGCATGTTTATGAGAGCATGTGAGGGGGAACGTGTGCATTAGTTGGAGTAACGGGGGGTGGCTAGTGCAGTGAACGTGAGAGAAAGTTCTGCGATCCACTTGGGTTTTCTACCTTACTTTGTTGCCTCACTAGGGATAAACAAAAATACCATGCTACCGGAGAGTGGATGTGACCTTGGCCACTATCTCCATGACTAGATCTAGCATGTTCTTATTTTAACTTCATGTCATTGAACTTATTGCTATGCTCTGATTTATCTTAATTACTAAGGTGTTATGATTTAGTTCGCATCTTGGTGGAGCATAAGAGAGAGAACAACTTATACTTGAGATCTCTATGTTAGGACGTGATGCCCATATTATTAATAACTTGTCAAACCATGTCTTGCCATCTTACATGTTAATTTTAGTGTTCCATTGTCTACCACGTTATCAAGAGAGAGTGCATTTGTGAAACCATGAACCCCGGTCCATTTTTAATCATAAGAAACACCTTTCCAACACTTTTATCACCACTTTTGTTTGCTGCCATTATTAAATCCGAAAATACAAAAACACTTTTACATCTTGCATTCATCATAAAAAACCCAAAAATATCATTTATCATTACTACCATCATCCTTGCATATTTATTTACCATCATTGCATATTTACTACTGTTTGCATATTTATTTTATTATCATTCTCACACCTTGTGCTTGACAACCACTTGGTGAGGTTGAGGGCACAAAACAATTTATTTTGTTGCAGGTTCTCAAGAGAAGGATAAGGAGATAACACCTGAAATACTGGTTCCCCGAGAGTTCGATATTAAACCCTCGAGTCACCCCTCGTGGGGAAAACTGTCTTCCTACTACATACACTCTGCACTTGGAGTCTCAACCTAACCCATATTCTTTTGACGCAGGTAACTCCACGCCATCTAGACTGTTTTCTGGCATCTGTTATAATAGCATCATTGGGTATCAAGGGTCAACCGTTTCTCAACGGATCACCCCTCTGAGTTTCGCACACATACATCTGATCTAGTCTAGCAGGGCTTCACCGTCCATGCTTGAAGCACTCACCGCTGGTGTATATGGTGGTGGAGATCTCGACACATGAGAAGGAAGGAGAGAGGGATTAGAGATCTAGATCTAATCTAATTAGAGAAAGGAAGCCTCTAATCCAACTAGAAGAGGTATAAACTTGTGTCTACTTGGATGTCTCCAAATAGGAGGGGGTGGGGGTTTATATAGGAGGCCCAAGGGGTGGAGGGACTTGGGGAAGGGGAAAGCTTTCTCCTTGTCCAAGTCAACTTGGGCAAGGGGAAAGTTTCCCCTTGCCAAATTCGGCTTGGGAGTAGTTGGAGTTAGACTCCAACTCTTCTCCCCCACCGCCGGGTGGGCCCACCCTGGGCCGCACCGACCTAGGGGGTGGGTCCCACCTAGGCCGCCGCCGGGCCGCAAGGCCCATTAGGGTTTCGGCCAAGGGGTGGAACTTCCCCCCTTGTGGCGCCTTGGCCCACCTGCCCCCATGTGGGGTGCGGCTGCCTTGTGGGCCCTATGGGCCCACTTGGCAGGCCCTCTTGGTGGCTCCAAGTTATTTAATATTTTCCAATAATTATTTATTAATTAAATGAATTAATATTTAATTAAATAATATTTTGTCTAATTAATTCTTATTTGAATATTTCCTTTTACAGAATATTTCACTGAATTAATTACCTATCATATAAAACACTTTTACATGATCCGGGACACCCAGTGTCTGCTGACAAAATACTCCGGATAAATATTTCCCTCTCATATAAACCCTCGGAATAAATCCGACTAGTGATAGCAACTTCTATCACTCCGATACACCTAGTGTCTGCATAACCCAATCTCTCTGATAAAGATATTATCTACCACACGGAGACCATTCCGGTGATACTCTCTCGGTATCCAAACCAACCATATACACAACAAACTAGAACTGATTTAAGCGTGTTACCCTACAAGTTCGATAACGTGTAGCTATAATTAGATGTTTCCATCTAATCACCAGCTAGGGTCAGATACATGGGCTACCGGAATAACCGCTACCGTTATCGAATAACACTCTGTTGAACCTGTTGATTATAAATTCGTCATTCATATTACTCGCGATACTGAAATTACCGAGATAAAGTATTCCAGATATTTCCATGAATCAATCCCTGATTCACTATATCTCTGTCTATCTTGTTACCGGTAAATTTCCTTTTCTCGTTTCCGCAATCTGATATCCCACATGATGTAACTTTATCATGCATTGTCTGCAGAACATATTGGACATCATACATACCGAGTGGGCCCTGGAAGTATCTCTCTTTTGACAGAGGAGTAATTTCCCATCTTGGAACATTAGGATATATGCACATCTTTAGAACCACCCAGTGGCTGCCGTTTTCCCACCCAGTTACGGCCATGGTTATGATAGTGCCAAAGTAATTCTTCCATTGCACACAATGCTAATAACCTCATGGTCTAAGAACATGTCATATAACAATCATCTGCGATATTGCACAAAGGACAAAAAGACACTTCGAAATCTTACTTAGCATATCAACGGTTTGGGTATACCCAGCCATATTGTTTCCACCAACAATATGCTACTCATTGATGCTGACATAAATAATGTCCCAGAAAAGAAAACGTGGTCTTTGTCAATCAACGAATTAGTCTAAAAGGCAAGACTAGGGTATACTTTATTCTATTCATATCTCTACACGTGTGAGTGAGTTTTCCTCTGAATTACATATTCAGCAGTCACCGCAGTTATAGTTTAGAATCATGAAGCATAATTATGAATCATATGTTAAACTTGATTGCCTTTTGGTCATACATCCAACAGAGCGCGCGCGTACGACCGCCCGGCCAGTCGTGAAGCTAGCGCTACGCTACATTGATCCCAGTGCGCTAGCCTACATGAATCGATTCATGCAAAAACGTAATTCAACTCAAAATATACATACACCAATCGTTGCTCCGATGGCAAGTCTAGTACAGAAGCAAGGTAATTTTTGTTACTACTATGCAAATACAAAGAAAATAGCACAGTGTACAAATTGCTAGATATATACTCATGTTGCTACTGAATGTACATAATTCTACTGAATGTACACTGTTACTAGATGTACGTTTTGCTACTAGATGTACACCCACGTTGCTATTAAATGTATAGACACAGTTTGTACAAATAAAGAGACACAGTTTATATAATTAAAGAGACAGGTTGTACAACTAAACAGACACAAATTATATAACTAAATAGACACATTTGTACAACTAGACAGACTCAGGTTGTACATACACAAGTTGTACAACTACATAGACACATGTATAACTAGACAAACATGGGTTGTACAACTACACATGCATATGTTATATAACTATATATACATAGTTTGTACAGACACATATTATACAACTACACAGACACATGTTGTACAACACAACCGGGAGTACAAAAAAAAGTTTATCGAAACCTATCAACATGGGATCTAGTTTTGAAGATCTCGACGCGAGGAGTTCAAAAATGAAAACGATTCGTAATTTGGATAAACGGTTCTCAAGATATTTCATTTCAAAAATTTGGTTTAAAAAAAATAAAAGGGACAAATCTGTCCTCCCACCTCACTATCCCTTCTCTCTCATCATACAAAAGTATAGAGAACATGAAGTACAATGTATAGAAAAGTAGGAGTACAAACTATACAGAACAGAATGTACAAATTATACATAACCGGGAGTACATAAAAAAGTTCATCGAAATCTATCAACATGGGATCTAGTTTTGAAGATGTCGACGCGAGGAGCTCAAAAGTGAAAACGGTTCGTAATTTGGATAGACGGTTCTCAAAATATTTCGTTTTGAAGTTTCGGTTTTAAAAAATAAAAGGCAAAAATTGCTCTACCACCTCCGGTGTCTCTTTCTCTCTCTTGCTCCCACTTTCAATCTGGTTGTGTCACTTGGCGAACATGCATCAAACTGTTGGTACCGCACGAAAGAGAAGGCGACACTTGTCACCAAGAGATGGTCCGCTAGGTTCCCTGCAAAGGGAACCCTTTTTCTAGTAATTTCGAGCACGTACGCCTCGTAATTCCCTAGAAAAAGCGCACGCCTTGTATGAAAATTGTAGTACACTTGTTATAATTCGTGATGATCATCATTGTTAGTTGTTACACTTGTTCTTGTGTTGCACTTCTGCTGTGAGGAACGAATAGCTGTATTGTCGGATCTGTAATCTGAATTACTACCAAGTCGAATCAAAAAATAAAATATTTTATCGATGCGCAGGTGTACTATATACACACAAGTATCTGCATGTTCGTCAGGTATGAGTAGTTCATGGTCAGTTTATTTTTGTCGGTTAGCTATTCGCTAGCTCCATGCAAAAAAAAAAAAAGCTATTCGCTAGCTCACTGGGCTTGTGGCTTTGTCGGAACCAAGGTTTGGTTACCGGTCGGAAAATCCGGTTACCCCGTGAAATGGTCACCCCGAGCAAAAAATCCCGAAAATTTCAAGAAAATAAATAAATTGTGATGACAACCCTCGAGAAATGGTTAAATCGGAACCAATTCTTTTTGAACTTTTGAATTTTGTTTTCCAAATTCGTCCGGTAACCGGTCAGGATTTTCCGGTTACAGCGGTAACCGGTAATCCCGACCACCCTCGGGATTTTTTTTCAACCGGAACCAAAACCTTGGTCGGAACGCACATGTTTTTACGCTCTATACATTGTGTCAACGCATATTTGTAATCTAGCTGCATGTGTCTTAGTTATTCTTAATATCTCTTCTTAATATACTTTGTAATTATCATATAAAAATGTTACAAAAATATCACCGGACCTGTTAGTTTGCACATTATATGCGGTCTCTTAATTTAAGTACATAAAGGAAGTGTGTACATAAATTATGTAAATATGTAAACTCAAATCAACTTTATGTCGAACTCACTTCGAGTATCTCTCAATCACTAATGTTATAGTTTTAGAGTATTAAAGAAAGTACAGCACATTGTATATGTATAAGTGATATATAAGGACTGTGCGTACATATACACTTCAGAGAATTCATATCCATTTTCCTACATTTAACCATGTTTTGGGGACTGGCTGATCGACTTAGTAATCACTTGCATGATGTATAAGTGGACCTCGAATGGTAAATCAAATCCCTTCACAACCATACTTACAATATAAAATTTCTTTTCTCAATCTTATGTGTTGAGAAAATCGATTCAGCCTTCTAGAAGGTGGCCGTAGGTGTCCCACATGTTGTCGACGATGATCTTGTACGCCCTCTGGGTGGGTGGAAGCTATCGAAGAAGACATGTTTGGACACGTCGTCGCACACCCCCATGAATCGTGTGTCACAGAGGTTCGTCACTTCGATCAGCCCGGTCCCGCAGCACCCGCGGGTCGTCTCCGTGAAACCCCATTTCTCCCCATTTTCGGCGAGCTCAAGGAGGATGTCATAGATCCCTAGATAGACAACACGGGCATGGAAATCAGCCTCTGAGTTCAGACCAGCGATGAGCTCCTGCACCTTCGAGTTGTAAAGCTGCGCTGCATAGTTGCGCTGGGGCTCGCAACGGCGATGGATCCCGCCACCCACCGTCCGTTGTGACGGCACGCATCCGATGGGCGGGAGGCCAACGAAGCCGATCAGCTTGGCGCCGCGATGATTAAGGCTGCGGAGGAACTTGTCGACACCAACGAGGAGGAGGTCCACATAGGACGGGATGTCGTATTGTATTCTCCGGAAGGGCAAGGTGAAGTAGGTGTTCGCAATGTCGTCGGTGCCGGCGCACACAAAGAATAAGGCGCCATCGATGATATTTTGCGTCTCCTCCTCACCGACGATGGCCACCAACTTGCCACGATACTCGTCGAAGTACTCTAGCTCCTGCTCTAGCGAGATCACACCCTGCATAAGCAATTATGTTATTGACCCAATATCTATTCTGGAGTTAACAATGTCATATTCATGTATCAATAAAAGTATTCATTCATTGTCGAAAAAAGAAAACCAGTACAACTTGTATATTTCGACCTTGTATTTACATGTATATGTCCTAAATGATCATTTTCAACACTTTCAGCCACTGAAAAATATATTTAAACAGTTATCTCCCTTCCTAGAAACCAGAACACGTAGAAACATCATCCGCGTTCAGCGTTCTCTAATTTTAAGAACTTGTCTATTTTTGCACGCATGCAGCCAAATAAACCAACGTGAGTGGTGTTTGTACGTATTCAAATAAGCCAGATCGAATGAATTTTTGATGGGACCATAACTGTCTGAAAGTTTTTGAGCCGTGAGAAGTGGCTGAAAGTTTTGAATCTGGCCATTTAGAAATTAAGGATCAAAAACGTTATTTACATTGACTGATGATGCACATGGTCGTATGATAAAATTAACGTAACTTAATAAGTGCTAAATGAACTAAAGACTGCATACCACAATTTTAGGAGTTTGAGGATCGTATCCGGTGGCACCGGAGGCGAAGCTGACGCCGGTAAGGAGGTCCTCCGGGGTGTGCTCCACATTGAGCCATGAAGAAACCAGCATCTTCAGTTGAAGCTTCTGGGCTGAAATACGGCCCATCCGTCAGAGATTAATTGAACCTACCAAATTAATTTAACAGGCCAGGAAGTGCAACTTGGGCCTATGCCTGCAGGTAACTACTGGATAACAGCAGTACCTGCTTTTGGCCCATGCATAAGAAATTAAGGTTCTGTCACCCAGGCTCATCCTGGCATTTTTATCAAAATAATTCAAATTTCAACTTCAATTTTTTTTCAAATTTCCGTAAATAAAAAATACTATATACTCAGTTGCCCAACCACACATAAATTCTGAACACGTGGAGAGTTTTATAAAGAGAGTGCCTAGGACGCATGTGACTGGAACGTGTCATTTTTCGGCCACTTTTGTAACCTCCATTGAAGTGTGACCGCACAAAGAAGTGCAATTGCACAAAAAAGTGCAAGTGCAACGAAAAAAGAACATAGAATATTATAAAATTTTAAAAATAAGAAGAATAAAATTAAAAGAGTACATACCAACTAATGCAACAAAAAAAGAGTAGTTAAAACTTTTGTGGAACTGTGTGAAAAGTCTAAAAAATGACTGAAACATCTTTAGGCTGGTCACAGTGGGAGTAACTTAGGTGGTAACATCACATATTTTAAGACAAGTTTGCTTATGTGGTATGTAGTTAATGAGGGATAGCTGTTGGTAACTTAGCTAGTTACCGTAACATCATACTTATCAAGACAAAATGAGTCTATAGGCTAATAAATAAGACACCACACATATGTTACTCTCCATTGTGGAGGTAGTAACATCAGCATGTTACTACTCTATGTTACTCCCCATTGTGAGCAGCCAGCAAAAAGTGGCTGAAACTCCAGAAATTTAGCCTGTCACGTACGACAAAGGAGCTTCATCGTGTTTCGTTTAGTCTAAATTTGGCGTTAATTAGTATCCTGTTTCATTTAGGATACAATAATTACTGACACTACACCAAAATGATAAAAACCACGTCCATTATTATGAAAGGAAAAATGACATACGTACCAACAAAGTCGGAGGGCACGAGGCCGTTGGAGAAGCGTCCAGTGGCGACGTGGTTGACGAAGTCCTTGCCGTAGGGGGCGTGGTTGGCCTTGATCTGGGTGTGGAGGTTGTTGTTGTTGCCGGGGTCGACGATGGAGTCGCCGAACACGAGCAGCGCCGTCGTCTTGGGCTTCAGCCTCTCCTCCTCCGCCGACAACCCAGTCCCGTTCACCTCACGGCACAGCGCCGGCCGCACCATGGCCACGGCGGCCAGCATTGCCGCCACCACGAGGACTAGCTGCGGCAGCCGCATGGCTGTTGGCGAGGCTAGTTGCTGGTGCTGAATGTTAGTGGTGGCTAGTGTGTGGTCGGGCACAACCGAAATAGGCAGCTGCAATGGAGGATGTGTACTGTGTATACCTGGCTCTGCCTCCCTATTTATATACATGTCCCTCGAACCAGCTATCTCATTAGCTGATCAGTACAGTTGTATTGGCAATGGCGTCTATAGCTCGTCAATTAAGCACTGCATTAGGTTAGACGATATAGTTGGGCACGTAACAGCATGCACGATGGCGATTGGCTTAAATTGATGGTCCTCATTTTTTTCGAAAACCCAAACAGGAAACAGAGCCCGACCCCCGCGTCGCCTGCTCTGGCGACACGGGGGAACCTAGTCGCCGCCGCCGCTAGGAATCCTCCTCCACCACCACGCCTCGCCGCTGCCGGAGTGGACGCCGGCAAAAGGCCTATGCGCTCCCCAAGGAAGGCGGCGGCGGCGCGTTCCCCTCGTTTCGCGAGCGCACCTGGAGGCATGGGCTTGTGCGACGCAGCTCTGCGGGCGAGGTGCGGCAGAGGGCGGCGCGGTCGTGGCGCAGCGGCGGCCGGGGACGGCGAGGTCATGGTGCAGCGGCCGGGATGGCGGGATCGTGGTGCGGCGGCTGCTGGCGGCGTCGGGAGGAGCGGGCCGTCCCGGGCCCGATCTGGGCCAGGCGGGCCGAGGGCGTTCGGCCGTCGCCTCTCGCGTGTGGCCTGGTGCGGTTCGAGCAGGCAGAGGCGGAGGTGACGGCGCGCTGGGTGCTGCGGGTTTGCTGGGGCCTGTGCTCGGAGGTGCGGAGGTGCGGGGGCTTGGGCTTGCTGAGCTCGCGCTGGGCAGCATGGTGCTGTTGCCTCCGCGGCGGGGACGTGCTGCGGTGGCAGGGGCGCCGGAGGAAGAGCAAGCCGGGGCGGCAGCCCCGGAGCGGTGGCTGCGGTTTCGGCGTGGCCGGCAGTGCTTCTGCCGTGGCGTGAGGTGCCACGGCGGCGGCAGCATGCGGAGGAGTGCGAGGTGGTTGACGACATGGCCAGGATGCCATCCTGTGGCTCCTGAAGCTTTGCGGTCGGGTTTGAACTCCGGGTGAAAGCTCGCACGGACTTCGGTCGGTGCCGACGACGGCGGCGCCCTCGGGCGTCGTACTCCTTCCTGTTGGCGTTGTTGTGGAGCTTTTCGACCTCGACTAACGCGTGTGATTCCAAGAGCTCCGGGTGAAAATCTAGCTCCTCGGGAGCGGGCGGCGGTGACGATCTCGTCACTACCTTGTTGGAGGCGCCGCTTTGGAGCTCTTGGCCTGCGTGGTGCGACGGTTTCGCGGCGGATGTGCAGAACGGTGCGTGTGGTCGTGGGTGGTGGACGTCGGGGCGGCGGCCTCGGAGGGTGGTGGACGTCGAGGCGGCGGCCTCGGTCTCCCCCACTACGACGGTTCTATGAGGCAGAGCCGTTGCCTAGCGGGGGTCTGGGTGGCGACATAGATGGAGACTGCGAGGGCAGAGGGTTCGTCGACCGGACTGGATCATCTTCGGGCAATGCGAAGGTCGATCTGGTTGCTTCTCCGGGGCGGCGGCCCCGGTACATGGTGGTTTTGGTGGCAACCTGGATGTAGACTGCGTTGGCAGAGGGTTCGTCGACCATGACTGGATCGCTTTCGGGCAATGCGAAGGTCGATCTGGTTGTTACGCCGGGGCGGCGGCCCCGGAGCGGGTGGTGTGTGTTGTGGCGTTTGTCGACTTGGGTCGTGTGGACGACGAGTTGCTTCGTTTGTGTCATTCTTTAGAAATAATTTCAGAAGGGACGCGTACGTACGGTTCGGTTAGGTGATTTCCATTTTGGAAATAACGGATAAATACGGTTAGACGAGATGATACACTACACTACGTACCAACATTCCACGATGGCGAACGATCGACTTAAATTGATGGTCCTGTGCAATAAATTATGATCTAACATTATATACATATAAATTTTCTCATGCAAGTATATATAGCTATGCAGACTGCAGAATGAGAGTGTGGACACTGTTAATTGTACTGCACATGAGTAAGATACACTAGTTGGTTGGTTGGTTAACTACGTGTTCCATCATAATTAATACTCCACCCGTTTTAAAAATATAAGAGTCTATAACCTTTCTGACATTTTCCTGATTTATACGTATTTAGACATGTGTTAGTGTGTTGATTCACTCAGTTAGAAACGAATCAAGACAAATCCAGAAAGCATAGAAACTTTTATAGTACTTAGCAACGGAAAGGAGATGGACTTTCTTTTCCCCAAGCAGGATATGCATGTATCTAACTACAACTAGATCTGACAGTGAGTAGCAAACACAGTACGTGTCCGTAATTTCAGAACCAGAACGTACAAGATTGACATGTAAATCTGTGATGCATGAGTTGGCCGCTCTTGGACATATATGCACGCTAAATTATTGTAGCCTACAGAGGCAGCATGCATGCTCAGGTCGTGGCAACAAGAATTTTCACAAGATATCGATCGATCGAGAACTGGGTTACGTTGCTATTGGTAGGCGTTAATAGCTCGAAAAAGAGGAGCCAGCCATGCATCACGCATTGATAAGCGTTGGTTAGCTACCTATCGATCGATCCATCGATATCCATGGCAACCGTCGCGTTGTCTGTGATCTTTACGTGCAACCGCTCGCCGTTGCTTTCACTTCACACGGCCGGAATAAATGTATGACTATGAATGTAGGCCGTGATGAATCCCATGCACCGATCCACTTGTTCACGAAATTCAACAGGGCTATCGATGCACACCGGCGTGTTTTCCCCATCGATCCGTCCTAACCGCAAATGCGTCATTGTGGGGGCATTCATGGACATTACGTGCTCGCCAGTGCATTAACAGTACTTAATTATGTGGCTGATTAAGGGAGACTAGTACTAGCAAAAGGATGCTTACTCACTCTGTCCACGATTATATGGCGTCCTAGTGTTGGGTGTTTTAATTTTGGTCATAAATTTCATCAATAAAATATATATAATTAAATTTTATTCCAATATGAATTCAACGGATTAATTTGTACACACGTATCTCACGTTTTCTTTATCTTTATCTTCAAGTATATCTTTTTTCTATCGTGGACAGAGTGATATAAAGTTAAGGGATGAAAACGGTACGGAATCTTTCCGACTTTTCCGCGGAAAAACGGAAACGGAATGGAAATACTGAAACAGAAACGGAATTTTGCGGAACGGAAACATAAACTTTTTTGCGGAACTTTCCGTTTTCGGTAATACGGAACTTTCCGTTTTTGCTATGTGGTGCATTCCTAATCATGCGGGGCCAGTATTTCCAGTGGAAATATTTAGGCACAATCCAAGATATGAATAAAACAATATGGATACTATATTATATAATCATGATATCTCGTTTAATTTTATTTGATCTTTGAAACTTGATAAGATTGTTGGTTTCATTGAATTTTTCTGCATTATTGAAGGGTTCTCTTGGTTCCGGTAAACATCCGCTTTCTGTTTCGTGTCCGCACCATATTCGGTCCATATTTGTTTTCGACAATATTTGTTTCCGTATTTGTTTCCGGGGTTTCTGTATTCGTTTCCGCTTCCTTAAAAAAATATGAAAACAAATGTGGCACCACTCAGTTCCGTCCGTATCCGCTCCGTTTTCATCCCTACATGTGAGTTTCAAAATTCTAGTCTGCATAACTAAATAAAGCCCCACGGTAACATGGCTAGAGAAAGAGGAGACGGTCGAAGCTTAAGTTTGATTGAAAACGGTCTAAAGCCAATAGTAGAATATTTCCCAAAAGTGGTGTAGAAGTTGACTGACATCAATGGTGTAGTAGTTAGGGTTCTGGATACCGGCATCATTTTTTTACTAGGAGTGAAGGAGTGGGCATGCCTATTCCGATTGTATTTTATAAATACAATTTTTTACATACAATAACTTCCATACATAAACATCATACCATGAAAGTTTAGCTAATTTGTCAAATCCGCACAAAGTGCCAGAAATCTAATGATAGTTAGTCTGATGTGCTAAATGTGAAGATCTTGCCCAAGATTAAGCCCCTCGGTAACATGGCTTCCATACATGAAGGATCATTGATTCCCTCCATAACTCGAGTCGATGCTCCCACGAAATGAGCCAATTATTAGACACCTCTTGGTTGAAAAAAATTATGCTTTCCCCATGTTGGTATCTAGGCCGGAACTTGACTTTTGTATATAGCATATGCTGGTGACATATCCTATTTACTGGTGTCTGCAAAAAGACTACCGCGGCATAAGAGTAGCGAAGTTTCACTAAGGCGCATTTGCTTCCCAACTAATAGTAAAACAAAACAATTGTTAGATTTTAAAAATCTAAATAGAGATGCAGGTGTTTTTGTGCATTTAATGAAAAGTGTGCATAAGCTTTTCCAGAAAATAATACAATTTAATGTGCTTAACATGCGAGATATCTTATGGATTAAATTTTATTATATCTAGCGACAAAAATAATTATCCCATATATATCCAACCAAAAATACGTTATTGTGGGAATTCATGACCTGCGTGCTTGCTTGCAGTAACAATACTCTGTGACTAATTAAGAGACTACTCCCTCCGTTTTGGATTATAAGGTCTTAGGGTCAATTCGTTAGGACCAAGGATTAGTTAGTTTCTTTTATCGATTACTGCATGCATCAATAGTTGTCATGCATGAAAAGAATGAGTGAAAATAAGGGACATGTTTGTAGAGAAAACAACATATATTGGAGTGGACGAGCAAAAACATAGGAATTAATCACAATAAATGTGAGGGGTCTTATAATTCCAAACAATATAAAAATGTGAGAGGTCTTTTTTAAGAAGAGCCAAGTGGCAAGGATTAAAACGCGGGCAGGCATAGACACCACCCACACTGCCAAGCAGTTACAGTATAATGTAACACAACTACTCGCCAAACCCTCCGATGCTCCGCCTCTAGAAGGCATCTTCTGAACAGTCCCGATGTCCTCTAGACCTCCGCTTCCTTCTTAATGCTCTGAAGTATCGCTAGCAAAGATGTGAAAAGGTCTTATATAATCCCAAACAAAAGGTAGTAACTAGGTATAAAATATTTGCAAGATGAAGCCTAAAGAAACACCATGTCCCATTTTAGACTACTAAATTAAGAGACATATGTCGGCCTTCATTAATCCGCGCATCTTAATAAATATAAGGAAACTATTTACAAAATTGATCGAGCTACCCTATCCGAATTTGATGTGTAAACAGTCTTCTAGCTTAGATGGCAGTGACCGGCACGAATGCACAGTATATATTTCACGTGCAAAAATATTGAGCCACACAT
Source organism: Poa pratensis (assembly GCA_947311845.1). Classification (NCBI taxonomy): domain Eukaryota; kingdom Viridiplantae; phylum Streptophyta; class Magnoliopsida; order Poales; family Poaceae; genus Poa; species Poa pratensis. The sequence continues at coordinate 175,400,828 of CAMZMU010000041.1, forward strand.
TAGCTTTGATTAATAGTTTATGAATGTCATTAATGGAGAGAGTGAGAGATTCCACACTTCAATTTGATTGAGAGCGGCACAAAGTCTAAGTGTAGACCTGTAGCTTTCTGAAAGTGTTGTGGAAGTTAAGTGACATCTTCGTCTGGGCATGGGCAAACCAAAATGATGGTCCTGAACCAAAAGCCTGCTATTTGGGCCGGGCTCAAGCTCCTCTTTTCAACCCAATGCCTAGAAAAAGCCATGGGCTAGTAAAAAAATTATAGCCACGTCCTTTATTTTGCTGGTCAATTATGTACAATTTTAATTATCGTTTATACTTATAATATATGCATAAAATTAGTATAAATAAATACTAATGAAAAAATTGCAAGATGAATCCAGTGATACCATGTATATTCTCAATTCATATAGTTTAGCATATATTAATGATCAAAGTCGTGCATAATAATAAGTAAAAATAAGCGAGTCTTATATTTGGGGACGGATCGAGTATCTGAAAATAGGTGTAGTATTTCATCTATTTTATTTTGAATACGGGTAAATAGATTTTAAAATGTGATTTTTTTTCTTCAAGACTAAGACTGACCACGTGCTTGGAATTTTAAGGTTGAGCTCTGTAAAGCCCAACCCGAAACTGTTCCTGGCTCGGGGAATACCCAGGTCTAGTGACATTAATGATTTAGTGGTTAGGTGTTTTGGTTCGGGCTTGATTTTCTTTAGCCGAAACGGAAAGCGGACATGGTTGAACGGAATATCAGATTTTTCTTTTACCATGGGTAATTTTCACAATTCAAACATCATTTTGATGAAAGTTGAGTTAGTTTGTCAAGTCCGCACAGAGTTTATCAGAACTATAAGCTGATTACTAGAACCCTCATGGTACTTGGTTTTGAAAAAATAATATTTTATTTTTTGGTATGTACAAAATTATGTCAATGTATTTTATTTTACCTGAAACAACATTTTATAAGGTGTCTTAATTTATAAGAGATTGGCCTGGCTAGCCGCACTACACCACTTTCATGCCATGTAAGATGAGTTCGAATCGAGTGAGTTGACCGTGTTACATGATACAGTAGCATGTAGTGATGGAGCAAAAAAATCAAAATAAAGAATGCCAAACTAGTCAAAAAAATAAATTGGAGGGACTAAATCGGTGTAAAACAAACTAAATTCTCTCATGTATAATGAAAGGATTACCAAACATGTATGCATGCACCCGCCAAAGGATGGGAGGAGCCATGGCCTATGTTGGTCCGTCGTGGCTCCGCCACTTTTAGCATGCGGCTTAATGTAGAGAGAGACGCATTTTACAACCTTGTACTTACTTTGAGGTTTAATTGCACCCTTAAATTCAAAAGCGGACCACCGTTGAAGTATGCAAATAAGGTAAATTTACCCTTTGGCACACCCTTCAAGTTAGCTCCCAACTCGCTTCCCCGTATCTCTTTTTGTTTCCTTGTTTCACTTTTGTTTGCGAAAAACTGGTGGTGGTTGTAAGAACTATGTATTTCCGTTATTGATATAATGGAAAGGGGTTAGCCCGGTTGGAAAAAAAAGCAACCAAGAAGCAAGAGGAAACGAACTAAATCCATCTTGTTCCTCTCGCCAGCCAATCACCAGCGGCTACGTGGTCCACTATTGCTGATTTGACACCGACTATGACTGCGACTAAGTCAAAACGAGCATCATGCTAAGCTAAGGGGCTAATTTGTCTGTTTTGCGGACTTCAAGCAGGGTGTGTGCTAATTGGTTTTGAACTTCACATAAACTTTATGTTTAGTTCAGGGCTATCAACTTATCATGTGCACTTCTCTCCTTAATGTATCGGTTTGGGGAAAATAATAAATAGGATAAATATCTTCACAATATCACAATTAATGGGGGTAACATATGGCAAAAAAAACTTGATCTAGTACAGATAAGGAATAAAAACGGAATATACGAATTATTGTCGTCGACATCATTTCTCCAATATGCAAAAGCTAATAAACATCCGGAAGTAACATCATTGCATTTCACAGATAGTACAATAAAAATGGGCATGCACCATTAGTCCATAATCAAATTATCAAGCGAATAAAGGATTAATCAGAGATGCATAAGTGGGACGTAGTTCTTGAAGATGTGGTCGACGATGATCTCGTAGGCCCGCTGCGTGGGGTGGTAGCTGTCGAAGAACACGTGCTTATCCACGTCATCACACACCCCCATGTACTGCGTGTTGCACAGCTGCGTCACCTCGATCAGCCCGGATCCGCAGCAGCCCCTCGTCATCTCCGTGAACCCCCACCGCTCGCCGTGCACGGCGAGCTCCTCGATGATGTCATAGATGTCGAAGTAGACGACGAGGGTGTGGAAGCTGGGGTCGGCGTTGAGCTTCCCGATGAGCTCCTGCAGGGCCTTGTTGTACATGAGCGCGGCGTAGTTCCGGCGGGCGTCGCAGCGGCGCTGGGCACCGCCGCCGATGGTGCGCTGCGAGGGCACGCAGCCGATGGGCGGCATCCCCGTGAACCCCATCTTCTTGGCGCCACGCGCGCTGGTGTTCCGGAGGAAGTTCTCGGCGCCGACGAGCAGGAGGTCGACGTAGGACGGGATGTCGTAGTCGAAGGCGCGGTAGGGGGTCATGAAGTAGGTGTTGGCGATGTCGTCGGTGCCGGTGACCACGAAGAAGAAGGCGCCGGCGATGATGTGCCGTGTCTCGGACTCGCCGACGATGCCGACGAACTTTTGACGGTACGCGTCGAAGAACTCCAGCTCCTGGTCCATGGTGAACACGTTCACGATCTGCGGGGTGAGCGGGTCGAACCCGGTGGCGCCGGAGGCGAAGCTGACGCCGGTGAGGAGGTCCTCCGGGGTGTGCTCAACGTTAAGCCATGGTGGGAGCAGTTCCTTCAGGTTAAGCCTCTGGGCTGAAATTAATGAATCCAGAAATTTCAATTAGGTAACCGATCGATCACTGCTTCAAGGCGTGAACAGTGAAGTTGTTGGATCATACTGTGAAGTGAACAAAGGTACAAAATTGATTGAGCAGATCGGTCCTGGGCCCTGGCGGCAGGAAGAATATATGCCCTCTACTAATTTAGTACTGCTCACGCGTAATGACAAACCTCTCTTATTTCATCCACCGCTTCTGACCGTATATGGGCTATTTGCTGCTACTCGACCACATATATGAGAAATTACAAGAGAAAACTTGCAGATAAGGGTGGGCCACGGCCCATTATGGCCAACCTGATGCTCCACCAGTGGGTGGCCACGTAGGTCAGATCCTTCAAGGGAACAGTGGAGTACAATGAAGTAACACTGTCAAGCGGTGCCTAAAAGAAAGGGTTACAGGTAGAGATGCAAATTTTTTACCCAAATTTTGAACTAGAAATGTCAAAATGAATTATAAGTGAGATTTTGGTGGGATCCCACTTGACATCTTATATGCAGCCAAACCCGTAGATTTCGACCCTCCATTGCTAATCCGAAACATGGAGGTTCTTTCAAGTACGAGGGTGAGACAATCTCCATTTGAAGGCTATATATATTTATTTGTTTAACAAGAAAAAGTTAGGCCCATGACTCGCTATTAAGGGAACGGCTAGGACGTCACACCCCATTATGTACTGCGTGAATACTTTTTAGGATGTTTTAGCAATAACACTTTTTAGCCTCGTGAACGATTATTTGTATTGCGTTAATATTTTTTCTCATTTGCAACTTACGTGTAACTCTTATACCAACACGAATCAAGACCATGAATCCAACAATAAAAAAATTGACTGAGCTACCTTAATTCTTAGTCGACTGAAAATTAGCAAAACCGTATTAATTATGCCAAGATGTTTCTCCTCTTAAGTCTTTCATTTTCTATATCTTAAAGCCCTTCATTTCCAATGCAAGGTTGACTAATTTGGGGCCTGAAGATCATTATGTAGACCAGTTTGGAAGAACTTTTGGAGTGGCATATGCCTACGTGACGCATGCATGCATGCATGCCATGCAAGCACGACGACACACATATAAAAAAAGGGACACGTCTGAGCAAAGCAAGATAGAGTAATGAGGTCAGGAAGCTGTATATACCGATGAGGTCGGGTGGCAGGAGCCCGTTGGAGTAGCGCCCGGTGGCGACGTGGCCGGCGAAGTCCTTGCCGTAGGGCGCGTGGTTGGCCTTCATCCTCGTCGCCGGCAGGTTGTTGTTGTTTCCCGGGTCCACGATGGAGTCGCCGAACACGATCAGCGCCGTCGCCCTCGGCTTCCCGCTCGGCCGCCAGCCCTGCGCAGTCACCGCCGTCTGGTTCAGGTCCCTCCCGCACACCGCCGGCGCCATTGCAATTGCCAACACCACCGTCGCAGCTACGAGCAGCCGCCACTGTCCGGTTGTGATCATGTCCGTCACCATTGTAGTGCTGCTCGTGGCTGGCCTCGACGTGTAGGGTGGCCATGGCGCTCGATCTCTATTTATATACGTCGATGAATAGATCGCTCGAGATCAGCTAATGAGAGATAATTGTGAGAACAGTGCCGGGCGTCCCCGCGAACTGTTCTTGCATGTTGGGTTCCATGTTTTCACAGCCTAGCTAGCGGCAAGAACAAGATGGATTAATCAGAGATGCATTTATGAAAAAGATTATATGAACATGTTGTTAGGTTGAAGAACGACGAGCACCGTTGCATCCATGTTGCATGGTGGCGTCAAAAGGGCACTCGGGATGCATTGACTGCAGCACGCTGGATTAGCATGCTGAAGAAGTCGTGTTATTATTCCAGGACACACAGGACAGATGGGCATATACTATCTCGATCGATCGTCAACAACTTTTGTGGGCATTGATTGCTTGACCACATATTAGTGCATTTCCTGTACTACTCCCTCCAATCAATTTTACTCCACAGCATGCTAATCAGACCTTACTTAGCGACTGCTGAGCTAGCTCAAACAGTTAATTAGATGGATGAGACTGTACCTAAGCATGTACCTCAAGTCTCCAATACAACTCTCTCACTACCACTAACTTGGCATCCGCGTGTTTTTTCGATATTTAGCTTTCATTATCAATTTAACAAATAAATAATAGGTTAGATGGTATATTCTATTGATCCAATTGATAGTTACGTTGAGTAGGCCTGATCGGAAAAACCAGGATAGGAAGAGTAAGATGAATCGAGATTGTGTGAACTCACCACGAGACATTCGTTGTTGCCTGCTTAATGGAAGCGCATGTGCATTCATTGGATCCACATGGAGAGGCCCAACACAGTCGGCCATCAATTAATGTACTCTCAAATGCAGGGCAGATACAGATGCATACATCCACTCTGAGAATGAGAATGTACTCCCAGAATGTTGAGGCGGCAGCGCAAAAGGAATTGAGAAACTGTCTGTCAGAACTACATTCTCCATTCTACCGGCGCCAACGCACATCGATCCATTCTGTCAGACCTAGCCACAATTTTACTTTTTTTTTTGCACAAGGAGCACCCCCGAAGGGGCTGGAAGCATACATTAATTCCAAGCGGTGGAAGTACATAAAGTTACAAAGGACCCCTTAAAATAAGGAATAACATATAGGTCCCTGATAATTGCAGAAAAGACCTCACAGAGGGATGTGAAAAAACAATCAGGCCCTTCTCTTTCTCCACCATCGAGCCGGAAATCAGCATCTCCGCCGTCATGCTCGGAAGCGGGCACGAAACCACTTGCTTCAGAGCAGACGTTGTAAGCAGCAGCTGACCTCAAGAGGGGTCTCTCAAAGGAGGTTAGATATTCGCCGGTGCCCTTTGCCGGCTTCAGGATAGGCCATTTGCTGGCCTTGGATGTCGGACGGCTGAAACCTGCCGCCGAGGTGCAGCTCCAGAAGATTGCTTCCCAACTCCACTGCTGCTTGATGTTGCCGCTCACCTAGTCGATGCCTCCATCCTTCACCACCACCGCGCCTGACGGAGGAAAAAGAAGACAAGAGGAGCAGAAGTACCTTGCAGCAGAGGGATCATCACCAACACCGCCAAAGCAGAACGGCCCGTCATCGAACTCGCCACTCCTGCCTCGGGTGCGAGGAGACAGGCGGAGAAGATCGGTTTGGAGAATCCCCCAAAGAACTGGCGCAGATGTAAAACGGCAGATCCCAAGCGCCCTCCTCCTCTCGCCACCACGGCCGGCCAGAGGAAGATGACTATCACCATCTGATGCATCCTGCCCATCACCACGCGAAGCAGCCCCCAACTCGCCCTTCCGTCTCCTCCCCTCGCCACCAAGGCCGGCCGGAGGGAACTTCCAAGCAGATCGAGAGCAGCACACCGCGTAGTGGCTGCGAGCCACAACTTTATTTAGAGGAGCGTGTTGTCCCTCTCCTCCACTCCTAGCCTCAACCATAGAAGCAAAGAAGCCAAGATGAAGAACCCTAAACTCCAGATCTGGCCGCGTTGACCTAGAGCTCCGCTCACATCTACGGGCAGAACGCTCCAACCCGGCATCCAGCCGACTACTCTACACCTACTATGCACAAGACGACGACCGGGGCCTCCCCTCAGCCATCTCCGGCCGGCAGCGCCGGAAAGAGAGGCCTCGGAGCGGCCCAAGCACCGCACAAGAGCTCTCAGCTACCGTGAATTAGGAGAGAGAAGGAGAGGATAAGAGTGAGGCTCCAATTTTACTTGGATTGTCTGCTGGAAACATGCAACCTTTAGATCGGTATGAGCAAGGCAGTTGATAGCTAGCTAGGGAGGGGCCAAGTTCCTTAATCAAATGGCCTCACCGTTCGTGTATTATTCGAGGCTAGCTAAAAACATTTCTACATCGCTAATTACCATCCTCAACCAGTCTTCACTGTTGAACTCCATATCTTGTGCCTGCCTGCTGGTGGAAAGCTACAGGGACACAGGGTCAGTATACATCATACTAGCTTCCTTATATTATTCGGTTGCCTGTAGCTGGATGCTGACACCACAGTTAACCAGCCGCTCCAGCTTGCCACTACTGTTTCCTCTCAATTGCCGGAATTCATTTCGCATCTGTCCTACTGTTGGACAAACAGCCAAGTGTGTTCTGCATAACAAAAGCTTATTTTGCCAACTCGGCTACAACACATGTTCAGCACCCGGCCTCGAAACGACATGTACGTACATATCAGTAATTCTAGCGTAAAAACTCAGTAGTGGCACCGGTGGCGGATCCAGAAAAAAATTAAAAATTGGAGGATGGACACACTTAATTTTTTTTGGCACAATGGTAAATGGTTGACAAATGAACAATATAAATAGCAAATTGATTCACAACATTTAGTTCAATATAATTTCTTCACTTCATATTTCCGGAAAGAGTCGCAATGTCGCTATTCCTCTTCATGATCAATTCTACCACTGTAAAATATAAACATATAAACAACATGTATAAATAGATATCGTTAATTCTAGACACTGTTTAAACATGTATAAATAGATATCGTTAATTCTAGACACTGTTTAAACGGTCAGAAGCAATACAATAATGACACTAACACAAATTGGAGTGTGGACACACACAAAAAAAATCTGCAGTTTTTTTTTTTTGAGAGAGAATGCGTGTGCTTTATTAATCCAGACATAATGTCAATACAAATTGTTTCCGGGATACAATCCGGGGACACACGGCACACCACGCCTGTACCATTTACCCGCAAAAAAAGTCTACAGTTAGAACAAACACAAGCAAAAAAAATCGGCTCCAGCACAAATTCGTGAGCAAAGATCAAAGGTAAGTTGGGGATTAGCTTCCCGCGGGCTGCTTGACAAGGATATACATCTCAGGTACCCTACCATAAGGGTACCTGGTGCACGTGTCGACTAAAGGCCCAACTATCAAGAGACTACATGAAGCCCACGATTAAAGGCCCAACAAGATGGAGTACCCTCCAAAATTAGACATATGTATAATCGGTTTAGACTTTCATTACATGTAAACAGGGTCGGTTGCGAACTCTCGAGACTTAGCCTATTATATAAAGGCTGGGAGGGCCGCTGATCCTGGACACACAAGACTGGAACCACCAAAACCCTAGCGAGATCGACATCTCATCAGGACCCCATTGTAGCTCGCATATACACACCAGATCAATACCAGACAAGCAGGAACTAGGGTGTTACTCTCCGGAGGCCTGAACCTGGGTAAATCCCTGCTTTTGCTTGTCAGCCGACGAAATACCCGCTCTACCATGTTCTCTCCCTCGTAATCTCAACCATAGGTCCTTAACCATGGGATTTGATGAGTTAACCCCTTGTCAATTGGCGCCGTCTATGGGAAAGAATAGTTCTGGACTCACGGCTTTTTCGGTTCCATTGGAAAACGGCGACTCACTGATCGCATCGACAAACGGCAACTCGTCGGCTGCATCAACAAACCAGAACTCGCCGACTCGGGCGGCACACGGCAACTCGCTGACTCACTCGACAAATGGCAGTACGCCAACTTCACCTGCAAAAAGCACATCAGACCCTCTGATGAATTTCGAGCCACACTCGCCAGAATTCCAGGAGACGTTTGCTGATCTCGAGTCAGGTTTGGGTTTAACCGTTGGTTCATTCAATTTTTTCGTAAACAAGCTTGGTATGCAGGACTTGACAGATCCATGCCAACTCGCGACGTCCGCACCTGAGGCTCCATCGATTGCGGCTCCTTCGACTGCGGGAACATCAGCTGCGTCCGTACCATCGTCGATCCTCCAAGCCTGCTTGTCTGCAACAACCATGTCGACTCGAGAGATCAACGAGTTCATCGCGAAAGAACTCCAAGGTGAGGAGGCTGAATCAGCATACCGCTCAAACGATCCCGAGCTCAATCCTCCACTCGAGGATAGCTTCGACTGCGGGATCTCCCTCAGCGATTTCGACGAGCCCGAAACTCATATCGACAACAACGTCGACTCTGAGATCTGCACCAACAACAAACTCGACTCCGAGATCCACAACAGTTTTGCTGACGCTAAGATGAGCATAGACGATGAACGCATCGACAATGAGATCCGTCCAGACGGATCACTCGACGGGCATACCGACTCCGACATGAGCCTCGATGAAGACGTCGAGTCCATGACAGGAATTGGCAGCACATACATGTACCCGCGGGTCAAACAGCCACACCCGAATATTCGGGGGCTGCGGTCTCAAAAAGCATCCATCTTCGGCAAACAACAAAACCTTGGCCGTACCCGAACACTCGGGGGCTGCGCCTTAACAGGTTAACCACAAACAAAACCTTGGCCGCACCCGAGCACTCGGGGGCTGCGCCATACAGGTTCAAACAAACAAGACCTCGGCCACACCCGAGCACTCGGGGGCTGCACCGTACAGGTTCAAACAAACAAGACCTCGGTCGCACTCGAACACTCGGGGCTGCGCCGCACAGGTTCAAGCAAAACAAGGCCTTGGCCACACTCGAACACTCGGGGGCTGGCGGCCTTGCCTTCATCTGACTCCGCCTCAGACACTCGGGGGCTGGTGCTTCGCCTTAATCGACTCCGCCACGTCGACTCCGGTCCGCCGTGATACGATTTCCGTCGTTCATAAGCATCTAAGTCACTTTCATATTTTCTTTCTTCAATTCTAACCTGCTTCGGCTGCATCCAACACTCGGGGGCTGGCGCTTTTCGACTCCGGTCCGCTGTGTCGACGCTCTCCGCCGCACAACTCCACCGCGTCGACTCCGGTCCACCGCGTGATTCCGCACAACTCCGCCGCATCGACTCCGGTCCACCGCATCCCGACAAATATCTACGCCAGCAGGCACAAGGACTGAAGCACTCGCAAGATACTCGACAACGACAAAAGGAAGACAAATTGAGCCTATGCCCAACTACAAATAGTTGCACATAGCCTCGGGGGCTACTCCCATCGGGAGCGCTATCGCACACCCAATAAAACAAAAGTCATAAACATTAAGTTGTCCAAAACAAGCAGTCGAAGCTTATTTGACTCAGATCGAAGCTTACTCGACTTGGCTGCTTTGCCCTATGCAAATATCGATCACAAATCCCCGAGATGCGTCCGCCGCATATACCTCGGACGCTGCACGCACAGTGCAAAGGTAAGACATGCCGATCCGTCGAGCTAGGCCGGGGCCCGCTCCAACAGCGTTTGCCCTGCAACTTTCCATGTCAACAGACATGAAGAAAATCCTGACGGACGCGTTAGGTAGCAAAGTTATGCTGCAGGCCGGCTCTGTACGACCTCCGTGGCCTGACTCGGACCTGACCAGCTTGTTCCGGGTTCGAGTCCGGTGACTCAAGCTTGAAGTAGGCTAGTACGGTTTAGCCCATAAGTGCAGTTAACTGGTCCCGATCCGTCGAGTGTACCAGGCCTACTATGCCACCATCTCTAGGCAAAATTAACAAAGCATTAGTCGACGTGTATTCCGACTCAGTATGCACATTCGCGGCAATCTCGATTCCAAAACAAACAAAGCATTCGTCGACGTATATTCTGACTCAGCATGCATAATCGAGACAATCTCGACTCAAAAATACATAGCAAAATTCATGCAAAACATCAGTCGACGTATTACCGACTCAGCTTGCACAATCGAGGCAATCTCGACTCGCATATACTTAGCGAACAAAGAACAAAACGACGCATTGTCGGCATACAGAGTTCACTGCAAAGCAAGCAGATGAGTCCCTGCTCGATTCTTCGAATCGATCAGACACTCGGGCCTACTCCCATCAGGAGCGTATCAAAAAATTCTTCGATTGAATATGTACGGGATAAAAAGATTTGAGATTATTCTCCATTGCAAGCAATAAAGCACAATCTCGGGGGCTACTCCCATCGGTAGCGCTGTCGCGCACCCGATAGAATAACGACAAAGTATCAGTCGACAAAAGGCTCGACTCAGTTCATATACACAATCATACTCGAAACATTCCTGAGTTGCGTCCGCCGCAAATACCTCGGATGCTACATGCATAGTGCAAAGGTAAGACCCGCCGAACTTTCGAGCTGGGTTAAGGACCGTTCCAGCAACGTTAATCCTTATACTTTTCGTGTCAACAGACATGATGAAAAATCCCGACGGACGCGTTGGGTAAATTTCAAAGTTATACTGCAGATCGATTCAGTAAGACCTCAGCGGCCTAGTCGAGTCTGACCAGTCTGTTCCAAATTCGAGTCCGGGGACTCGAGTTTGATTGAAAGTAAGTAAGGTTTTACCCGAATGTGTAGTTAATCGGTCCCGATCCATGGAGTGTACCAGGCCTACTGAGCTATTATCTCTTGATTATCATAAGCAAAAACCAAAGTCGATGAAATACTCGACATAGCCAACATGTGCTATTCATACAGGAATTCCAGTTATAAACACAAGTAGAAAGCATATAACGTGCACTTACGAAAAAGTCCATACCCGATTTTTCGAGTCAGACAAGTACTTGGGGCTACTGACAAGGATATACATCTCGGGTACCCTACCATAAGGGTACCTGGTGCACGTGTCGACTAAAGGCCCAACTATCAAGAGACTACATGAAGCCCATAACGAAAGGCCCAACAAGATGGAGTACCCTCCAAGATTAGACATAGGCATAGTCGGTTTAGACTTTCCTTACATGTAAACAGGGTCAGTTGCGAACTCCTGAGACCCAGCCTATTATATAAAGGCTGGGAGGGCCGCCGATCCTGAACACGCAAGACTGGAACCACCAAAACCCTAGCGAGATCGACATCTCGCCAGGACCCCATTGTAGCTCGCATATACACACCAGATCAATATCAGACAAACAGGAAGTAGAGTGTTACTCTCCGGAGGCCTGAACCTGGGTAAATCCCTGCTTTTGCTTGTCAGCCGACGAAACTACCAGCTCTATCACGTTCTGTCCCTCGTAATCTCAACCCTAAGTCTTTGACCATGGGATTTGATGAGTTAACCCCTCGTCACTGCTTCGGTTTGATCTGGTGCTGGCCGCTGACGTACTTGGTCTCCAAGCGGCGAGCAGCCGAGGCGCAAGGGGCCGGCGGCCGCTGAAGTTGGACTGCTGGATGCTGAGACGCTAGCCTAGCTGGTTCTTGTCGCTCGCTCGTGTCTCGCGTGCATTATTGGGTCATTTTGTAGTTTATGTAGTCTGAATATGAGTAGGTAAAAAAGGATCTTCAAAATTTCTGGGTGGGCCACGGCCCACCCGGCCCACCCTCTGGGTTCGCCCATGGTGGCATATCGAAATCTGACATGACAAGGAGAAGAAACTACTATATATACAAGAGTACATATCAGTAATTCTACTGTAAATACTCAGTATTGACACATCAAAACCTGATGTGACAAGGAGAAGAAACTACTATATACTATACAAGAGTCGAAAGACCACTAGTGCAGCTAAAGCAAAATGCTTTGACATGAATCAAGCGCCACCATATATATTCCAATCAACACTCGCCTTCAATTTTCACAACCACTAGAAGCAACATGATCATAGGAGCATTGAACACAGGCAGAAAAAAAACCGTAAAACATGTGTACCCAAGGCTAGAAGCAACATGGTCATAGGTGAATATCTCTTAAAAGTACACCCAAGGCTGCATTCGTATATTGTAGATCTCTCAATCAAGATATTTATAGATACTAAAAGGACGTCTTAAACATAGTGTATTATTGTGGACCTACTAGCAAAAAATATTATGTAAACAAATATGAGTTTGTCATCTTTTTTCTTTACTATTATGTAAATCAATATGAGTTTGTCACAAAGAGAGAATTTATTTTAGTGAAATATTCAAATATAGAATTTTAATAAAAACTTAATTTCAAAATATAGTTATGTTTAGCACAAATGCATTCTTAACGATAGACATTTTAATTTCATATATTGAACTTTCAATTAAATATAATAAAATTTATATGAACAAAGAAAAAATAATGAAGATTCAGCGACATACTCGATTTGAAGGAAGTACAAAAGTTTAGTATAAAGAATTAACCCCCTCACCATATAGTCTTTCCACCACTTCCTCTATTTCCCAACCTTTCTCGCCGTCGCCTCGCCTCCGACCTCCCATACATGCGGCACTCTTCCACGTGCTCCTCTCCTCCCCACGGGCCGCGTCCCGCAGGCTTCGCGTCATCGAGTACCGGACTAAATTACGGACAAAATAGAATGTCTCAAAGTATAGGACGATTACTCTAATACCAACACATATATAACAGGAAGACGATGACAAGAGAAGGGATCATCCATTCATCCATGCATTACACCTATTCATCACCACCATGTACCCTATAAACTAAACCCTAGATCAATTTACTCGACCAGTTAGTCCTTCAACCCCGCTGAGATCCCCGTGTAAGCATACTTGTGCTCTCTATATGTATTAAATACGAATGCTTGGTAGAGTTTCCACATCATATCAGAAGGTCTGAAATTGAGTCAATACTTATCTATCCTTTACCTGTTGGACTACGAACAAGTACCAAACCAATAAACATACTCTCTATCTTTCTAGAAGTATAGTTGTCGAGGGTCCAAAAGATTATTTCTTCGATAATACGTGTTTGCTCCGACTCAAAGAAATTAGGCGAATATATGCATATAGTCATTGTTTCATGATATTTGGCTTAACATTTTGGAAATAACCATGGCATGAAACAACCAAGTGAGCCAGAAAAGAACTTGTTGGCAACCACAAGAATGGAAAGAGTTGATTTATCTTTGTGACTAGATTTTGAGATATAGTACTTATCCAATAAATCCTCAGAAATCATCATGGCGTCTTCTTGATGATGTGTTAGTAATAGTGGATAACTTGTACTATACACAAACTAGCTGCTCCAGATTGTAGCAGTTGTGCCTCCTAATTGTCGGCACTCATTTGCATCCATCCTAGTGGCAGCGAACTCTCGAACGATATGCTTAGCACACATTCACCAAGCTTAATGACAACTCGGATTCAACGTGTACCGAGCAGCCAAACGACATGTAGATGTTGTGTTAAACTCAACAACATAGCGTAAAATTCGGCAACAACACACTTGATTCCCTATGCCATAAGGAGAAGAAACACTACGACTAAGCAAGCACCTCGATATACTACCAATCGGCACTGACCATCAATTACCAAAACGACAACGAAGCAAGAACATCATCATGAGAGCATCCAAACACAGGAATTTAAAATCCAATATTACAAACAATATCAACATGAGAGCATCTAGAGGAAGTTGTACAACATCCCTCTATGCATAGCAGGACTCTCCATGCGAGAAAATTCACATACACCTCCATAAAAAACGTACGTTTTTACTTCAAAAAGGGGGAGAAAACCGACACGGTTTAGACTTAGGCCATAACTACAGCTAAGCAAGCGCCTCTATATACTACCAATCAGCACTGGCCATAACTTTTCAAAACCACAACGAAGCAACGACATCATCATGAGAGCATCCAAACACAAGAAACAAATAACCAGTAACATCAACATGAGAGCAGAGCATCCTAAGGAAGTTGTACAACCATGCATAGTAGACTCTCCGAGCAAGAAAGTTCACATCCACCTCCATAAAAGAAAGGAAGCTTTTACTTCAAAAAGGGGGAGAAAACCGACACGGTTTAGACTTGAGACTCACGTTACCCAAAAAACAAAAACCAACGACAACGAGAAATTTGCATTTTTTTTTTGAGTGGAACGACCGAAGCTTTTGTCAAGCTTCATGCGCTGACCACTATTCCAAAAGACCGATCTGATGAAAAGGGTCAAACAATTCACTTATACCCTTTAACACCCCTTTCACGTGTGACTCGGGGAGGGAAATGCCAACACGTGCAACCAGAAGAGAGTGACGGCGTGCGAGTCTCAGAGGTATGGCTCAAGAGGCCTATACGTGGACAAAGAGGGGGCAGCAACAATTTTAGAACAAATTGTGCAAACCAGGACTCGAACTCGAGACCTTGACTCTGATACCATGTCAAGCTTCATGCGCTGACCACTATTCCAAAAGACCGATCTGATGGAAATGGTCAGACAATTCACTTATACACTTCAACAGCTGTATTAAACGGTAGACAAGATGTTTACAGGAATTCCCAAATTAATGGGAGGGGTGGAGCACCAAACATGCCTACCAGTTGCTAAACTAGTCGCAGATCGCGCTATCAAGCGAGTTTGTCTGCTTGGCCCGTGCTAGGCCAGGCTCAGCCCGAGTTCAGCTCGGCCCGAGAGAAACATTAACCGAGCTGAGTTCTCTTCACTTTTTACAGCCTGGCCCATTTGGGAAGCAAGGATGCATAGGTCATCATGTTGCAGCCTGGCCCGTTTGGGAAGCAAGGATGCTTAGGTCATCACGCGCCGTCGCCGCCGTACTGCACTGCCGTGTTGCGGCGGAAGGATCTTTTTTTTTTTGAGATTCCCTCAAATTAGTACAGCTGTAGTATCTGAACTCATGCACTAACTCACACCACACACACGCACGCCCCTGGTGCACAAGTTAGATCATACACTACTACTAACCGCGAGTCTAGACAATTCCAGTGATAAACCCTGTGGCAGTGGGTAGCACTACAATACCTCTGACCGAACCGCCTGTGGCAGTGTGTAGCACTACAATACCTCTGACCGAACCGCGGGAGGGAATAAAACAAGTTGACACTGTTCATCCATAAACAGCGCCGCAAACACTGTTCGGTGAACAGTGCCGTGAGTGAGGCGATCCAAAAATTCGCTCACCAAGGAGTCGAACCTGGGCGAGTAAGCCGGCCACTACCGAGCCTTACCACCGCGCCTCCTCGGCGGAAGGGTCTTAATAGGGAGGTAGAGTAGATGGCCATGGCCGTTCCACGCACCACGGTTGAGCTAGGTAGCCGGCAGTGGAGAGGCTTCAGACCAATCGGTCTGCCTCGCACGCCCGTGCCTTTCTCCTCTGCTCCCCCGCTGGACTATGTTTCACGCGTGCAGGTCAACAAATGCACTGGAGAAAGCCTAAAGCTGCAGCAATGTCGAGCACTAGCACCGTGGTATATTTACAACTTTCGGGTACAAAAGTTAATCTTCAAACCATTTAAGTGGAATACATAAATTTTGATGGATTGGGTGTATAGAGATAACCTTGCTTGCACTACAGGCGATTCTAGGCCTCCTTGGTCGTTCGATTTGGCTATGTTTTTTCCGCAACTTAACCGATTTTCCCCTACCACCCAACAAAGGCCTGCAACTCCAGTAACACGGAACAGGGAAACCTTACCTCACACCGCCATAAAATGAACCTACTTGTCAGTCTAATGCACCACTAGGTTGGAAAGAAAGACACTTCTATCATTTCAGGTTGCACCACTAGTTCTGTGACAACTATTGATCTTGATGTAACAATAATAATGCTGGAGAACCGAAAATGTAAAAACGAAACGGTTTCATTTTGCTTCACGGGTAGTGAGCATAAAGTCTCCTTCAAATCCCCACTGTAAGATTAGTGTTCAGTTTCAATAATGAGCATTAAACAACAGTGTTGCGCCGCTGTGTATGTCAATTAGTGTTCAGTTTCAACAGTTCCTAGTGATGCTTACCATCGTTTTGTATGGCTGACACTGAAAGATCAGCTTGTCTCCACTGTAAGATATCCAAATGACGAGAGCACCACTAGATTACTAGCAACAATTTCTACAAGCATTACACACATCATCATCACCACAAAATCATTCAAACACAGCAATAGAAAAGCGCATGTATGTAAAATAGTGCACCCAAAGAAACTTATACAAGATTCTCAGTGCATACCAGAGCAGGACTCTCCGAGCAAGAAAGTTCACATCCTCCTCCGTAAAAAAATGGAGGTTTTTTACATCCAAAAGGGGGAGAAAACCAACACGGTTTCACACTCCAGACACTTCAGACAGCCAAAAGAAAAAGAACCAACGATAGCAAGGAATCGCATACTAAGCACTAACCCTCACTGCTCTCGTCTTCCATTCAGTTCCCGGCTTCTCCCCCTCTTCGCCTTCAACGCCTCTACGCGATATAGCCTTCTTTTTTGTTTTAACTTAATCAATTTTCACTAACCACCCCCAATAACAGGGTACAGGGGGAAACCACTTGTGTCAGTCTAATGCAACCCCCACAAGCATATCGTACCACCTTCAAAAAATCGCAGAATATCATTCATCCCTTCTACTACTCTCTGTCACTCGCGCTCAGACAAAAACCCTTGCAGTCATAGTGTGGACTACTATCATGGCGGCTAGCGGTGGCCAACGCTTTCTTCACCTACCACACTCTCTTCAGCTGCCGACGCTTGGTTATTATTGCTCGAAGTCGATCCGTTCAGGAGCACCTCATGATGGTTCTGGTCCACAGTGCTGCTAGGGCCTGCTGGTTCTTTCAGGCCCAGGCCCCCAAGGTTTGCTGTCAGATTATTGACATTGGGGCTTGGCACAGCTGCAGAGCTTGACGGGGTAGCAGGGTTGCTCTCTCGAGGAATCACCCACTTGTGCCAATCGTTTTGCCTCCTGACTTTGTCATCCTGCATTAGGCCCAGCATTAGTGGGGGCAAACACATTTGTCCAAAAGAAATCTGTTCGAGCATTAGAGAACGGATTACACTTTAGTTATCTTCTAGTCGAGTGTTCATTTGATTGCCGAAGCTACGCTAGTCCAGTATTTATGAAAGTGAAATGCTTAATCCAGTGCTTATGAAGGTTGAAAGCTTATGTATAGGCATTGACGCAACCCTGAATAATACAGATTTTGTATCGCACACTACTTACCTGAAATAGCTGAAACTGGAGTCAAAAGATAGTATTTACCTGTGTTTCCAGCATAGATGACGACTGGAGTGTTTCTTTAATATACTGCAAACCGGCAGACTGCAGATCAGCAGTGATTGCTCGGACCTGCAAACAACAATATTTCAGCATGGTTAGCAGACTGCTTACAAGCAAATATTCAGCTGCAACTTCCTGACACCAAAAGCATTAGTTACGTATCTATGATGTCATAAAACAAAGATAATGCGTTCCTCAACAGTTTTATGTGGATGCAGAAGCATAAAAATATAATTAGTGAACCAGAAAATTTGGACACAACGAAGGAAGCAAAGGAACATGTAATAAAACTTACGAAAGGTTGATATAAGATTCATAACATAGTCTAGCGCCTGATCAACAGAAGGAAGAAACCGACAACATGCATTGCACATTTAACACTTAATTTATATACAAGATTTTTGTATAAATTAAGGGCACTTAATGATCACATCAGTGCTACTTCATTTTACAGTCCAGGGCTGCCTAGTAATTATATTTTGTCAGTTTAAACACATGCAAACATTATGGTACAAATATTTTATGTGGTACTGCAACAGAGGGACATTGCTTCCACAAATATAGAATGTCAACAGAACAAAAAACTTGGATTCCAACAATGCACACAAACATACTAGGACATGGGCATCCATAACCAATTTAATGATAGCATAGGCAATATTGAAGATAAATAGGAAGATAACTTGCGATTCACTAAGGAAAGTCTACAATTGATATGGTACCATGCATGCCATGGCCAACAGATTTCCGCATAAACCTGATGATGATTAGAACGCTCTATTGAACAAATTAAAGCAAATGGGCATCCTAACGAGATATGGTACACAGTTTACTGCACGTCGCTGTCTCCTGTCTTCCAGCAATATACTCGACCTGTTGCTAACTACTATGCAACCATGTATAATAGGTGTAAAGGCATCCTACAAGTAATGCACTAATGAAGGCATTGTAAACTGACTCCTTGTATGCACACACACCAGGCCATCACCACTCACAAAAAAAGGATATGAAGACGCTAGACGTATTTACAATGGTCCCAGAATACTAAAGCAAATTTATATACAACACTGTACCTCCCAACAAAAACAACCTGACATCACATAGAACAACACAAAACATCAGGATAAGCATAACATATTCCATCATTCCAGAACCAGAAGCTAAATATCCACACACAAAGACAACACAGAACATGAAACCAGACAAATTATTTGAAAGACAATAAGCAACAATCATAGAAATAGTGTTCAGCGCCCAGTGCATAAAAGAAAGCAACAGGACAAATTCATAAGCCAATAGTTACTATGATCTTGTATGACCTAGCCAGAACACAAGGCACAATAAAAGTCAACCTTCAAGCATATGAGATCAAAATACACATAGGCCAAGAAAATAATCATATTGAGAAGATAATACGCGCAACTCCATGGCATATAATTAAAAATATCCCATCTTCAATCAACATGCACGTGATTTCTGATGAGTTTTGGTCAATTCAGATGTAAGAGGAATTAGAGGGTCATACGGAAGTATCCTACCGCTTCAAGTCCATCTAAATCTGAAGCATCCAGATCAGCTCTAACAACACACGTTAATGTTCATACCTCAATACAAAAGGATGAGTTTTGTCACTGTTTTATGATTAATTAATTCACAGGTGAATTCCTATAATAGATTACTCGCGTGCTATAAAAAATAGAAGTAGAGTTGGCAATTACATGCGCCAGATCAAAGCTTTTTTGTGTGGTATACACTCAAATCATGATAATCAAACAGTAAGCCTGTTAGGTGAAAAGTACAAACAGGTATGTGTATGTCTTGCAATGGACATACATTCTTATAAGAAAGGGAAGGGGTTTGGATAATGGCCAACTATGAAGTTACTAATCTTATGAATGAGAAATATGCAAAGATAGTTCTACGTGACTAGAACTCGATAAAAATCAGAACAGGTAGAAGGAACAAATGACCATGCAAGGAATGATTTTCAGTTACAGGTGTGATTACTTCAAATGCAGAAAGTGTGAGCTCACTAGTTAATATTGAGTACCGGAAAGTGTAAATCAAAGGCTTAAAGACTTAGCAAGTACAAGCACAGCATGTCTGTTAATCGACAATCTGCGAAGACAAATTAAGGAAATGAGTAAAGATGATTCACCTTCTTGAAGGTTGCTATAAGAGGGATATCAACCCAGCCCTCCTGATCCATCTGTTGCCGCAACCAAACATCTGTACACAAGTTATCCTTGCTGCAAAACAAAGAAGAGGGCATCACCAACAGAAGCACACTGGCTGGCCAAACAATTAACAAAATGCAGAACAAAACAAATGTAGCCACCTGAAGTAGAATTCTATCTGCTTCAGCAACTTCTCCTGGCCTTGAGGCTCAGGTTCAGGCTCAGGCTCAGCTTCAAGGTCTGGCTCAGCCTCAGGCATGGGCTGGAAGTAGGGATAAGCGGGCGGCCCGACCATGGGAGGCACGAAGCCCATCCCCCTAAGAGCCTCCGGAGGCGGAGGCGGGCCACCAACATAGTACATTGGTGAAAGAGGAGACCCGGTGGCGGCATCTCTGGACATAGAGAAGCAACCGATCAATACCATACCAGGGGTGAATATACATACATCACTAGATAAGCCGCAGAGGCAGCAGAAGCAATGCGACATCTGCAAGAGCACGGAAATAAACCTTACCATGGAAGGCCATCATGGGTCCAAAAGCGCGCATGTGCGATCCGGGTGGAGGAGGAGGCGGCATGAACTGCGGCCTGACGGCCAGCGGTGGGGGCGGCGGCGGCGCGCCCCGCACGTAGGGCGCGATGGGGCCACGGTAGAAGCCTCCGTCAAAGCCACCCCTCCGGCGGCCACCAAACCCGCCGCCTCCATGGTGGGCGACTCCGCCGCCAGGGCCACCGCTGCTGCCGCCACCCCTCCTGCCACCGCCTCCACCGTTGTTGTGGCTTCTCTGGCCGCTTCTTCCACCGCCGTTGTTGCCGTGGTCCCAGCCGCCGGTGGTGCTTCTGTTGTCATGATGCTCCCGCTGCTGGTCACGCGGGGAGTGGTCTCCGCCGCCACCGGCGATGCTGCTGCTGTTGGTGCCGGAGCCGGCGCCGCCGCCGCGCCTGGACGTCTTGTGGCGGCCGTGGTGGGTCCCCCTGGGCGAGTTGGACGGATTCGCCATGGCCTAATGATGACGAAAACCCAGAGCTTTACCGATCAATCGGGCAGACGAACAGCAGTAATAAGAGTATCGGTAATCGCAGGAGGATAAATAGATATAAAAACGAGAGATCTGACCGATGAGGCGGCGGCGGCGGGAGAGGAGGTGGAGGAATCGAGCGGCGGCGGCGGCGGCTTGGGGTAGTCGGAGGCGGGGACGACGGGGGCCTTGGTCTTGGCGGCGTCGGCGAGCGCGGGCCAGTGGTCGGCGTCCATGACGGCGGGCGGCGGGGGCGGCGCGACGGCCGGGGCGAAGCCGTTGGCGGTGGCGGTGGCGGCGGGCTGCTTCCAGGCGGAGCGCTTGGCCGGAGAGGCGGGCGGGGCCGGTGAGTGGGACGCCGATCGGGCGTCACGGGAGCCGGGTCCATCGCAGCGCTGAGGAGGAGGCGATGGCGATGGCGGCGGCGGGAGGGGCAGAGGAGGAGTTGATCTCCCAAGAGAAGAGAGGATTCGCTGCACTAGGAAGATTAGGGCTGCTTCTGACCACCTGACCCCACAGCCACCACGCTCAGCTTATCTATCTGGGCCACCCGTCAGGGTTTGGTTAGGCCCTTTATTTGTTCTTCAACAATTCGTATTCTACAACAACTCAGTTCAGAGACCTACTCGGCTACACCTCTCGATGAGTTACCTAGTCAAACCTCTTCGTGAATTCACTTCGGAATAGGTTCAAGAGCCTCCATTTCAATGGATTTTTAAAATATACTAGTAGATGTGCACATGCAACGCACGTTATTTGTCAAAATAAAATAAAGAAAAAGCTTGATAGGCAAAATGAAAAAAAATCATAACAGGAGCGGTGCATGTTTAGTTTATCAGGAGCATATTTGTCAATCGGGGAATCTATGCATGATTCAAAGGGGGTCTGACCTTGTAGACTATACCCAATTTCTCATGTTGTTTTATCTAGTGTTTACACAAGTTTTAATCTGTGAATTTTCCTGCTGTTTTCGTGGCAAAGAAACAGAGTTTTGTGGATCCTAATCAGGAAAATAGATTCAGCGTGGCTGCCGTAGTAATAGAATAGGTAACTGACTACTAATGTAAGCACTAACTGACACATTTATTATAACAGCCTTGAGTTATAAGTGCACATCTTTTTTTTTTTTGAGAACACAGTACAACACAGACGCTCACAAATACGCACGTACACTCACCCCTATGAACGCACACACGCACACCCTACCCCTATGAGCACCTCTGAAGGACTGAGCCGGCAAATCTTGAGGTTGACGAAGTCACCACAGGCGCCTCGCTGTTGACGGGCACGCCACGTACCACTGAAAGAATAGCGCCGGATAAACCTGAAATAAATCCAGGTAAATGCAAACGCCCATGCCAAGTCTAGGACTTGAACCTGGGTGGGCTGGTTCCACCACAGGGAACCCAACCATCAGAGCCAAGCTCCGTTTGCGAGTTATAAGTGCACATCTGTATCATCTCCATCATCATACACGATAAGGAGGCAACATCATACTTTGGCAACAGATGTATACTGGTATTGCCCATGGTCGGTTACCAGGAGCATCACTGCTTACACGGCATCAAGTTACAATTGATGAGTTGACTATCCACCGAGTATAGAACTATACACATAAAAACGGGAAGTAATATAAAACTGGGAAAAAAATTTGGAGATCGAAATCAATCTCATCTGCGTCATTTATAAAAGAAAACTGGAAACTCCACCATCCTTCTCCCGAGAACCACAATTTCCAGAATTAAAGAAGTTTGCAAATTATTGTTTAATGCGAATCAAGGTCCATGAGCTATGAATAAGAAATAAACAAGCCGCCGCCATGGATTGATAGGGGCGACCGTTCTGAAGAACATACAATGGGTAACCACAGTGAGAGTAAAAGAGAGGATACTAATCTTTACGTCGTAAAGAAAAGATTGATTAAGAAATACTCCCTCCATCACAAAATATAAGACACGCTATTTTTATGCTGGTATTCGGTGTTCAACTTTGACCATTAATAAATAATAAATTATTTAGATCTAGAATATATAAATGGTACCGTTCGATTCGTCTTGTTAAATTCTTGCATTTCATATATATTTATAATAATTTGATGATCATATTATAAGTACAAATTATGGTCAAAGTTAGACGTCGTTGAACGGCGAAATTAAAGGGCGCCTTGTATTTTGAGATGGATGGGAGTATATCATTTTTTGAAATTTATTTAACTATCTGATTATCAGTATCTTCAAGTATTAGAACTGGTAATCACACAACCTGAATTTTGCATGGGGTGAGCATTAAGAAGCCGTAATAAATCATTAGCTGCATATATGTCTTCAGGTACCTTAATTCGGACCTTCTGATCAACACAAATTATTTGGAGCAGTGTGTGCGCAGGACTTGGGGAATTTTCAAAGTTGCTGCTGGAACTTCTGATCTACACCTTTTTTCATCTCTGCACTAATAGAGCTTGAACTGCTCTCCCAACCATCTAATTCCAACCTGTACAGTTCTTCAGAGATTGCTGGTGGAAGAGAAGAAAATCATGGCCTCTTCGTTTTTCTACTTACACCTCCCGACCCCATCCCATGCCCCTGCAGCCTCTCCCTTGTTCTCCTCGAATCTCATGGTCCGGTCCGCGATGTGCGGCGCGCTGCTGTAAAAATCAATGGTGCCAATCTGGTAAAGTTTGAATCACGAATATGAATAGAACCTTGGAGGAGACTCAGACCTGGAACCAGAAGCCTTGGAGGAGTAGCATGCTAGTGCCGGACGGCATGTGCAGGGCAGGACGGCCGACGGCGACCTCGCACGGGCAGGACAGCGACGTGGAGGGCAGCGGCGCTGGGGACGGGCGTCGGCTCTGGGGCCGTGTTGCGCCTTGGAGGAGAAGGGCGCTGGCGCCGTACGGCAGGTGCAGGGCGACAGCGTCGTCGCTACGGGCAGGAGGGCCCGTGCGTGGAAATGTCTGCTGGCGGCGTGCAGACTGGCGGCGGCGGGAAGGCTCCATGTGAAGGCTTGCAGGGCACCGGCAACGGGCAGGCTGGCGTGTGACGTCGGGCTGGTCCACGACGCGGCGACGGGCAGGGGCTTCGTGTGCAGGTCGCCGACAGCGGGCCGGCAGGCCCCTTGTGCGGAGTGCAGGGCGCCGGCGCCTTCCAGGTTCGCGTGCGGCGCGGGCGGGCGGCCTGTTCAGGTCGGCGTCGATTCCGGGCGTGGAGGGCAACCTCGTGCCGGCGTGGAGGGCGGCGCGACCGTCCCGTGCAGGCCGTAGCGGGCCTCGAGTGGATCCCGTGCTGGACGGCGCAGGGGATGTTCAGGTTGGCCTTGTCTAGCCGGCGGTGGAGGACGGAACTCGAGCGGGTCTCGTCTCCGCGCCCACAGCGACGGTCAATGGTGGCATAGAAAGAACGGGTTGTTTTTGGGCGGTGGCAATCCTTGTAATCTAGAAAGACAAAAATAACGATTCGGAGATGAGTGGCAATTTAGTAATATTATGTGATTTGGTGGGAGGGTAAAACGGGAAAAATCGGACATTGTTGAGTTGTCAAACATTGGAACGATCTGGACTGCTTGATGGGATATTGAACGGTCCAGATTTAAAGTATCCCAACAAGTTTTGCTCTTTTAATAGTAGTATAGATATTAAAACCCTCAGTTAGTTGCACAATTCCAACTACAAAGCGCTTAACAGACTTGACGCCTTGACTCTCACCCATTGCAAGTGGTCATCAACTAGATCCGCCGGAATACTGTATGCCAACATACGCAAAGTGGCGGTCACCTTTTGATACGTGTTATGCCCAAGTTCTCCGATGGCATTCCTCCTTTGCTGAAAAAACCCGATCATTCTTCGTCAAACATTCCGCGATGTGTTTGAACAAGTTGATGCTCATCCTAAAACGGTGCCGAAAGTAGTGCTCGGGTATGTGAGATTATCCACAAAATAATTCCGCATCAACTTGTTGTGATCTTCAATCCTTTCCCTCCACAACTTCTCTCGACCGAAAACTGAACCGTCGTGCGTCGGCTTCTTATTCGTGTGCATAGCCAAGACCAATGCTATGTTCTCCTCTTCTTGAAAGTTCCATTCTTCATCGGAAGAATCATAGGACAAACTCATCTAGCGCGTTGGAGTGGGCACACAAAATACCCATCGCGCGGGGCCGAAATTTCCTGTGCGTTTGTTGGAGTGTTGTTTTTGCCCTCCGGCGCGCTAAATTGATGGTTTTTCAGCGCACGGAATATATAGCGCGCCTGTTGGAAATGCTCTTATGAGCCAACACATTCAACCTTCTTTTTATGTGTTGCATTTTAAACTCTAAATGGACTCGTTTCAACATATTGAACTCTTCCGCAAAAATGTCTGTGAGCACCTGGATTAAACACTCTCAATAGAGAGGAGCAAGATCTCTCGGTTATCTGTTTCTAGTATCGATCTAGATTATTTTGGCAAGGGGACAATGAAAAAAAGAAATATCGGCTAGCCAAATGGGATGTAGTGTGCCGTCCCAAAGATCATGGTGGTCTGGGGATTCATGATCTTGAGGTCAAGAATAGAGCCCTTCTTGGTAAGTGGCTGTTTAAGCTTCTTGACGAAGACGGGGTATGACAAACTCTTCTTAGAAGGGAATATATTGGCTCAAGTGCGGTATCACAGGTTTCTTGGAAACCAGGTGATTGCTATTTTTGGGCTGGCCTAATGGCGACAAAAAAAATCTTCTTCCCATATGGTTCTTTCACCATTAAGGATGGTTCGGAGATAACGTTCTGGGGAGATAGGTGGCTAAGAACTACCTCGCTACGACAACAATATCCAGCCTTATACAATATAGTCCTTGGACGTCACAAAAGCGATACGCTCGCTCATGTGTTGGGGGATGCTCCTCCAAATGTGACGTTCATAAGAGATCTTGTTGGCCCCAGAGTAGCAGCTTGTCATGAGTTGCTACAGCGTCTAGCTTCTATCAATTTGACGCAAGGGACCGATGAGTTTCGTTGGAATTTACACAAGTGGTAAATTCTCTGTGTACTCCATGTATAAAGCTTTAATCCAATCAGATGTGCCGGTAGATAATAATAAGAAAATCTGGAAGATGAAGATTCCACTCAAAAACAAAATCGTTGCGTGGTATCTTCGTCGAGGAGTAATTCTTACTAAAGACAATCTTGCAAAACGCAATTGGCATGAAAGTAAAAAAGTGTGTCCTGTGTTATAACAACGAGACTATCAAACACTTATTCTTGAAGTGAAAATTAGCTAGTTCTATATGGTCAATCATCAGTTAGTTGCACAATTCCAACTACAAAGCGCTTAACAGACTTGACGCCTTGACTCTCACCCATTGCAAGTGGTCATCAACTAGATCCGCCGGAATACCGTATGCCAACATACGCAAAGTGGCGGTCACCTTTTGATACGTGTTATGCCCAAGTTCTCCGATGGCATTCCTCCTTTGCTGAAAATACCCGATCATTCTTCGTCAAACATTCCGCGATGTGTTTGAACAAGTTGATGCTCATCCTAAAACGGTGCCGAAAGTAGTGCTCGGGTATGTGAGATTATCCACAAAATAATTCCGCATCAACTTGTTGTGATCTTCAATCCTTTCCCTCCACAACTTCTCTCGACCGAAAACTGAACCGTCGTGCGTCGGCTTCTTATTCGTGTGCATAGCCAAGACCAATGCTATGTTCTCCTCTTCTTGAAAGTTCCATTCTTCATCGGAAGAATCATAGGACAAACTCATCTAGCGCATTGGAGTGGGCACACAAAATACCCATCGCGCGGGGCCGAAATTTCCTGTGCGTTTGTTGGAGTGTTGTTTTTGCCCTCCGGCGCGCTAAATTGATGGTTTTTCAGCGCACGGAATATATAGCGCGCCTGTTGGAAATGCTCTTATGAGCCAACACATTCAACCTTCTTTTTATGTGTTGCATTTTAAACTCTAAATGGACTCGTTTCAACATATTGAACTCTTCTGCAAAAATGTCTGTGAGCACCTGGATTAAACACTCTCAATAGAGAGGAGCAAGATCTCTCGGTTATCTGTTTCTAGTATCGATCTAGATTATTTTGGCAAGGGGACAATGAAAAAAAGAAATATTGGCTAGCCAAATGGGATGTAGTGTGCCGTCCCAAAGATCATGGTGGTCTGGGGATTCATGATCTTGAGGTCAAGAATAGAGCCCTTCTTGGTAAGTGGCTGTTTAAGCTTCTTGCCGAAGACGGGGTATGGCAAACTCTTCTTAGAAGGGAATATATTGGCTCAAGTGCGGTATCACAGGTTTCTTGGAAACCAGGTGATTGCTATTTTTGGGCTGGCCTAATGGCGATAAAAAAATTCTTCTTCCCATATGGTTCTTTCACCATTAAGGATGGTTCGGAGATAACGTTCTGGGGAGATAGGTGGCTAAGAACTACCTCGCTACGACAACAATATCCAGCCTTATACAATATAGTCCTTGGACGTCACAAAAGCGATACGCTCGCTCATGTGTTGGGGGATGCTCCTCCAAATGTGACGTTCATAAGAGATCTTGTTGGCCCCAGAGTAGCAGCTTGTCATGAGTTGCTACAGCGTCTAGCTTCTATCAATTTGACGCAAGGGACCGATGAGTTTCGTTGGAATTTACACAAGTGGTAAATTCTCTGTGTACTCCATGTATAAAGCTTTAATCCAATCAGATGTGCCGGTAGATAATAATAAGAAAATCTGGAAGATGAAGATTCCACTCAAAAACAAAATCGTTGCGTGGTATCTTCGTCGAGGAGTAATTCTTACTAAAGACAATCTTGCAAAACGCAGTTGGCATGAAAGTAAAAAAGTGTGTCCTGTGTTATAACAACGAGACTATCAAACACTTATTCTTGAAGTGAAAATTAGCTAGTTCTATATGGTCAATCATCAGTTAGTTGCACAATTCCAACTACAAAGCGCTTAACAGACTTGACGCCTTGACTCTCACCCATTGCAAGTGGTCATCAACTAGATCCGCCGGAATACCGTATGCCAACATACGCAAAGTGGCGGTCACCTTTTGATACGTGTTATGCCCAAGTTCTCCGATGGCATTCCTCCTTTGCTGAAAATACCCGATCATTCTTCGTCAAACATTCCGCGATGTGTTTGAACAAGTTGATGCTCATCCTAAAACGGTGCCGAAAGTAGTGCTCGGGTATGTGAGATTATCCACAAAATAATTCTGCATCAACTTGTTGTGATCTTCAATCCTTTCCCTCCACAACTTCTCTCGACCGAAAACTGAACCGTCGTGCGTCGGCTTCTTATTCGTGTGCATAGCCAAGACCAATGCTATGTTCTCCTCTTCTTGAAAGTTCCATTCTTCATCGGAAGAATCATAGGACAAACTCATCTAGCGCGTTGGAGTGGGCGCACAAAATACCCATCGCGCGGGGCCGAAATTTCCTGTGCGTTTGTTGGAGTGTTGTTTTTGCCCTCCAGCGCGCTAAATTGACGGTTTTTCAGCGCACGGAATATATAGCGCGCCAGTTGGAAATGCTCTTATGAGCCAACACATTCAACCTTCTTTTTATGTGTTGCATTTTAAACTCTAAATGGACTTGTTTCAACATATTGAACTCTTCTGCAAAAATGTCTGTGAGCACCTGGATTAAACACTCTCAATAGAGAGGAGCAAGATCTCTCGGTTATCTGTTTCTAGTATCGATCTAAATTATTTTGGCAAGGGGACAATGAAAAAAAGAAATATCGGCTAGCCAAATGGGATGTAGTGTGCCGTCCCAAAGATCATGGTGGTCTGGGGATTCATGATCTTGAGGTCAAGAATAGAGCCCTTCTTGGTAAGTGGCTGTTTAAGCTTCTTGCCGAAGACGGGGTATGGCAAACTCTTCTTAGAAGGGAATATATTGGCTCAAGTGCGGTATCACAGGTTTCTTGGAAACCAGGTGATTGCCATTTTTGGGCTGGCCTAATGGCGACAAAAAAATTCTTCTTCCCATATGGTTCTTTCACCATTAAGGATGGTTCGGAGATAACGTTCTGGGGGGATAGGTGGCTAAGAACTACCTCGCTACGAGAACAATATCCAGCCTTATACAATATAGTCCTTGGACGTCACAAAAGCGATACGCTCGCTCATGTGTTGGGGGATGCTCCTCCAAATGTGACGTTCATAAGAGATCTTATTGGCCCCAGACTAGCAGCTTGTCATGAGTTGCTACAGCGTCTAGCTTCTATCAATTTGACGCAAGGGACCGATGAGTTTCGTTGGAATTTACACAAGTGGTAAATTCTCTGTGTACTCCATGTATAAAGCTTTAATCCAATCAGATGTGCCGGTAGATAATAATGAGAAAATCTGGAAGATGAAGATTCCACTCAAAAACAAAATCGTTGCGTGGTATCTTCGTCGAGGAGTAATTCTTACTAAAGACAATCTTGCAAAACGCAATTGGCATGAAAGTAAAAAGTGTGTCCTATGTTATAACGACGAGACTATCAAACACTTATTCTTGAAGTGAAAATTAGCTAGTTCTATATGGTCAATCATCCATCTACTCTATACCCACCAAAAAGCATTGCCAATATTTTTGGCAGTTGGCTGAATGGGGCGAATAATAGGTTTAAACAACTTATTAGGGTGGCAACGCTTGCCGTTATATGGACGCTTTGGCTATATAAAGATGACAAGATTTTTAATGATAAAAATTATTCTCTTATGCAGGTTATCTACAAGAGTACAACTACGCTCCGTTTGTGGTATCAGTTGTAATGTGTGGGGCATCGAGACCTGTTTATGGAGGTGTGTACCAGACTGGAGGATACGGCGAGAAACTTTTTATCCCAACATGGCTGGTAGCATAATTTGCGGATTGGCCCTCCACGATCATTGGCGTCTTACAATTTCTCATTATGATATGTAATTCGCCTTTTTATCTTTCGAACTACTGAACTCGTATCGGCTGTGTGCATTGTTGTTATGCAGAGGCTGGGTGTAATGTTAAACTTTTTAAGTAATAGAGCTCCATTTATCAGAAAAAGTATGTTTCTAGTAGAGAGGAACAATATGTCTGGGTAATCAGTTTCTATCACATACAGATGGTATGTTGTATAAACCAACTAATGAAAAGTTACGTAAAAAGTTGTAAAAAATTGTGCACTTTGCAGAAAACACAAGTTTAGACATCTTTACATTAAGTTAAAAACACCCCCGAAATTTTGTGATTTCCGTACATATCACAACAAGTCATATTAGCCCCCTGGCCTAACCCTTTTCCTTGAAACTGAATCATGCCTCTCTCTCTCTCTAATTGCGTTGTCCCCAGGACAACAATGGAAGGTTGGCAAGTGCGCGCTCTTGTTGCAATCGAAATGTTCACTAAAAAACGTGTGTTTGTTCGTGTATCCTCTACATCATCTGGATTTTTCACTACCTGTTCCTCTGCACGCGTATTTTGAGACAAATTTTGAGCGAAAGAATTGGGCAACACTATATTGATTATATAGTACATGTTTAATATTGTTAGGTTCGTATTGAAAAACACTTTTTAATGAAACCAATTTTATATTAAATAGTCCTTATATAAATGGATTAATTCTTAGTCAAAGACAAATATTGGAATACGTTTATATGTGCGCGCCTTATTCATTAGAATGGAGATAGCACGTTTACATGTGCGGCGGTGATGAAAGCAACACTGAAATCCCATACGTGTTCTTCAACCACTATATATTATTAAGATCCAAGTGTGCAAAACTGAAACAAAACGCAAGAATCAGCATTTGCAGTGGCAGTAGTGCAGCTTGCCGATCTTCTTGCAGAAGCCGTTCCTGCTGATGTTGTCCCTGGCGCAGCCCGACTGCATGCACCACGAGTTGCAGTCGTCGTTCGTCTCCACCTGCAGCGGGCACCCACGGTTCTCCTGCTCGTTGCCCCACTGGTGGTAGTCACGGCAGCATGCTGGTTTCTCTGACGCTGCAACACACAATTAACCAATTCAGGTCGCCGGCGTACAACGCAAGATGAACTGAGAAAAACCTTTTTTCTTTTCTGACTATAACAGTTGTGAAAACTTACTCGCGGAGGCGACGAGCGAAACTAGGACGAGAAGAGCCACTGAAACAGCGGTAAGACGACAAGCCATGATCTATCTGTTCTCTGCTTCTGTGTTCTTCGATCAGAGGAGGTTAGATCGATCTCAACATACGTGTGTGTTTGCTCTCGTTTATCACTACGGGAAACACAGTGTTTCTTTAGCTAGTGGTGGCAATTTGACATACTATGTAGTTTCAATTTTTTTTTGACATACTATGTATAGTCTCCAGATTAATTGCTCTCGTTTGGAAATTTCCCGTAATAAAGGAAATGGATTTATTACATGATTTGCTACGATATATTTGCTGTGTGATTCAGAACGGAAATACAGCGTATAATAATGGAATCGATCGTCTAAAAGAGATCTGATATAATTTGACGAAAATCTTCGTGACGGTTGATCGATGATGGTTAGTCACGTCACGAAATATCATAGTGTATGGCGAAATTTATAAACTCCAAATTGCTCTCGTTTTGGAATGTTCCGTGATAAAGGAAATGGATTTATTACATGTTTTTGGACCTGGGATTTATTACATTATTTGTTACTATTTATTTGCAGCGTGATTCATAATAGAAATACAACTTGTAATTAAGGATATAATATGTGGACCTTACTTTTAATTTCTTTATGTAAGTTGCTTTATTAGAGCATCTTCAAGCGGAATGGGCAATTCGACCCACTATATGTCTCGGGACACGTCCGGACGTCTTCACAGACATGACATGGGTTCGATGTATGGTATATGAGAACCATAATTGATCAGACACGATAAGATCGGGGTATACATACGGGGTTCAATGCACAACTAGAGCGAGCGCTAGATCGATGTATAGTTGTGCAATACACATCCATCACTAAGCCCGGGCATAGTCCGGTGCGAAACTGGTTAAACCATCAGCCCACATCAGCGTCGCCCCGAAGGCCTTCCTCGAGCGCCGACGCGAGCAACGTCACCTCCATCCAGGCCTGCCTCGCCTCGAACACCACCAGCAGTACCGGGAGCCACACCACGGCCTGCACCACCGAGAGCTGCACCATGATGTCGCGCACCCTCTTGCCGTTCCAGTCCTCGACGACGCGCCCGAATCCGGCTGTCTCGGCCAGGGGCGATAAAGTTCAGCTACGGGCTCCGGAAACTGTGGACATGCTCTAGGAACGGCGGCGGCGTGGCTCATGGACAAGATGCAGTGCACGTATAAGAAATTCAAGTGCAGATCCTGCTAGCTGGTGTCGAGACAATCCTGATGACGCGCTTGTCTTGGTCAAAGACGCAAGAAGACGACCTGTCGACATCGAGCAGCGCATGAGCAGGCATGGTGGTCGCCGGCCCCTTGGCCAACGTCATCGAAACTCTGTGACAAGGTGAGCAGTAACTAGATCATGTACAATATAAGCTTCAGCTAGAAGGAATTGAACTAATTTACTGCATGGAGAGGTCACGAGGGGTGGCGGCGCTGATGGCCGGACTTGAGGAAGATGAGGTCGATCTATGCGGATACAACATAGAACTTGGGGTAACTTGGTCACGGTGGAGGAGAGAACCACGGGAAACAAAGTGACGCGATTGAAATTGGAAGAACATGGCTGAAAGAGACTCGTTGCCGGCCATGTCTTCTCCGAGTGCTCGCTGGGGTTGCTGTTGATGAAGGAGAGGTCGGTTTTTGCGTCGACGTGCGCAGTTGTCACATGCGATGCGGGCATTGTTGAGGTGGAGCATAGCGGCGGGGAGTCGACGAGGGCGCCGTGGGTGTCGTGGCGCACGCCGCTGTTTCTGACGACGGCGCAGGGAAGAGAGTTCTACGAGGTCGCTCGATGTATACACCGGTGCCAAACCGTATAAACAATATAACGAAACCGCACTAACCTGTGATAGAGCCTCCCATGGTAACAGTCTAAACCAAACCAAACCTTTTAAAACCGGTAGGAACTGTCTGGTTTGAAGAACCAGTTGAAACCGTTTTAAACCGGAATGCTCAGGTTTATTCATCCCTATGGGATTTTTGTCGTTTGTCGTGTGCCACGGGCACTCAGCAAAACAACGATTGTGCTCAGTACAACCTCTGTGGAGTGTCACACTCGGCATATGGGGATTGGCTGACAAAGTTTAGTCAAATACTTATTTGCCGAGTGCTCTTCCAGAAGCACACTTGGTACATACTTTGCCGAGTGTCGAATGCGCGTACACTGCACAATAAGGTGAAGAGACGAACGGGTGACTGAGGCCGGTGACACCACGTGGCATATGTGTTTGTCAAGTGTCGGCAAACCCAAGAGCACATGAGCAGGCCAAGTTACTATTCATTATTATTTGTAGCATAATCTATGTACCGATAGTCCGATACTAGACAAAATTACCATTAATCCTTCACAATAGGAAAATAATAAGACAAAATTATAATTATTGTTGGAACCATCAAATTAACAAGATTATCATAATCCACTTGGGTGCTCACACCACATTCTAAAATCATAGAGCAAAAGCCCCCAAATATGGAGGTCGGAAGCATATGAACTATTCAAACGAGCCGAACGACAACAATATAGTACTGTACGTGTTAAGAACAATCTCCTGGTGGATTACCATACGAACTCCATATTTAACGATCGAGATTCTCATGTCCAGTGGCAGATGAGCAGCAACGCAACGGCAGCTCAAAACACGATGCACGATGATGCCGGCGCGGCCTGCGGCGGGTCTTCCTCACCCCGTGCGCACCGAGCAGCGCCCGCACGATGCCTTCCGCCGTCCACGACAGCTTCGACCGGCACCCTCGCCTCCCCTGCGGCTGGAACGACTGGTAGGACGGCGGCGGCGTGACGGCCGGCAGCAGCATAGTGGCATCGGCGGTGCTGCTCTCCCGAACCATCGCCTTGGTGCTGGTGGCCGCGGCGGCGTGCTTGGGCGTGCCGGGCGCGGACTCCCACAGGAACGGCACGGCGCCCTGGTGCCGGCTGTAGTACGTCGTCAAGGACGCGTTCCCGTTGACGCCGCCACCGCCGGCTGTCTTGGTGGTGCTGGTGGCCGCGGCGGCGTGCTTGGGCGTACCGGGCGCGGACTCCCACAGGAACGGTACGGTGGCGGGGCGCACGCTGTAGTACATCGTGAAGGACGCGTTCCCGTCGCCGCCGCCGGCTGTCTTAGTCCGGAGCGCGAGCTGCTGGCTTTAGCGTGCTAGCCCGGAGTAGATGCCCGCGTAGCGAAACAACCTCGAAGTGTAGCACTGTTTTTATGATGGGCCTCGATCTTTAGATTATTACTAGTTATACTAGTTGAATGCCCGTGGCGTTCCTACGGAAGTACATTGCGCCATATAAACTCATTAATCTAAATGGTTCATTAATCTAAATGGTCCTTTTTTGGCCAACATATTTTTCCTAATCCACAAATCTCAACGGTTGAAATTCCCTCCTGTTTTTTTGTTTCGCCCATCTAATGATTGTTGCTCGCTCCCTCTCTGATAATTTATCACCTGAGTACCAGCAATTTCAGAACTTTCAAACTAAAATTCCTAGTGCTCCAAAATTAACATGTCTCTCAGTATTACATTAGGTAGCTGGATTAAACAAAGCTACTCGTTGCACCTCATGCATTGATAAATCTGTGAACAAAAACTACAAATGAAGAGAGCTGCATTAGAGTTCTGCGTATTTCCTACGATCACCTGGCAAGCTAGCCTCCATGAACCTGGAATATGAATTATTAGACAGTAAGATAAAAGTACACATCTAATTGGTATGTCCTCTGTATGTGAAGCACGCAGGGGATAACAGTAGAAAAGCAACCATTGCTGCCCAGCAGCCAGATAGTGATTTCAGTACTACATACCTTCTTCAGGGAACAATTCTCAGTTTCGTCTTCTCGTTCATGAGCTCATTTCCATCAATTATCTGCATACACGGTTCAAGGCACATGCCCCGGTCATCCGGTGTCAGTTACAGTTCAGAACAGGAGCAGCCAACGTGCTATTTCTAGCGCGCATATTGCAGGCAGTTAGGTTGAGCAGGAGCAAGTACCTTGACGATGCAAGTGTCGCAGCTGCCACACCACGAAAATAAGCGAATAACAATATTGTAACCGCACTGCTTCTATGAGAGCTTATTCGCCAAATAGATGGAACTGTATATGTTGGTATTCGACATCAATTTATATTGCAGAGTGACTATCATGGACATGAGCGATTGGATAATTTTCACTCGCAGTTATGATCCTATACAGTACTGCTAAAGGAGGTAATTATTCCTTCAATTATTCATACACCAGCTATATAGAGTATGCATTTATATATTATCAAATTCCTAAAGTCGAGCTCTCCTGTATTCCTTGGCCGGTAGCTCTAAGTCTAGCTTTCTTTACTTATTGCTAATGGACCCCAACAGCTTGCCTGACCATTTGCTCAAGAAAGGTACATGATGCCCAGCCAAGTTTCATCGGGGCACACATCCCAACTTGAGATTATTGTGCTATTCTAGTCTCTAAGCAATGCTACTTTTAAATGCCAGTTTACCAAAAAAAAAAGTTCAGAGCAAACATAATATATATCCTCTAAGTTCCACATCTCACTACAAGGATGGTGAACCAGTGAGAGATGCATAACATTTGAAGTATTCCTACTAAATATCCAAGAACATGTAATCTACAACACAAATGATTATCGAACCAATTAGGTAACCGGTCATGAATACCATGCCCAAAAAACATTACCTTGGATGGCATAGTCTATATTCCCTAGATAATATGAAGATCGCCATAGTTGTCAGCTATCTCACATACATGAAGTAGAAGTAAATAAAGCAACTATGGTAAAAAAGAATTAAGGAAGAAGAAAGTGAATGGTCTCGTCTACGATAAGATGACAGTGATGGATATATATAATGAGCAGTTGTATATAAACCTACACTAATGTTAATCGTGTCCCTTTGTAATGTCCTTTTCACTAAAGATCTGTACATAAATCTGCAAAAAGGAAAGTGAACCTGCAAACTGAGTAAGTGGGCACAAAGTTGTGTGTGTCTAGCCTAATCTGATGGCAACAAATATATGGACGAAAGGCCTGAATATTTTATATTTTGGTTTTTGGGTAAAAATAAGAACGTTTGTAGCTTGCATAAGCTAGGAACACACTAATCAGTAATCACCGAACAAATTTGCAGAAGAGATTTACATGCAACAAAGAAAAAAAGTAAAGAATATAGAGAACCTAAAAACTATTCTAGGGAAAAGAGCTAATGGGATGCGACTGTTAAAACTATAATCCTCATTTGAGGAATTCTAGATGTATGTAGAGTAAGAATAAAGTATAAGGTTCAGCTAGGAGTAGTGAAATCCTTTTTACTCCCTCTGATCCTAAATAACCGTCGCTAGTGTGCTATGTATTTGTGCATCGTATGCTAATTTTTCCCGTCACTTTGAATGGATCGGAGTAATAAACTGCAATATCGATGAGTAATCAATGTATTTGTATCCACAACTTGCAGTTCCGTTCAAGAGCTTTTCGCGCAGACAACCAGCCTGAGGTCGACGGCAACCACCGGACAGCACGCACATCAGGTCGATGGCGGCGGCCTCGATGCCGGAAGTCAGAGCTAACAGAGCTCGGGGCGCTCGTGCAGGAGGCAGAGCTCAGGGCGGCCGTGCTGGCTGGATGGGCCTGGGGCGGAGAGCTCGAGACGCGTGGGCAACCAGTGCCGGAGAGCTCCGGGCATGCGTGCGGCGGGAGTTAAAGCTGTCAGAGGTCAGGGCGACCCTGCAGGCTGGATCCGGCCGGCGGAGCGTTGGGGGCGTGCGGGCGGCCGGCGTCAAAGGATGCAGTGGCGGGCTAACCCTAGGTGGCGGCGGCCCTCTGGGGAAGGACGGGAGGGTTCGCTCTCTGTAACTCTGTTCGCGTTCGGGTAGACGATGCGGGCATCGGGGCATGCCTATTTTTTTATTGGGCCGGGCCAGTTTAGCGATAGCGAGCGACGATGGTCCGGCAGAATCGTGCTGTGGGAAGAAGCACGCGACGTACCACCAAGACGTACCAAAAAACGGATGAAAATTGGGAGGAAGAAACACTACTTGTATTATATAGTAGAGATTTAGCGCGGTGGCACGCCGCGCCCTTGATGGGATTTGCTGGTTTGGTATGGTTTGTAAGATGTGAGATTAGCTATGGATATTCTGTTGCAATAGCACTACTACATAGATTAAGTAACACACATTAATTATAAAATGAGACGGTGGCGTGAACAGTGCGTGTAGGTAGAGAAGCAGTAAATATGCATATTTACGTAGTCTAATTAACTGTTTCCATAATTTTTAAACACAAACTTACATGATCGCATAATCTCAACTGAAGCTGAAATCTAAGGAAGAAACAAATTCTTGAGGAGAGGCTATAGTCCACAGGTATCTCATTCCATGTCTTTCTACCCCAGCCTCAACTTTCAAAACTGTGTGCATCGGGATGGTGTGGCATTAGTTACCTATCAAATAATTAAACCAAACACAATTGGGGTGTACTATTAAAAAAATGTTATGGTTTTCTGCCTCTGTTAATAATACTATGCAGAAAAATAAAGTGATATCCATACATGAAGTTATGAGAACGGATGCAAAGGGATTTTATCAAGAAATAGTACCTTTTATATAGAGATAATAGGCTTAATTAAGTTAGAACGCGGCCGGATATAAGAGGAATTCAGAGAAACATATTTCTAAAAAAATAGTAGTATGATTACTGAAGAACCCAAGATAATGAGCAACTAAAAGAACAATCAAATATGGATCTATATTCAGCACAATGCGACCAAACAGAAGAACCGACCCCTCTGTAAACAATACAAACACTTAAGATGGTTATTTTGGAACTGAACAGACTAACAATTATCAATAATTAAAGGACAACAAAAAATGAATTGAGAGATCTCTAAAAGTAAGATAAAACACCCAATTGTGCCTCAATTGAGCAAGACAGTGGTCCAAAGGCTATCCATTTATATGTGTTGTGAGTGATGAACCCGTGCATTCGTTGCTAAAACAGCAGACTATTTTCATGGATAGCAAAGCAAAGTAAAATCAGGTGAATCAACTACCTTAACCATCAGCTCATCAGGAAGAACATGAGCTCTCTAATTCCTGAGAAATGAATGCCATTATCTTCGCCAGATGTAGAAGTATTGTTAGCAGGCAAAAAAACTTAAGAGATTTACTTATTATAACAGTCAAAATAATAGCATGTTGTACAGATCTATCCATATGTACCGTAATACAAAATGTATGATCGAAAAAAGGAAAGCAGAGGTACTTGTTATGCACGCAAACACACACATGCATCAAGCTAGCCAACTACCAGTCAGGTCTTGGGAATTAAGGACATGATCCAGCAAGAGAGCGAGCGGGAGGTAGCTGGGAGCCGGCAACAACACACATTCTGACACTGAGCTGTACCACGCAGGGCTGAGAAGAACATCGCGTTATGCCAGATAGGTGCTGATCGCCAATAGAAGAAGCAGCGATAAATCTGCAACTTAAATTTCCATCCTACATATATGACCAGCTTAGATCCCCAAGTTAATCAAACCATAGTTTTTACAGAAAATTAGAAATTTTTGGAAGCTCCATTGGCGTCTGATAATTACAGATAGCAGTACTAAAATTCATGTTCTTCAAATATGTCAGCTTTATGAGGTGTGAAGTTATTTACAATTGTTTATGAAAAATTGGGAAATCTGGACACCTCCTGGACATGAGATTACTACCTCTTGCACATATTAACAGTATAGAGATTGAAGGCTAGGCTACCTTGCAGGCTTTCTTGTACATTAATGAACCAAATTACTTATAACACAAAAGAGCTGCAAAGGTTGGGTGCATACCAAGATTTACAGCAGGACATGGCAACAGATCTTAAAAAATCCCTGACTTGCACACGGCACAAAAAATGTTAGAGTGTTTGCAGGTTGCAATCCTGGCAGCAGGAACTGAAGTAATCATAACCATGGCTATCGCCCGTGCAACTGGACGCAGGCTCGTTGATCCCCAACTTTTACCATGTTCGCCGGCCTCCTATCCTGCAACATTAAGAGTGAAAGCAAGGAAATTGGTCGCCTGCAACTTAAATTTCCATCCTTCATACATAACCAGCTTAGATTCCCAACTTAAATTACAGATAGCAGTACTAAAATTCATGTTCTTCAAATATGTCAGCTTCGTGATTTGTGCCCAAGTCATTTACAATTGTTATTTCAGTTTTTTGAGGAACTAAAACATTAATATAGTTCTTATAATGAATCATACCTTGCTTCCCCTGCTAGTCTCTTTCTGGCCCTGCAAAAATTAATCCAATCAATTAGTCCTCTGAACGCAGATAGGGCAGTTAACAGTCGGATGTAGTGTTTTCAGTTGTGGGATTATTGGTCGAACCTAGAGATGTGACGATCTCCTTGAGAGCCAAAGACATCATGAAGAAAAGGGCGCTCGCTGTCCATGCAGATCTTCTTGAGCGCGACACTTCGTTTCCGTATCCTTCACCATGAACACTTGCCTAACAACAACGACAACAAATCAGCAGAATTGGACAGATGTAGAGGCGATTGGCGCGAATGGGGAACTGAGATTGAGGGGTCGATAGACGCGTACCCGTACGCACCCCTCACTGATGTGCTCAAGCTTCTGAAAGCAGTCGACCCCGCGGGAGCCCCAGGATGGATACTCGTCGAGTTTGAGCTGCGTCGGCGCCGCCACCGGTATGGATTCCGGAGCTTTCCCCTTCTGACGCGTTAGGGTTTGCAGGGCGAGACGCGAGGATTGGGAGAGGAAAGCCGGAGAGGGGTGGAGTCTGAACCTGCGCGCCGGCACCGTATTCCCTCCTGCTCGTGCGGCGGCGCAGCCCGTCGTCCCTCCTACTCGTGCTCCGGCATCGCGCTCCCTCCACCTCACGCACCACCAGACTTCGTACCTCCCACCGGCGGGTGCAGCGGCCACCATCCCGACGCGCCTCCTGGCTAGGACGCCATCCCGCGCGCCTCCCGGCGAGGAAGCCCTTGGAGTCCAAGGGAAGGACAGCTCGGGGCGGCGACGGCGTCGAGGTGGAGGCAGGGCAGGAGGCTAGGATGGGGATGGCGGTGATGCGGGAGCGCTGGAGGAGGCGGAGACGGCGCGAGCGCCGGAGGAGAGGGAGACCGTGGAGGGGGGCCAGAGCTGGAGGAGGGGAGGTGCAGAGGGGGCGGCGGCGGCGTCGGGGCAGAGGTGGGGAAAATGACGGGAAGCTGCCTTCCAGGGTCAGGTCCCAGTTTATATGCAGAAGGACTGATTAGTAATTTCCGATAAGTGGGAGGGCTTTCTTGCAAAATTGCCACGGCTACGGTAGATTTTCTACAGTGACGCTACAGTAAACCGGGGTGCTGCGATGCCGCCGTTTCCTTCGTCTTTCATATAGTTAGTAATGTCCAATTCATCACCGAGTCGGAGACCATCCAATTCATCACCGAGTCGGAGACCAACAACTTTGAAAACTTTCCTGAACAGAAATCTAAACAGACTTTGTAGGAAATCTCCCTAGAACTCATCGCATAACTAGATCGCCATCCTCACTTGTTACACAGCAACTAACCCGTTAGAAGAAGAAGCAAGCTAAGAAAAATTAACCGTATCACTTAATCAAGGAGGACGACGAACAGTAAGTTAGTAACAATTGTTTAAGAAAGAGGTAATCACGACGTTAGTGCATAAACTTGTTTGGTGGAAACACTTTAGTCCACCAAATTATAACGGAAATGCAATCGAATAGTTCATTAACTTGTCAAGCGTGCAAGTCCAAATCCCTCCAAGTCGTGCTAAGCGTGCCACGGTGGTGCTACCTACGTGGCTAAATTACCCCGGGTTGGCTGGATATTTCAGGAAAAAACATCCCAATGTATCGATTAATCACATAAACACTAATAGCAATTAGCAATTGCTGATCATGTCTCTTCCTGTTTATTCGTGTTCGTCGAGGCGAGCACGTGGATGATAACTATGAGAAGAAGCTGGCGATCTGGATGTCAAGACCATAAGGGCCTATATACAATTGAAAATGTTGTAACTTTATCTCGCTGCATAAATATGGACCATAGAAGAGAAAAATTTCTAGAGCACTGAAGTATCAAGGCACGAAGCAGCATATTAACAAAATGCGAATCTCGTAGAGACCGGATGTCATCACATTCAATAAGTACCCACTTCTCCTGCCGCTGAAGGGCTCCAAAGATGTATTCATCGTGGGTCTGTCTAAGGCGCTTCATTGCAACCGCTCGACAGAAGTGCCACCATGCTGGAGCATGGTCCGTCTATGACGTTGTATAAGAACGGGTGGCACGTGCTAGACTCCATCGCATCACTGACAAGCTCTGTGTCGAGTACTCTGTCGCCGACATCCGGGTTTCGGGTGAAACTGGTTTTCTCTTGATATGCAATTAATCTATATGTCGGGTGGTTTTCATAATTTGTACACCCAGCCAAATACTCACGAGTCGTGAGTGCAATTAGCCATGCTAGCAGCGCCACGTTGGCGAGTTTAATAGGACTTGTAGGGACTTAGACCACATGTTGCACGCTTGACAAGTCAATGGACTTGTCCATGGACATTTGCAATTTAATGTAGTAATGTGTCCTCACTAGACAAGATTTTGTACCAATAGTGTAATTACCTCTTTTTTCCATACATGTCCAAACTGGAGCACAGTTCCAAATAGGATAACACCCCGCAGTACCAGATAGAGCAAAAGAAAGAAAACAACAAGTTCTTGATCGCACAATTCAAACCTACATACAATTGCAAACTACTTAGATGACAACAAAGATTGCATAAACTGTTTCGCCATACAAAGGCTCTAAATGTGCAAACGATCACCAGAAGTTTTAAAACTCTAGGGACTAGACAATATATTCAGTTTTTCCAATAGCAGACAAGAAAAATATATTCCACACTAGCTACTCGTCGCACTACCTTCTCACATCGTGAACCTCCTACTTCAATCCATTGAGAGGTATTCGCCTTTCCTTGATATCGAACGTAATGCATAAGAGGATCCATAAAAATCATAAGGTTTTCCAAAAAAAACTAGGGTTTATTATCCCAAAATGTTCCATCATCCTCGAAAAGTGGATTCGTTCCAAAAAAAAGTTCTAGAAGATGCTAATGGTGAGCAAAAAGATTGTTTACGAAGAAACAAAAAGAAAAATTCATATTCACGTAGATAAGAGTTATATAGGAATCAAAATAATCTTTTCTTTTCTTTTTTAAAAATAAAATAGATTTCATTGGAGTAATAAAACTAAATCTTAAGCACATAAGTTTTAGTTCTCGCAGCATCATGGGTTCTAAGTACCACCTGCTGAAGTTGATATACCCCTTTAGGAGATTCATTTTTTATCTTCCAATTGCAGCCTACCCAATATCGAAGAAAAGCTCACATGTCATATCTATTCACGTCGCCTCGTTCCTCTATTAATTTTCTTTACTTCATTGAAGTTAATTGTTTTGCCAAATCTTAAATTTTTTGATGTAAACTTTATCAAACAATCTTAAAATATAAAGTTTATTTAAGAACATGATAATTGTTTAAAGTTCAATATGCGCAATTCAAATTCCTATAATTAAGAATACAAGGGTGCTATAATATGACTCTGTTTTGAAATTAATTATTTCAAAATTTAGATGAGAACATGTCATTGAAATGAATTCCATGAGAATGTAGTAAAGACAAATATGTGAATAACTCATATTCGTTTAGGGAATAATTTTTGACACTAGATCTACCATAATGCAATCTTTATTTATTATGTATAAATATCTTGATAGAGTGTTCTACAATCATGAATGTAGCAAATATTCATACTTTTTCTAGATAATGATTTCTTTCTTATTTTCAATCAACATATTATTTAGATGTATGAAGTCTCCCATAAGTGGTTTACCTTTGTATTTCTTATGTAATATGAGTTATGACTTGTTCGCGTGTTTACTTGTGTCCTCCTTTTTTAGGGTACAATTTCCGCTTTTTTTTTAATAATGAATGGTTAATAATTGGCTAGGAGATACGTGTGTTCCTTTCATGATCACATAAAAACATTATTTGTAGAATATAGAATAAATTATTAATTAGTTACTTTTCAAAAGTGTGAGGCAAAGTCAGTCAACAAAGTCGACCTAAGGACATCAACTCCCGAAACCTAAAGCACTGCAAGTGAATGAAACAAATACAAAATACACAAATCCTAGGCTTAACCTTCAAAAGGGTTTGTCGCATGTGGGCTAAAGACGCCGAAATTAACAGTAGGTCATAAGATTTTCATCCTTAGAGCCGTGCATCGAGCCACCACATTCAGCTAGGACACGACGCATGCTTGTCGAAATTGCTTGACCTATGATAACTCGCTAACCAGATATCATTGGAGGAGATGCTGGAAGTAAGATACTTACCATACCGCCTCGCTTCCCAGTGTCACACCATCTTTATTCTACCTCATGCGGTTACAAAGTAGCATCTCCCTGCTAACACCAACATCAGGATTGGCCTGCGTCTTCGTATGGGACGCCTCGCGTAGGCATCCCATACTGCAACCAGCCTCGGAAGCTCCGCGGTCGAAGGAGTTGGCATTCCATACCACCACGATGCTCGATGCTCGGAAGCTCGTGGAGTTGAAGGTCATCACCAT
The DNA here is from genome assembly GCA_947311845.1 of Poa pratensis. NCBI lineage: Eukaryota > Viridiplantae > Streptophyta > Magnoliopsida > Poales > Poaceae > Poa > Poa pratensis. The sequence continues at coordinate 175,444,528 of CAMZMU010000041.1, forward strand.
TCAAGATCCACCTGCCACATCGCCCACATTACCATGGCATGCTGCCACCGCCGATGAACTATGTGATTAGGAATACATTGGATAGGAACGTCTATGGCCATGCTGTGCCACCCATACAACGAAAGCTTGACGCAGATCTACGTGAAGACACCAGATCCGAGAGCCCCGGTACCAGTGCAAGCGACCAGACTTTGGTTCTCCACACGGACAATCCGACCACCAGGCTCACCAGATACTACGACGCGAGGGACCATTGACATTGCGGTAGCGCAGGGTGAGGGTGGGAGAGGCAGTGGTGCTAGGGTTCCCTTGGTATCCCTAGAAGGGGTGACACGACGATATAAACCCATGATGCTGCGGAATAGAGCGATTTAATCAAAATGTGCCGGAGCGACTTGGGGAGAAGGATATATGGTCGGACAACGTGACAAAAAAGGCTGTTCTCCATTTCAGTTTTTTTTTTCGTTCCAAGACTCCCTCTACCGATGGTGCCCATCAATCTATAGGTGCAAATGTAAACGCAATTAGGCAATTCCCATGAATCATCAAGATATCTAAAAAAAAGGCAAGTCTACATTATTACGTGGAAATCCTTTTATCTGCTACACATTACCCGGAAACAAATCCCACAAAACTATACCATTGCAAGTAAAATTTGATCGTTTATTCGATTGCATTGGATAGCCTGCCTTTTCGTTTTTAGAGCTAAGGAGGAGTACGTGGGAGATATTTGGCAAGTAAGGATATTTGACTGAATTTATTTGATTGCCCCTTCCATTTTAGAGAACCAGGGAACGGCGAGAGAATATTTTTTATGATTAAGGAGGGGTGCTTATTTATAATCCTCCACCTTCGATCGTTCGAGGCCTGCTTTACCGTACCGGCACCGCCCCGTTCCTCTTCTTCCACCCCGGCCGTCCGCAAGTCTCTCTCTGGTGAGTTTCTCTACCGATCCAGCGATTCCCACTGACCTTCTCCGGCGGCGTTGTGGTTCCGATTGCCTCTGAACTTTTTGTGATTGTTCAAAAACTTTGCTTGCTGCACACTTATGCTTTTTTTACTAGTAATTTAGTTGCTTAACCTGCGTAATTGTAGTTTTACTGCTAGTATTATCAACGAAAGCAGACTTTCTGGATACTTTGCCGAGGGTATCTTGAGTATAATTTGTTTAACGAGCAGTTTTAGTTCCTTCGTGTAATTGCAACCTGCTTACATTATTATCTGTCCACTAATTAACAAAAAGGATCGTCAATCCTGAAAGTAAACTGGGTGCAACCTTTCTGTCAACAATTTTTATAATGCAACGGAAAATCTTTCTCCACGCATTAATTTTTCTCACAATATTATTGTCATTGTGCGAACCTCATGTGATATATCGTATATTTTTTTCTTGTAGGAGAACAATACTTGACCAACAGGCGACATCATGAAGAAAGTGTCGTCACACGTCTCCATCGCCTCGGAGGCCGAGATTGACCTTAATCTATCACTGCTACAGATCGCCGACAAGCCGAGGTTCACGCTGGAGCGGAAGAGGTCGTCCTTGGACGAGCAGTCGTGGAGCGAGCTCTTACACCGCCCCAACGACGAATCGCCGGGGTTCCCATCTGGTTTCGACTCGCCTTTCTCTGCATCGAGTGTGGCGAGCGCTCCGCACCCCCTTTTAAGCGAGGCGTGGGAGGCGCTCAGGGAATCCGTGGTGTATTTCCGTGGCCAACCAGTTGGCACTATCGCTGCGGTGGATCATGCATCTGAGGAAGTGCTCAATTATGATCAGGTAGTAAAAATCCTTCTTTATCATATCTGGAAACTTGTCAGCCTTTTATGGAAAAAGTTTTGTAACAAAAAAATTCCGTTTGTTTACTTCATTCCATCTATATATAATGATGATGCTACATTATTATCATGTTGCCTTTTGAGGAAGATATATATTTGATTATTATAAAGTGATCTTGAAACATAAGGTGTTCACTTACGTCCTGTATTTCTGAGATTAATTGATGAAACTTTAGCGTTGTACTCTGATAACCTTGGGCAGTGTGGCTCTGCTTGTTCCTAGTCATGAGTCTCTCTCATTTCTATATTATTACTTTTCCTAAAATAATTAACATTTGATGTACTCTGTTGTTGGTTTTATCCCTACAATGGCAGGTTTTTGTCCGGGATTTTGTGCCGAGCGCATTGGCTTTTCTAATGAACAACGAGCCTGAGATCGTGAAGAACTTCCTCCTGAAAACCCTTCGCTTGCAGAGCTCGGAGAAAATGGTAGACTGCTTCAAGCTCGGAGCAGGAGCCATGCCAGCAAGTTTTAAGGTGGACCGTAATCCAAACAGAAACACTGAAACACTAGTCGCTGATTTTGGAGAGAGCGCGATCGGTAGGGTCGCACCAGTGGACTCTGGATTTTGGTGGATCATCCTCCTCCGGGCATATACAAAGTCTACCGGAGATGTTAGCTTGTCCGAGTGTCCTGAATGCCAGAGGTGCATGAGGCTGATACTTAATCTCTGCTTGTCTGAGGGATTTGATACCTTCCCAACTCTGCTCTGCACGGATGGTTGCTCCATGATCGATCGTCGGATGGTACATGCATTTTACTTATTTGATTTATATACAGAAATAGCTACTTAAGTAGCACAATTCGATCCTTAAGTTCTTGTGTTGCCTTTTCGACTTTTAAGTTACAATAATACTTGAAAAAGTCAAACAATATTCTGAAATGTATTCCTAAAGATGGTTTGACTTTTTTAAGTTGCATGATTATGATGGTTACAATTGTATTTCAGGGTATATATGGTTATCCCGTGGAGATCCAAGCTCTGTTCTACATGGCATTACGGTGCGCTCTCGAAATGCTCAAGCCGGATGACGAAGGGAAAGACTTCATAGACAAGATTGGGCAGCGGCTACATGCATTGACCTACCACATGAGAAACTACTTCTGGCTGGATTTCCCACAGCTAAACGACATATATAGATACAAGACAGAAGAGTACTCCCACACCGCTGTGAACAAGTTCAACGTCATCCCGGACTCGATTCCTGACTGGGTATTTGATTTCATGCCGTCGTCCCGGGGTGGCTACTTTCTCGGCAACGTCGGGCCAGCTATGATGGACTTCAGGTGGTTTGCTCTTGGGAATTGTATAGCCATTATATCATCTATGGCTACTCCGGAGCAGTCGGAGGCGATAATGTGCCTGATCGAGGAGAGGTGGGACGAGCTGGTGGGTGAGGTGCCTCTCAAGATATGCTATCCTGCGATCGAGAACCATGAGTGGAGGATAATCACTGGCTGTGACCCCAAGAACACCCGGTGGAGTTATCATAATGGAGGATCATGGCCAGGTAATTTATACTCTTTTCTGGTGTGTCTTGATTATTCGTGTGCATTTTTTGCTACAATGTATCCTTGATTTGTAAATCTGTTGTCTTCTCAAGAGAAACTATTTTTTTCTTGAACCAACATTACAACTCTAATAGTTTTAATACTCCCATACGTGTGCAGTTCTTCTATGGCTCCTGACAGCAGCCTGCATCAAGACGGGGCGGCCACAGATGGCGAAGCGCGCCATCGAGCTCTCCGAGGCTAGGCTGCTCAAGGACGGCTGGCCCGAGTACTACGATGGCAAGCTGGGAAAGTTCGTAGGCAAGCAGGCCAGGAAGTTCCAGACATGGTCCATTGCCGGCTACCTCGTGGCCCGGCTGATGTTGGAGGATCCGTCGATGCTCACGATGATCTCCATGGAGGAGGACCGCCCCGTGAGCCGGCCATGAGGCGTCCTGCGTCATGGAATGCCTAAAAGGCTGTTTCTTAATAAAAGAATTGTGTTGTAAGAACGTCGGTTCAACAGAAAAATGAGTCCGGAGTTGGTTGCCAGTTTGTTTTAGATGATTTATGTACTCTGTCGGTTGGGGCAGATCCTACAAATCACACTGCATTTTTATAGTTTTCTACAGAAACAAGTGAAGATTCTTATTTTGGTTAAGTAGAAGTGCATAACGCGCTTCGCTACGCTGTTTCCACTCTGGGCGTCTTTCCCTGTTGTGTTCATAGCCGCTTGGCTTTCACCTTTTTTTAGATAAGGGGGTGCGGATCCCCGGCCTCTGCATCCAAGAGATGCACACAGCCATCCGCAATTATTAGAGATCACAGTTATACAAGTTCAACATTCAGAGATCACATAAGGTCTGGAAGTAACAAAGGGATCACAGAAAAAGGGGTGGTCTGGAAGTAACAAAGATCAGAATGCACATCCTTTAAGATCAAAGTTTATCAGGTTTAATTCTTTCAAATTAGCTTGACACTTTGGTGTTACCAAGCGTGAACTAAAGGACAATCAGATTAGTCTTAGATATTATGGGGACGAGTGAGGTGCAATCCAAAATGACAGTGTGCTTACATGGTTACAGTTAGTTGTATTAAGTAATGTTCACATATAAAGGAAATAACAGTATTCTATCCTACACATTTTAGTGTCTGAAATAACTTTGATGTCTTTGCAACAACATTTATTAGACCATGCAAAGAATCAGGAAATGACTGGGGTAAATTTTGAGCTTTTCAGACAAAGAAGAAAAAAAGGTGGATTTTAGTTTCATGTCATTACAGTATGTAGGATCTGAGACAGTTTGTAACTTCTCATAAGCATTTCACCTTACGTAGACTTCATCTTGATATATATTTGTACAGATTTTCTCCTCCGTCGCCCAACCTCCTCCAGCTCGCCCTCCCATGCTACGTCTGCGCCATGTCCATCCCCTACCACACCTCAAGCTCGCCGGAGGTGCGCCCCCAGCTGGTGCCCACGTTCCCGGCTCTGCCCTCGACGCCTCGCCCATCCCCGCCGCCAGCTTGTCGACCTCCGGCTCCGACAGCCGCACCTCCTTGTCTCCCATGTCGGCGTCCTTGATCCCCCCACCGCCCCGCGCCGGCAGGGACGGTGGATTTTTTGATGATAATACGCCTCTTTGCCGTGTGCTGGCACACGGGAAAGAACAACATTTTGCAAACGGTAAAGAGCGAGGACATGGGGCACATATGTCAGGAGATCGCCGTCACCGTCCGTTGTCGGCGTCTAGTGGCGGTGGGGCCACTCAGTATCTTACCATGTGTCCCAATTTTTGGCATAAGGGAAAGAGGTTGTCTCCGTGCAATTCTTCGTCGTGTACTCTTTCCCGTGTGGCACACGGGAGACTTTGCCGTGTGTTTTGCGGCCTTTGCTGTGTGTCTTCGGCACACGGGAAAGAGGCGCTCTCTCATAGTGCCGTGTACTGCTAGTAAGAATGATTTAGATGAGCAAACTAGACAGTATATACCGGTATTCATGATCTAGTAATGTGATCTTGCCCCTAGGTACTCTCAAGTCTCAAAGGCAACAAGTTAATTACACTCATGACAACATATAGTATTATGATTCTTATGACGTGCCTCTACACTACTCGTGATCTAAAGATGACAAGGTACACAGTAAACAAAATAAAAGAAATTCAGAATCATCCAAATAAACAAATCATATGGTATGACGTGCCCACTTCTATCGTTTCAAGTAAACTACTCAGTCCTGGTGCTTAAACCATGGCCACATGTGGATTGATTTGTGTGCTGCACATGGTATCATTAACGTTAATTAGAGCTGCAGGAATCTCCAGCTTTTTCTTTCGCACCCAAAGTCTGCGCTTGCTGATTGGCTGAGATGTGTTACACGCAATAGGAAATCAACGACGAAATTAAGCAAGATCAAACCAACGGGGACACGAGATTTTAACGTGGAAAAACCCCTCCGACAATGGAGAGGCAAAAACCACGGGCGCCAGCCAGCAATATTTCACTATTTCGGGTGAGGTTACAACGCCGGGGATTTATAATATGTGGCTTATACCAACCGGCGGCTTACATGATGTATTTATAGGAGTCCTGACCTAACTAGGTCGGTAACGTGATCTCCAAGTCGAGTACATATCGAATTAATAGTTCCTCCAGCTCGTCCTCCAGCTCCGGGGCCCTCCGCTCTACTTCGTCACAAGCTGGGCTTTATCAGTATATACGAATTTGGATCACCACAAAATAACAAGATGTAATTTAAGCCTTCAACTGCAGTCTAGGCGATTACTGCGACCGGCTGACCTGCCTTGTCAGACTAACACTGTCTACGATTACTGCAACCGGCTGATAATTGGGACCGGGCGGTGCAAAGGCCCACAGCGCAGCCAGGCCATACGCGTGATCAGTAGCCATATCGTTGGTTTCATGGAGCTTAATTGTCTTCTTGGAAACCAGAGTGCCTGCAGCATAGCGCTTTTAGCTCTCTTCTAGCCAAAACACCACAACGACCTGTCTTTGTAGACAGGTCAAGCCATGGAGATTGCCATGCTGGCTGTCAAGCCGGCACTTGCGAAGCTCGGGGAATTACTCGTAGGAGAGTTCAACCTCGGGAAGCGCACGAGGAAAGGCATCGAATCTCTCATGGCACAGTTGACGCTGATGCATGCCGCCCTCCACAAGGTGGCCAAACTGCGTCTGGAGCAGCTCGATGAAGGAGTCAAGATCTCGGCTAGAAAGGTGAGGGAGCTGTCGTACCAGATGGAGGACATCGTTGATGCCTTTATGGTGCGTGTGGAGGATGAAGGTGAGTCTGGCAATCCTCCGAAAAACAAAGTAAAGAAGTTACTGAAAAAGACCATCAAATTATTCAAGAAGGGGAAGGAACTCCATCGAATCGCCGATGCACTGGAAGAAGTTGTTGATCAGGCCAAAGAATTGGCTGAGCTGCACCAAAGGTATGAGTTGGAGACACAGGACACCGGCAACGCTGGTACTAGTGTTGACCCTCGCATGATGGCTCTGTATACAGATGTGACACAGCTCGTCGGAACTGAAGAAACAAGTGACGAGTTGATCAACATGTTGACCGTGGGTGATGATTCGTCGAATCATCCACTGAAGACGGTCTCCATTGTTGGATTTGGTGGATTAGGCAAGACGACTCTTGCCAAGATAGCTTATGACAAGATCAAAGTGCAATTTGATTGTTGTGCTTTTGTTTCAGTTTCTCAAAATCCCAATACACAGAAAGTTCTCAAGAATATTATCTATGAACTCGACAAGCACAAGTATGGAAACATTCATAATGACAAGAAGGAAGAAACACATCTTATTGACGAACTCATTCAATTCCTTGCCAACAAGAGGTATGTGTGCGCTTACTTTTTCGATTACTAATTAATAGTTTTTTGCTAAAATAATAAAATTATTCTCTACTGGCAGATAACCCATTTCAATACCATATCGTTGGTATTTTTTAAGAATCATATAATTTGCTCATTCACTAGTTACTTACAATGTTCTTGTAAATACTACGAGTCTTCTACGGCATTTTTCACACACATATTCACGAGTTAATAATACCCTTGTAATAGATAAAGTCGTACATATATCTTGGTTGATTTTTCGACTAACTCAAAAAAAATCACGTAGGTACCTGATTGTAATTGATGACATATGGGATAGAGAGGCGTGGCAAATAATTAAGTGTGCTTTTTGCAAGAAGAGTCCCGGCAGTCGATTAATCACGACAACCCGCATTATCAGTGTTTCTGAAGCATGTTGCTCTTCTAATGATGATATATATAGAATGAAACCTCTTCCTCACGATGTATCAAGAAGGCTCTTACATAAAAGAGTATTTTCCCATGAGAAAGGATGTCCTCCCAAATTGGTGCAAGTATCCGAAGACATCTTAAAAAAATGTGGAGGGATACCATTAGCTATTATCACTGTAGCAAGTCTCTTGGCTAGTAATGGTCAGATAGAAGGAAATGGCCAATGGTATGAAGTGCTAAATTCCATTGGTCGTGGACTTATAGATGATCACAGTGTCGAGGAGATGAAGAAGATATTATTACTTAGCTATCTTGATTTGCCTTCTTACCTGAAACCTTGTTTATTATATCTAAGTATCTATCCAGAAGATATCGAGATTTTAAGAGACCAGCTTGTATGGAAATGGATCTCGGAGGGTCTTGTTTATAGTGAAAAACAAGATACTAACCTATATGAACTTGGTAACAGTTACCTGAATGAGTTGGTAAATAGAAGTTTGATCCAGCCAATAAGGTTTGATGATGAAGATAAGGAAGCAGCTTGTCGTGTGCATGACATGGTGCTTGATCTCATATGTTCATTGGTAAGTGAAGAGAACTTTGTCACTATTCTGGATGGTACCGAGAGAAAAATGCCTAATTTACAAAGCATGGTCCGAAGATTGTCGGTCCAAAATATCAAGGTAGATGTGGCTACAAACAGAATGGCACAAGTGAGATCTCTTACTATTTTCAATGATAATATTGCTGACCGAGTGTTGAGTATTTCAAGTTTTCAAGTTCTGCGTGTGTTGCATTTGGAAGGCTTTGGTATCACCGATGTTGGGCATGTGGGGAATCTATTGCATCTGAGGTACCTGGGGTTAAATGATTGCAATGTTAAGAAGCTTCCGATGGAAATAGGGAACCTACAGTTTCTGCAAACACTGTACCTAAGAGGCGAAATTGATATAGAAGAATTGCCATCCAGTGTTATTCGGCTGAGACGTCTAAAGTGTCTGTACCTAGGCCACTTTAATTTTATAAAACTCCCTGTCGGAATAGGTAACTTGACTTGCCTAGAAGTTCTTGATGAACCAGTGGTGCAAAGCAGTTTGAATCAACATCTTGTGAAAGAGCTGGGCCTTCTGACCAAGTTGAGGATCCTCCGGTTTTATTTTGCACTTTGGGATGAGAGCATGTGTAAAACTTCAGTGGAATCTCTAAATAATTTGCAGAAATTGGAAACCCTAGAGATTAGGTCTCATGGTGGAGTTGCCAAATTTATGCGTGAAGGCTGGGTGCCCTCTCAACAAATCCGCAGATTAAAGTTTGTGACAATCCTTCCTCGCTACTCCTTCCTAACACTGCCGGCATGGGTTAGTCCTTCATCGCTTCATGTTCTGTCATCCCTCATGATATCGTTGAATACAGTGAGATCGGAGCACATTATGATTCTTGGAATCCTTCCCGCTCTTCTTCAGCTCAGCTTGTGTCGTTCACTCAACATCTCAGAGGTGGACATTGAAATGGAAATGGACATGTTTGTTGTTACCCCTGATTCTTTCCCATGCGTGAGAGAGTGCCAATTCGATAATATTGCTGTTGTGCCATCTACCTTTCCACGAGGAGCTGCGCCAAGGCTTAAAAAACTTGGGTTTGCCTTCCCAGCTAAGTGGATCTCCCGTAGGGACATGGATTTGAGCATGGAGCATCTCCCTTCCCTCAAAATCGTCACCGTTGACCTTGTGCCAAGTGGAGCCACCGACGCAGAGGTGAGGAATGCCAAGGCTGCGCTGATGGCAGCATCGACCCACCATTCCAATAGCCCAACCTTTCAGATAATTTGATTACACACATTCATATACAGGAAAAGGTATGTACACTAGTCGCACATTACTAACTATATGAAAGACGAATGAATTCTCGCCCTCGCAGCGCCCCGAGTTACTGTAGCTACTGTAGATTTCCTACAGTAGCTACAGTACTTTTCATCCACGCCGTCCACTGGAGATCGGACGTAACACACGGACCCGCGCGTGCCATTTTGCGAAAAGTCCCCTCGCTCACGAGAAATTGCCCCGCGATCCAACGAAATTACGAAAATAAGGACCTGTTCGCGATTTCACAAAACTTTGAGGACCCCTCTGCAATTTCGCCAGCAGACCACCCCTCTCTCTCTCTTCCCCCGCGGCGTCAATGTCGCCGCCACCGCCGGCGCGCCACGGCGGCTCCTCGCTCGAATCGAACGCCACCACGAACTCCGCCGCCTCTCCCCCTCCATCCCTGCCCAGCGGCGTCTGCCGGAACGCCGCACCTGCGCCGTAATTTCCGCCGCCGCGACCGCTGCCGTCCGCCGCCTCTGCACGTCACCGTCGACGCCACGGTGACCATAACGGGGCGGCGCCGCCGCATGCGTGTTCCCCGCGACGCGCCGCGTCCAACACGCGCGCTCCCGCGTCCAATCTCGCCGCCCCTCGCCGCCGGCTTCGACGGCGCCGCCGCCGCGAAACGGACCAGATTCACCACCGTGACGTCATCGTTACGTCACGGTGGCCCCACGTGTCTTTTTTTTTTTGGATTTGCAAAATTCATAACTTCTTACCTGCTAATCAGAATATTACAAAAAATATATCAAAGCCATCAGAAAAAACGAACTCTAATTGTTTACATACTCAAAATATTTGTTTGACTAAAATTGTATTACACTAAAATTGAAATGAAAAAACGCTTATATTTTTAATACGACGGTTATTTCAAGCGCTACCTTCCATCCATTTCAGATCCATTCGAAATTTCTTCAAATGCCTACATTGCAAACATGACTACATGTTTGAATAAAAAAACTCTAAAATTAAACCACCAACCACTTATTATTTCGCCTACGAAGGTAATTTCAGATACTATTTCCAATCCATTTAAAAACCATTCCAATTTATTCATGTAATTTAATTCAATAACTCAACTCTCTCTGACTACGTAATTAAATTTACGAATTTACACACTATTTATTTAAAGACATTTCAAGATTTCAATTTTGCCACACCCGTGCAGCGTCTAATACAGTAAACATATCAAAGTGCCCACACACAAAAAATATAAATATATATGCTGACTACTTATGCCGTCCGTCAAACAATCAAAAAAATAAGTAGCTTCAATATTTGTCCATTTCCGTAAGCGTTGCAGAATTCAAATGAAAATACAATAAACATAGCAAAGTGGCCACAAAAAAAAATGCTGACTATTTATGCCGCACGGTGAAAACCCAAATTCAAATATTTCAAAATTTAAAGTGGCTTCCGAGTTACAAACAAACTTACTACATTTTCAAAATTCCCAACCAAACTTCAAAATTTTCACACAAAAAATAGACGAACATTCCATCCTGCAAATAAATAAATAAAAAAAGATAAATGATATGCCCAAAAAAAAAACAAAATTTAACAAACCTTAGGACTGACTCCACAAAAAATTCACCAAAATCGTTCGACTGTCAACTACGGATATTTGAGACTTTTAAACGTCTTCGAAATCTTTTGAAACAACTCCAGGATCTAAAAAAAAAATTTAACCACGACCTTTCTTTGCGTTTCGACAATTTTCAAATCTGCACACATCAAATATATAGACAATTTTCAACTCTACCGCCAAAACAGTGCAAACAAATTTGAATATTTCAATATTTCAGCTGCGTTCCAAACCTAACAGTTCTATTTACGTCAACATATTTTAGATCTAAATAACTTTCCAATTTGACTAATTTTCAAAGACTAAACACTTTCCAAACACAATCACTCCTTGCATTCAGCCAAATCTCAAATTTACGAAATTTTAAATTCCGACATTTTTAAATTTGAATTTTCCAAATTGACTAATTTCTGAAATCTAGATAATTTTCAAACACAAACACTCTTTGCATTCTACCGACTCTCAAATCTACACAATTTGTAAATGACAACATTTCCAAATTTGGATTTCACCACACGGGTGCGCCGGCAAACATGAACGAGTTTGAAATTTGTATATATCAAAAAATTATAAATGTACCCCTTTTCCATATTTTCGTACATCCAAATTCGAGCACAAATTAAACATGGATATTTTCAAATTAAAATTTACTGCACCTTTCTTTACAAGATATATAACGAACAAAAAAAAAATCAAGGGTGCGGCGTGACGCCGCACTAAATATTACTAGTTCCTCTCTATTTGTACGCACTCCCAGGTGCTCCTTGCTCAATCTTTATTTGTTTTCCACTGCAGCCTGAGAAAGTGAAGCATGCGATTGAGTCCTCCCACTCGCTATATCTGCTGCACCTGCAGTCCCTGGTTTTCTCACCATATCGTTCCGCAGTGTGCTAGGTCGATTCATCAGATATTGCAGCCAGGTATTGCACTCACTCAATTGTTCTTTGAGCATGTTATGTTGCTAGCTCGGATCGATCAGTCCGCCTAAAGCCTAAAGTGTGACGAATATGGCACTACGAATTTATTCAGCGTTGGCGACATATGCTGCAGAGCTATACGTACACAGTGATCTTTAGCTGCTAATGTCTGCATGCTACAAGATTGTTAAATACATGACGAAATCCAGATTAGATGGAAAACTGTTAAGTGCTACTATGTGGGAGGACTCAATGCGTTTGACGGGTCATTTTCGTACTATGTGTTTCTCTAAAGCCGAAAAGTGCCATGAGTATTGCAATATATATGAATCTATTCAGCGTGGGCTACTTATGCTGCCAAGATACATATGTAGGGACCCTTAGTTCTTATTTCTGCATGCTCCAAGGGTACATATGCCAACGTGAATTTCTTCAGCCTTGGATATTATGGTGCAAAGGGCTACATGAGTATATCCGAAGGGCCATAGGCCGATCTTTATTAAGATAGAAAAGAGGGTACAATAGCTTGCCGCACGAGTTGTGGCAGCGTGCAGATACAAAGCGGTGCTCGGCATGGAGCTACATATGGCCGTGCCAGACAGACCTGGACGGCGATGAGCCGGAAAACTCCCAAGTACACTCAAAGCCTACAGGGCGGATCAGACCGCGAGGACCCGGCCAGCTGAGCGCCACATCGCGATGTCCTCCCGGATGCCTTGGAAGACAAGCTCGTCGCAGTGGCTGGTGTTTTCGAAGATCCTACAGTTCCTTTCCTTCCAGAGCTTCCAGTGCACGAGGATCACCACAGTGTCGAAGTCACGGCGGAGATTCTTGGGCACATGCTTCCTTGCTTGGAGCCACCATTCCTCCGTAGTGGAGAATGCCAGGTTCGGGATGGGGAAGTCGGCGTTTGCCCATGCCCTGATCCTCTGCCAGACGCGAGAGCTGAAAGGACACTACACGAAGAGGTGGATGCAGGTCTCCGGCGCCGCATGGCATAGCTGGCAGGTGTCGCTGTGAGGCCATCCCCGTTTCTGTAGATTGTCCGCCGTCAGGCATCGCTGATGGACAGCGAGCCACATGAAGAACTTGCAGCGAGTCGGGGCCTTCGATTTCCAGATTGGTCCGGCGCATGGGAACCTGATGTTGGAGACGAAGAAGAGCTCGTACGCGCTGCTGGTGGAGAAGTTCCCATCCTTGGTGAGCCGCCAGACCAGCTTGTCTTCTTCCCGGGCTGTAGCTGGATTGTGAGAAGCACGTCCCAAAAGCGTAGGTACTGCATGAGAGTCGTCATGGAGACGCCACCCTGCACGTCTCTGACCATCTCCGATTGTGGAGGGCATCCGCCACAGAGAGGCCGGAGTCGCGGATGAACGTGGCAAGGATGGGGTAGGAGTCGATGATGGAACGCCCAGATGGCAGCCACTCATCAGACCAAAACCTCGCCCGCTCGCCATTCCCCAGCTTGACGAAGGGCTACATGAGGATATATATGGTGCTACAAGAGTACTATGCTACATTCAGCATCAAAACATGAATAAAAGATAGCTCTTGATAAAACACTTGCAAATTAATACTCATTAAAAGGCACATGAATCATGCAACTATATGTATCTTTTTGAATCAACTCAAACATCCCTTTCCCAATCTTTTTAATAGCATCCAACATAATTCAACCTAAATTTCCAGTAGCTCTCTCATAACATAAATGAAAAGTGGTGGTCTCACAAATAAATAAAAAACTGAAATAACAAAAATAAAAGACGCTCCAAATTTATGCGATAAAGTGCGTTGATCGAAAAACAGAAGTTAGACGAGTGCAAACCGAGAGTGTGTTGGTCCAATGGGGTTGTCTCCACATCCCCAAGCTTATGGTCTTCACCATCCTTGGATAGCTCTTGGTGCATCTCCTCTAATCCCTGTGAAAAACTTCAAAACACCGTTTTTCCCATTTCTTTTCTGTGGGGTGACATTAGTAGTGATAGACAAATGAATTGCATGCTGCATAAAATCTTTAAACAAAAATTCATATGAATGTCCAGAAAGTGTATAATGTTGTATGCCTACTTATAAACTCAATTGGATCAAAAAGATTCAAGTTAAAAGTTCAAAGAATGCATCAAACAAAATGTGACAGAATCTGTCCAGAAAAACAGCAGCAGCAAAACATATTTTTCTATCCTACTTAAATATGTCGAAAAAATTTGAAAAAATTCACGCTTACAGAGAATGAAAGGTTGCAACTATAGTTTAAATTTCAGCTCATTCGGAGTCACAGGATAGGAATGAAAAATCATACCATGCACAGATTCGTGCTAAAATGAAATATTCGAATGCAAAAAAACAACTTTTTCAAGCCAAAATAGGTAAAACTTGGCACTTTATTAAAAATTCCAAAAAAAAAGCAACCGGGTTGCCTCCCGTAAAGCGCTTTCTTTATAGCCATGTAGCTAGACTTCTTACTTTGGTGATCATGAAGGTTGAAGCTCATGAGGGAGCTTGTTCTTTGGTGTGTCCCTCTTCCTTGAGAAGTGTTCATGCATAATAGCAGGGTCCCATGGTGTTATCAATCCAATCAAAATAATATTCAATTTGAGACCTAGTAGAGAGAAAAACAAAACACAAAAGTAATAACAACAAAGTCTAACTTTCTTTCTATGCATTGGCATTTTTTATATGAATGAAGCACAATAAATAGAAATTTTCCAATGCATATTAACAGTAGATACTTGCAACTTATAGTTATTAGCAACATAAAGAGGGCTCTTATCACCTCCTCTTTCATAATAGTTGCAAGAAGTAAAAGTAAATTCACCCATATAACCATTGGACTCATCCAACTTAGATAATTTAGGTACATAAAGAGGATCATTAAATTTATTATGGAATTCATTAGCATGCTTCCCTCTTTCAAAATAGTTATTAAGATCAATATCAAGTTTAATATCATGGTTGCAACAAAGATTTGGAACTAAAGGTAATTGCAAACCACATAAGTATTTCTAACATAAGCAAATTTCTCCTCTATGGTGTAATTAGGAGAATCCAGAAACAAAGTAGGACTCTCATGAGTAAGAGTAACATCACAAACAGCAAGTATATCATTTTTATCCTCATATAATTTAGTAACAACTAAACATGGAGGTTTATCAATAAGCATAGGACCATCATCTAAAGCATTATCATATAGCATATTTAAGCAATACTCCTCATTATCATCAATAAGTTCACTAGTAGCATTAATAGAAAGTAAAGGAGCATTATTAGTTTCATCATAATAGCATGAGTTATCATATAGGACCATAGAATTTTTAGTTTGACACTCATCATAACATGGGTTTTCATAAATAACAAAAGACTTTTGAGTTTGAGTGCTACTATCAAATGTTGATGGTGAAGTTGGGAGATCCAACTCTTCCCCAAGCTTAGGTTGGAACACATCCATTTCAATCTCCTCTTCACATACTTCCTCTTCCAAGCTTATGTTTTCATTATCCTTTTCCTGCAAAATATTAGTACTTTCCATGGCAGCAAAAATTCTTTCTTTAACATAAACATTATCACTAAACTCTTTTTTGCAAAGTTGGAGAAGAATAGAAATGTGTCCTTTCATTACACGAGCTTCATGACTAGTTGCAAAAAAATTATCAATAAGAAAGTCTATTTCATGGGCTGCAACATAAGCAATATATTTCTCAACTTGTTCTATATCAGGGCATGAAAATTTTTTTTCACGATAACAAGCAATTAGAGGATCACTGTTGTGCTTACATTGATAGGGAGAGTGTTTATAGTCTTTTCTAAAGCAGCAAGTTACATCATGTAATTCACAAAACTCAATAGCCATATCATTGAGATGTTCAAGTAATTCAAGCATTCTATTTCCTTCTTTGGTTGATCGATATTCATAGTAAGCTCCCATAGTTTTGACATAACCTTCCTCCATAGCTTAAAACACATATTAAAAGCAACACTTAATTTTTATGATCTTAAATGAAAACTGAAAGTAAAATGATACTATAATGATATAACCGAAATAACAACTAATAAACAAAATGCAAAACTGAAAATAAAATATGAAACCGAAATACAAAAGATAACAAGAAACTGAAAATAAAAAGATAAATGCAAAGCTGAAATTTAAATATGATATGCAAGACAATAACAAAACAAAATAAAATGATTTGAAGGTAAAGATGGATAAGATGATGCTCACGTAGGTGCAACCTCCCCAAGCTTAGGTGATTGTAAGATATAAAAAGATAAAATAAATCTAAAGTCTAGTGCACACAAGAATAGAAACTTAAGCGCTACGCTCCCCGGCAACGGCGCCAGAAAAGTACTTGATAACCCCAAGAGCAGGGGATCACTGTAGCACCTCTCAATGTGGAAGTAGGGTATCGATCCGCAGGAGCAAGAAGGAAAAGTTATCTATTCCCTACAACTAAAGTGTCACAAGTTTTAGTTGATTATGCACTAAACAAGTTTAAAGAACAAGATGGTTGATTTAATGGATGGAAGTTTAATGTAACAAAACAAGAATGTAAAAGTGTCCCAATCCTCTTCAATGCAAGAGGACAAGACAAAGGTTTTCTCTTATAGGAACAATGGACATGGGTTCACTCAATCCTCTCTCCCATCTATGGTGATTATCATGTTATAGATAAAAAGTACACACAATTGTCATGCTTTAATGGTAAACTTCTATGATGGCTACATGTCCTAAAACACATAGTTGAAAGAAAATAATCATTTGTGTTGCTAGGTCACCCTCGTAAGGCTAGCGTGGTTTGTTGTCACTCCCACATCATACTTCTTCCTTTTTACCCCCAGATAAAGGATGTTGGGCTGTATTGTGTCACTCAATACATATGCGTTGTCACATCGGCCATCCCGTACCTACATACATCATACTTCATAATGGACAATATTCTAAACACTAGTGCAATGATTCATATTTCGTGTGCATGACCACATCTCTCTCATCTATCTACACTTGGTGGTGTCAATCACCTCATGACATGGATAAACAAGGCATTATGCATAAATCGAACCATCACATGCATCATAGAATATCTCCAAAGTATGAAAAGTCACAAAAGATCCAACACAACGGTAAATGCATAACAAATATCATCTCATACCACAATATCCACCATAGGAATTACATAGATAGATCCATACTTATGCAAGGCACATCATATGGACTTCAACAATGATCATACATAGAGAGATTAGATCAAGTTACCACCACAAACCCAAAGTCCAGGGGGTGGACTACTCCCCCTTCATCATGGTGATGATGGTGGAGATGTTGGAGAAGATGGAGACCACCCCGGCAGCGCCCCGCCGGAGTTTTCCCCCTCCAATCTGCAGCTCCAGGTCTTCTGTTTCGTGGTTTTATGTTTCTGCGGTGCTCCCTCCGAAAGCCGTCGGGGGACTATTTTTATAGTCGTTTTTAGGTCAAGACGAAGGCACAGGGACGAAGATCGACGGCATCGGAGGCTCGAGGCCCAGGATAGGGGGTCCCACGCGGCCAAGGAATCTGGCCGCGTGGGCCCACCTCTTTTGGCCCTCGGGTTTCCATTTTTTCGCTTCCTTCGCTCCTACGCTTTGTTCCTTCCAAAAAATGATCCCCGCAAAATATTAGGTCATTTGGACGTCGTTTGGGTCCCTGAAACATCAAAATATAGAAAATAGGGTTTTCTGCCAGTGCAGGGTTAATTCCAGAAAAATAGGGAAACTGTGAAATATTCCCAAAATCAATATAAAACAATGATATAACCCTTATATGATGCAAATATGATTGAAATATAAGTAATATAATGCAAAGTTCATGTATGCATTTTACATGCATCAGTAGTACGAGAGAAGCCCGAGATCGCTCATGGCAAACAGCTTCTTCATCTCTTCCTTGAATGCGCTGATGTCGTCGTCGCTGGACCCGGTGATCACTAGATCATCCACGTACACGCCCACAATCAGTGTGGACGTGCTGGTGTTTCTCTTGTACACCGCATGCTCGAGAGGGCTGCGCTCGAATCCCAGGCTTGAGAGCGACGCGTCCAGCTTGGCGTTCCAAGCACGCGGCGCCTGTCGTAGCCCGTACAGAGCTTTGCGCAGCCGCAGAACAGAGTTCTGCTTGTTGTCGTTGACGTAGCCGGGCGGCTGGTGGACGTACACCTCCCCCTGCAGGTCGCCGTTCAGGAACGCGCTCTTGACGTCCATGTGGTGCACGGACTAGCCACAGTGTGCGGCGAGAGCGAGAAGCAGGCGCACCGTCTCCATTCGAGCGACAGGTGCAAACACCTCGTCGTAGTCCATGCCTTGCCGCTGCACATAGCCTTTAGCCACCAAGCGCGCCTTGTGCTTCACAATGTTTCCTGCAGGATCACGTTTCACCTTGTAGACCATTTGAGCCCGATCGCTCGATGTCCAGGTGGGAGAGTGGCATACTCCCACGTCTCGTTGCTCTGGACAGCTTGCATCTCGGCGTCCATCGCCTTCTTCCAGCACTCATTTCCCAGCGCTTCTTCGACAGATGCAGGTTCCTCTGCTGCAACAAGGCACATAGCCTCGTAGCCGTGCACCTCCTGCTCCAGCTGCATGATGTAGTCTCTGTAGGCGGGATTGGGCTGCACAATGCCGTCACGGGCTCGGGTGACCATCTTGTGTCATGGGTACAGGAGAGACAGATTCATCTCTGTCAGGTTCGTCTGCCGTGGCAGAAAAACGCGGGGAAACGCTGCCGACTGCAGGACTTGGCATTGGTGTTGGAGAAGAGCTTGGCGTCAGTGGCGTGCTCGAGGAAGGGGATGCTGCAGCTTGGCTCGTTGCTGCCGCAGGTGAGTGGATGGAGCTCGTGTCCTCCTGGGAGTAGACGACCACCAGGTGTTCGTCCATGTTCGGTGCTCCGCTCACCGTCGTGTTCCAGTCCCACTTCCTCTGTTCTTCAAATTTCACATCACGAGTCACGCGTACCTTCTTCGTAGAGGGATTGTAGACCCTGTAGGCCTTTGATCCCTCCTCATAGCCGATGAAGATCATTAGAGTTGATCGATCGGCAAGCTTGTTGATGCCGGGCCGACGCGCTTGACATGTGCGACGCAGCCAAACGTGCGCAGGTGCTTCACTGTCGGCTTCCTGCCATGCCACGCTTCATAGGGTGTCATGCCGTCGACACTCCGCGTGGGAGCACGGTTCAGCAGATACACCGCTGTCTTGACCGCCTCGCCCCAGAACGTGACGGACACGGCCATGCTCTTCAGTAAGCACCGAGCCATCTCCACCGTCGTCTGGTTGCGTCTTTCAACCACGCCGTTTTGCTGTGGTGTGTACGGTGCGGTGGTGAAGTGCTTGATGCCGCCGTGCTCGCACCACTCCTTGAATTCCGTCGAGTTGAACTCGCCACCCCGATCAGAGCGGAACGCGCGCAGATGGCGTCCAGTCTGCGTTTCCGACAGCGCCTTGATCTTCTTGAACCGCTGGAACGCGTCTGCCTTGGACTTGATCACCTCTAGCCACATGTAGCGTGAGTGAACGTGCAGCCATCGCACACCTGCTCCAGGCGATTGAGCAGCGGGATGCCGCTCGCCATGTTCTGCCGTGCCAGTTCACGCTGTTAGTATTAATCTTGATAATATGTATTTGCATGAGTCTGTATAGAGCTAGGTGCGATGCCTACTAGCTAGTTTCGGTTAGAAGTGTATGCAGGGTGAGATGCCGAGGTGCCGTGTGAAGCTGGCCTTGCCATGAGAAGCGGTGCTACATGGATGGATCAAGTTAGCCAACGGGTTGCACAAGTTATCTAGGAAGTTGTTAGCTGCATGTGTGCCTAGAGTGATTCTAGGAAGAAGAATAGGTCAGCTAGTTAGTGCGTGCGTGCATGTAGTGGACTAGTGGTTAGTGGAGGAGTGGTCCGTGTGGTTGCCTCTTGTATATATACTGCATTGAGTTAATAGAAAAGTTAAGCCGTGAGGGCTAAGCAAAAGGATGTAGCCTCTCGTGTGACCAAGGAAAAAGGCCTACGGGCAGAGCTGGTAGTGTTCTTCCTTGGCAAGTGCGTGTGCGTGTGTTCTTGTGAGAGACAAGTGAGAGTTGAGAGGTAGAAGAAGCCGGCGCAGCGAGATGCTGCGCCAGCAAGTGGTATCAGAGCCTCAAAGTCCAAGGCCGGTGGCGCAAGGAGGAGGTTGGAAGCGGCGCGATGCCGCTGCGGCTGGTTGTGATGGAGACGGCGTGGTGATCGGCATCGTGAAGGTGTCGTCCACGTCAAGAGGTGGCCGCTGCATGCGGTAAGACGGCATGGTGATCGGCGTCGCGAAGGCGTCGTCCACGTCAAGAGGAGGCCGCGGCGTGATGCTGCGGCGATAAGGAGACTGCGGGGCGATGCCGCGAGGAGGAGATGGTGGCGTGATGCTGCCACACGAAGGAGACGGTGTGACGCCGTTATGAGAAGACTGTGGTGCGATGCCGCTGGGTGCCGGCGGCGGCGGCGCGATGCCGTCGGGCGCTAGGTACGGTGGTGTGATGCTGCCACGAGGAGACGATGGCGCGAGGCTGTTAGAAGGCAGCGGCGGCACGATGCCGTTGGGCGCTAGGACGGCGGTGTGATACCGCTGAGAAGATGTACGGCGGCGCGAGGTCGTCATGAGGATCGACGTGAAGCTCGTCGACGGTGGTGCGATGCCATCGTCGTCATCGGTGGTGTGATGCCATCCCAAGGTGGGTCGCTGTGACGGCCAAGACAAGATGACGGCAAGACGTACGTGTGACCAGCGGTGTGATGCCACTGAAGAACTTGCAAGTGGAAACCTATGGTGCGGCATGGTCAAGCTGCTGCGTGAGGCAAGGAGATGTGGTCTCGGCGCTGTGAAAGCGTCGTTCATGGAAAGAGGAAGAAGAAGAGAGGCGCTGCGAGCTGCAGCGCCAACATGGTGATCAGCAAGATGGTGAGCCGTCGTTCATGGCAAGGTGAAGCTGAGTGAAGATCGGAGAATCAAGATTAGGGGGGTGAATGTTAGTATTAATCTTGATAATATGTATTTGCATGAGTCTGTATAGAGCTAGGTGCGATGCCTACTAGCTAGCTTCGGTTAGAAGTGTATGCAGGGTGAGACGCCGAGGTGCCGTGTGAAGCTGGCTTTGCCATGAGAAGCGGTGCTACATGGATGGATCAAGTTAGCCAACGGGTTGCACAAGTTATCTAGGAAGTTGTTAGCTGCATGTGTGCCTAGAGTGATTCTAGGAAGAAGAATAGGTCAGCTAGTTAGTGCGTGCGTGCATGTAGTGGACTAGTGGTTAGTGGAGGAGTGGTCCGTGTGGTTGCCTCTTGTATATATACTGCATTGAGTTAATAGAAAAGTTAAGCCGTGAGGGCTAAGCAAAAGGATGTAGCCTCTCGTGTGACCAAGGAAAAAGGCCTACGGGCACAGCTGGTAGTGTTCTTCCTTGGCAAGTGCGTGTGCGTGTGTTCTTGTGAGAGACAAGTGAGAGTTGAGAGGTAGAAGAAGCCGGCGCAGCGAGATGCAGTGCCCTGAAGTTCATGTGACCGTGGCGTGCGTGCCACAGCCACGCTGGATCGGTGCCACTCGCCGTGAGGCACACAGGGCGCGCGGACGTCAGGTGGAGCACGTACAGACGCCCTTGGTTTCTCTTCACGCGCGCGAGGAGACGATCATCGTGATCGCGGAGCCGTAGCCAGCCGTGTCGGATGCGCGTCTCGCACCCGATCTCGTCCATCTGCCCGAGGCTGATGATGTTGCTGTGGAGGCAAGGGATGTAATACACCTGTGACAGCGTTAGGTGCTCACCGCTGCGGCACTCGAAGATGATGGTGCCCTTCCCCTCGATCTGCACCTTCTATCCGTCGCCGAGCTTGACGACACCTGTGGTGCCAATGTCTAGCTCACTGAAGAGCTCGCGGCGCCCCGTCATGTGGTTCGACGCGCCGGTATCAAGGTACCAGGACGTGTCGTAGCGTTTGCCGCTCTCCGCCACGCGTGCCTGAGAGCGTTCCTCGTTGAGGAGCACGCGCTCCTCCATGGTCTCGACGATGTTGGTGGTATCGTGTACCATGGCGAGGTTGAGGGCAGCTTCCTCTTCCTCGTCCTTGTTCTCCTCGCGTGCCAGATTGGCCTTCCCCTTGCGCTCTCGACGTGGTTCTGGCCAATTCTTGGAGATATGACTAAACCTGGGAATGGTTTTTCCATTGGGCTTCTTTGGTTCGGGTGCTAATGGGCTGATCTGTAAACAGGTCTGGTTCAGTTCAGTTTCGTGAAAAATCAATTCAGGTGTGGTTAGGTATGGGGTCAAACCACTCCAGTTCAAACAGGTTAAACCCGTGGGTGCCAAACCGGTTCGTTCAGCTGGGTGCTAATCGGGTATCAATTCAGATGTAGAGCACGCTAGCGTCGCCGTCCCCGTCCACTCCAGGCGCCGCCGTTCCTGTCCAAATCAGCACAACGCGTCGGCGCCGCTCTCCACTCCACAGGCCGGCGCCGCCGTCCCTGTCCAATCCAGGCAACCACGCGTCGGCGCCACTCTCTACTCCACGCGTGGGCGCCGCCGTCACCATTCTTCCCAATCTCGACGTAGAGGAGCAGAGAGGCTATGGCGACGAGAAATCGCCGTCCTTAGGCGAGGAGGAGCCGGTGTGCTGTGGGGGCAAGGAGGAGACGCCATCAATTTGAGCTCCCCGTGGAGTCCCCGGCGGGGGACGGGTACCCACCAATGTCGGGGACGGGGACGTTTTTGCCCCCGTGAAGCTTCGTGGGGATGGCGGGTACCAACTACCAAGCCATCAGACCACGGAGGCAGAGCCGAGCACCAAGCCTCGGGCCGCCGCGCCGACCACCTTCCATGCTCGCCGGATCTGACGCCACGCCCAGTGATGTCCAGCCTGCTGAAGGACTGCCCCACCGGCCGCCTCGGCCGTCTGATCTCCGCGCTCGGCCCCACGTGCGCCGGGGCCCTCCCCGTCCAGACCGGCTTACCTACCTCCCTCGCTGACCATGGCCGCCTCAGGAAGCCATCCACCATCCTCGTGCGCTTCCGCCACCTCCAGGCGCAAGAAGCGCGGCGCGCCCCCTTTGCTTTGCCCTCCCCTTTCCTGCGCCCTCTGTCTCACGCCCGAGCACTGCTTCCGGCCGCTTACGACGAGGGTGAGCCGGCCCTTCGATGGGCACTCGGCGGCGCCCCCCCGTCTGCCCCCGCCGCCGTCTTCGTCGCCGGGAAAGCGCGGGCGGCAACCCACCGCGTCACTGCATGCCTCCAGCGCAGCATGGCCGGATTGTTCCTGCTGCAACCCTTCTTCAGCGGAGAGGCGCCGACCGCGTCCGAGCAGCGGCGCGTCACGGAGCCGGAGCGGCCGGCGTGTCTTGCGCGCGTTCCTGTCGTCGGGCGCCATGCGGAACAACGAGGCAGCCAACTTGCCGACCGTGATCCGGCGCGGTGGGATTGGCGCGCTTTCCCGTCGACGCTGGTGTGCGTGGAAGCCCACGTCGCGGAGTTCCCGGACGGCATCAACGTGTTCTACGTGTTCGAGGGCCTCGCAGACAGGAAGAAGGTCGCCGACTTCGTGAACGGGCGCGCGGATGGACACCTCGAGTACCTTCACGGGCTCGAAGGGCGTCCCGGCGATCAGTGCCCGTGGCACGCCGTGGTCGTCAACATCGGCGACCAGCTGGAGTTGATCACGAACGGACCGTACAAGAGCCGAAGAGTGTGCTGTAATCAGCGGCTAGCTACCACGGAGTAGCTAGCAAAGTATGCTCGCGCGCTCAGTGTTGAGGCGTGGCGAGCTCAATTAGGTGTAATATGGTTTTGAACCCACTTCACCAAACGGGTGTGCAATCAGTTTTAGTTTAGTTGGGGTACAAAACAGAGTTGGTTTAGTTATGGTTGGTTGGACATTGATACGGAACAAGTTTAGTTTGGTTCGGGGTGACGTATGTGTTCACGTGGGTATGGTTGAGGTATGGTGCAGTTCCCTAACCATTCTCAGATTTAGATATGACCGGCGAATTTGTTACAATTATAACATTTTACCTTCGACCAGTCGCGATCGCCGTTGGGTGCACGTTGGCCGCCGTCGCGACCTTGCAGCTGCTTGCCCTTGCTGATGTTCTTGCTCCCGCTGGACGCGCCCTTGTCGCGCTACTTGCCCCGAGCGATCCACTCCTGCTCCGTCAGCAGGATCTGGCCGCCGGCGTCGGTGGTGTTGATGGAGCACCGCTCTGCTGCCGATCGGAGACGCCCAATCAGCTCCTCGACCGGCATGCCGTTCAGATCGAGCAGTGTCTCGATGGAACACGCGATCTGGGCGTACTGGCTCGGCACCTCACGCAAGAATTTCTGCACGATCTTGATCTCGTCCACCGTGTCGCCCAACGAGCGGAGGTTGTTGGCGATGCCCGTGATCCGCATGTCGAAGGCGTCGAGGAACTCGCCGTTCTTGAACGTGATCTGTTCGAACTCCTTGCGCAGGCGTTGCGCCGTCGCCTCCCGCACGCGGTTCACGCCCACGCGCATCATCTGGATCGTCTCCCACGCCTGATGCGCCGTGTCCTTGACGGCGAGCGCTGGTACCATCTCGGGCGGCACCGTGCGAATCAACGCCGAGAGCGCTGCCATGTTCTCGCGATCGCCTGGCTCGCCCATGCCAGACACGGCCTCCAGAGGCCCTGCGCGCGCAGGTTGATCTTCATCACCAGTGCGCACTCGATGTAGTTCGTGGCCGTCAGAGTGGGGTAGACGATGTTGGTGCCGAAGTTTGTGCGCTCCTGCACGACGCGCTCGTGGACGACGACCTCGTTGCTGCCCCGCAAGACGACGCTGCGTCCCCGGCTCCTTCCGCACGCCCGTGCCGTCGCCGTTGCCGACGCCTCCGCATCAGCTGCCGTAGCTCCTCCGTTACCACCTCCTCCTCCGTTGTCCGGCATCGCCGGCGTACGTGCGCGGCCGTTGGACATGATCGGCCCAGGAACGTAACTGTTGTAAAACTGCGCAGCAGAAAATAGATCAAACGAGGAACAAGAACACAGATTTAACGTGGAAAACCCTTATGGGAAAAAACCACGGAACGCACGAAGGCGTATCACTATAATCGGAGGAGTATTACAATACACGAGAGGACAAACCCTTCTCGTGCTATGGATCTGGTGGATCTCTCTCAATCTCACGATCTAATCTATGACTACATGGAACTATATATGGGAACATAAAACCCTAGGTCGGCTGCAGTCCAACCCGGAAAAGATCCCACCGCGGCGGTACTACCGCTGGGATAGGCGGTAGTACCGCTGGCGCGGGCTAGTTTGGCTCTTCCCACCTCAGCGGTACCGGCGGCGGTACCGCCAGCGGTACCAGTAGGTACCGGACAAGTGCGTCAGACGGCCATTCTGGCGGTAGCGGTGGCGGTAGCTCTGGAGCGGTAGTACCGCTTAACCCAGCGGTACTACCGCTGGAATTTGGAACACCAGAAAATAACACTCCACCTTGAGACAAATTCCTATCACAGTCATAGATAGCATCAACTCCTCAATTAAAGTCAGCACAAGTAAACCTTGTGTCTCCAAACGTCCATAGGACGGATAAACTTCTCTCGAAGTCATATTGAGCAAATCAACGGTAGGTCATCCAATAAACAACACAGCTGTCAACAAAGCAGACGAACGAAACTTGGGTCTCCCATAAAACCCAATAAAAGTCTGAGTCTGTGCCACTAACCTCCAAAAACTGAAAAACTGCCCAATCATCAAATGACATAAGTCATCATATCTCCTGTGGTGCATGAACGAGCACATAGCTCAACAGTGCAACTTGGTGCACATAACAATGTGAAGAACTCATCTCATGGAATCTGAACGTGCCACAAAGCACAAACCTCGGCAAACAATACTCATGCAAGAGCATCTTGTACGGATGACATCACGTACACCAAAACCTGTCGACGGTTAATGAAATATCCATGACATGGTCAAAAACTGTCCCTATAGAACAACTGTCGGATGGAACCTTCTCAACATGCAATGGAGCATCAACTCTGCAATAGACCCCTCTTGAAAGAGCAAAGACAACTGAATTGTACCAAAAACATAACAGTACTAAATGTTGTAGTATCTAGCAGACAACAAATCTCCTTGCACCCTGATCCTCATCACGAACTCAATAAAACCTTCACATGCATAACAGCAAAATACTGGAGAGAAAAGTATATGCTGGCTACCAACAGGCTTAAATAATTACCTGCTCCATAATATTTTTTTCTTCTGAATTGTGTTCATGTAATTGCAGCAATATAATATACTGAATTTGCATCCATAACATCTCCCATGTAAATTCCATTGAATACGAACAATTATAAAACTTACTTGAAATTCCAGCCTTCAAATATGATAACCCAATGAACGAACAAGTCGTCGTAGAACGCCGCAAATAAAACCGCCTTAATGTTGAGCGCAAACTGCAGTATAACTCAACAAACTCCACCTTGAACTGAATATCAAAACGATGATCATCTCAGCGGCAAAATCATCGAACATAGGTGGTACGGATAGAACCGGTATTGGGACCGGGATAGAGCATGGGTCAATGCTCAAGCTGAAAACAAATTGTTCACTTTTGTCCATCTATGCTAGAATAATCCGCATCTTGACTTGACGAAACAAATCAGATAAAAAACGACTCTTTATAGAATCTATAACGCGGACCAAATAACTGAATTAAATAGCACCTGGTAATTGTAGGGTGGATGTAGCTAATTTAAGATCTAAAAGTTGATCTTGCCTTCACGTGAGAATAATATATTTGGTTGTCTTCACGTCAATGCAGAAGCGCAGCAGCACTTAATTATCTCCACGGAATTTGATGGGACGGATCGATCTGGCTCACATGCATCTGCTCAGCCCTCGTACGAGTACTGCAGCTAGCTGATCGATGGCAATCGATCCAGCCAGTACTACTCCTCATGCACAGCTTCTCTCGCACCGAATCAATACCGATTAGAGGACAAATACATACCGTGGATTGGAAATCATACCAGCACACGGATGGAGACTGCAGAATAGGGCTGGCCATCTCGGCGACTTGACGGATGGACGGGACGCGCCGATGCAACTGAGAAATCTTCGTCTCCCAGATCCGATCTCATGAACCTAGCTCGATCTTCCTAAGGCTGCATGGTGCCGCAAGACAGCGGCTGCTGATCCAATTGATGCGCTGCGACCGTGCTGCCCCGGGAGCGCAGCGAAAAGTCTCCCGGAGCAGCGGATCGCCGAATTCTTCAGCTCTGATACCACTTGTTGTAAAACTGCGCAGCAGAAAATAGATTAAACGAGGAACAAGAACACAGATTTAACGTGGAAAACCCTTACGAGAAAAAACCACGGAACGCACGAAGGCGTATCACTATAATCGGAGGAGTATTACAATACACGAGAGGACAAACCCTTCTCGTGCTATGGATCTGGTGGATCTCTCTCAATCTCACGATCTAATCTATGACTACATGGAACTATATATGGGAACATAAAACTCTAGGTCGGCTGCAGTCCAACCCGGAAAAGATCCCACCGCGGCGGTACTACCGCTGGGATAGGCGGTAGTACCGCTGGCGCGGGCTAGTTTGGCTCTTCCCACCTCAGCGGTACCGGCGGCGGTACCGCCAGCGGTACCAGTAGGTACCGGACAAGTGCGTCAGACGGCCATTCTGGCGTTAGCGGAGGCGGTAGCGGTGGCGGTAGCTCTGGAGCGGTAGTACCGCTTAACCCAGCGGTACTACCGCTGGAATTTGGAACACCAGAAAATAACAGTAACTGCTCTGATGCCAAATGTCGGCGCTGAATCAAGAATTCAGCTCGCTCAGCTCACGATCACAGAGAGAGGGAGACAGTGATTTTGTGCAGTGTACAACGTACTGCGTTTTCTGTTTTCTCTTCGCTTATTTGTAGCCCGATTACAAGCTTTCCCTAACAAACGATCCTATAATCGTGGCGATGACTGAGCCTACAGAACGTGCCATCCCACGCTCGCCAGGTCACGACCACGATGCCTTGCGTCGTGCGAAACTCCGTGCCATCCCACGGCGCAACAAGCGCTAGCAACTACCAAGTCCAACTCGAGAACAGGCTCTGCGGGTCGACCGTTTTATGCAACTGAAAACTAGCTAAGACTGAACCTGAAACAGCTAACTGAGCTATTGTCGGACGAGCTACAGTAAAACTGTCATCTGAATTTGTTCGTCAGGCTTTATAGTTCAACAGAAACTTCTTAATTAATTACTTAATAAAAATTCAACACAATCTCAAAGTAAGTAATGCCAAGTGAGAAACTCATATAAATAAGCAGAGTCTGATCCTTGCATCCATTCAGTGCGGCTTACGATTGGAAGGTTTACACGATATTGCTAGTCCGCTAGCTAATCTAGGGAAATATTTTCATTGCTTTTAGCCGAGATTGCAGATCGATCTCCAAGAGCGCGGACGATGAAGTTGAGCACGGTTGCACGCGCATCTCTTTCGTCTCCAAGTCAAGGAGGACGAACAAAGTACGACCACGACAACAACCAGTCGGCAACTCAACAGAATATATGTTCACATGCAGCAACACGACGTTGCTCCCCTCGCCGGAGCACTTGAAATCAATAAACACGGGACAACCGGGAGGGATGTCTGGGTCCAGCGATCGCAGCTTCTCCTCAACGTCAATCACCGTCGCCTCCGACTCCCAACCTCCACCGAAGAGTTGACGCCACACCGATATCTTAAACCTGTGAGCGCCAAATAGCCTTAATAGTTTTTGCCCGTCATGTGAGTAGTATGACCCTAGGTGGAGCCGTCCTCTGAAGTCAATGGAAGGATGAGGGAGCTTTATCCTTCCCGGCTCCGTTGTGCGGATGTTGTAGGTGACGACTTCGCCTCGTTTGCGCACCATCCAGTGGATGGCGCCGCCGTGGAGGATGACGGCTTCTTGCCGGCGTCGCAGAGAGAAGCCATAGTCAATACAGTCGTGGCGCGAGACAGCAGCTGCCCAGGTGCCGGATGTTGACGTGATGGTTTGGACTTTGATGGTGAATGCATAGCCGCCGTCGAGCTTGGTCATGGTGTCGCGATATGGGGCGAATAGCATGAAGGAGCAGCCGATGCCATCCGCGGCGGTGAGCAAGACGCAGGCGTCGATGCCTCTATTCGGATCAACGCCTGCCGGGTAAGGGAGGACGGTGCGTTGGCCGGTGACAGGGTCGTACACGCACAGATTGGGGAGTTGGTCGCTGATGCGACGGCAGAGGAGGACGAGACCCCCGCGCGACGTTACGGTGTAGTGCTCGCCGAGCAGGTCACCAGCAAAGCGTGACATGTAAGGGGACAGATGATCGTCCACAAACGACACCGCGGCGGGTGTGGCCGGGTGGACCAGGGAGAGCAATGGCAGCGGAGGATCATGATTCTTCTCATCCTCATCGTGGATGTTCAGGTGGGCGACGATGCGCGGGGGCACGATGCCTCCATGTTGGGTGACGCGGTCGATGAAGGACTGGTCGAGGATGTCACAGCGGAGGAGCTTGCAGGCGGCGGCGTAGCGTACGAGGGTGCGGGTGTCGGAGCGCGCGACGATCTCGAGCAGTAGATCATCCGCGAGAGTGAACCCTGTCACCGCCACCGGATAAGCCTGGGGCGTGTCTGTGTTTTTCCGTGGGAGTTTGCCCGCCGCCATGGCCTGTGTGTTTGCCAGACTAGGCTGATTAATCCGATCTGCCGTGAGAATCCCGGTCGTTTAAAGATGGTGGGGCTGGGATACGTATCGGGTTTGTTGGCAACCAAACTCGATTAGAAAAAAATCAGGTGATTTGTTCGACCAAGCCAAGTCTAGTTACGGGTCTAACTAATTCAGAATATATTTCTATTTACGGGTTCTTCAACGGGATGTAATTTCAGAACCATGGTTCTAAACTTGTATGTCTGCAATCGTAGGATCACCGTCGGGGCATCCCTTAGAGTTTTCAGCAAAAAAACATGCATTTTCACACAGCATGCAACTCAAGTTGCCGATATAATTCACCCAACATCCCTCCTTGCAGAAGCAGTGTAACTTGGTATATACGGTAACTTTTTTTCTAAATCTCAGATTGACACAGAAAAGTGAAACTGCTGCTTAGTAAAAAATACAACTAGCATTTTATAGAAAAGTGACGTTAGAGCGCAACTACAGTTTCAATCATTATTACAAACCATCCTGTGGTCAATCATCAAGCACCTTTAAGCACTAGTGCAGTAGCCTGAACATCAAGCACGACACTGTACCCAAAGTTTCACACTTCAAATATGCCAACAAACGTACACAGTGAATCAATAACTTGAAACAAAAAACAATATATAATAGCTTAACGACTAAACTCAAACGGTGGATGCACTGGAGGAGGAAGAGGGCCGCTCCAGAACACCGGAATCTTGTGCAGTGGTACCATCGGACCCTCCAAGAGGGTCAACCCCGGAAGAGGAATTGGGCCGCTCCGGAATAGTAGAATCTTGTGCGGTGGTACCATCAGGCCCTCCAAGAGGGTCAACACCGGTGGAGGAATTGGGACGCTCTAGAATACCAGCATGAGTGAGAAGCACCCAGAGATGGGTCATGAACTCCCCGCCGGTGGCGAGCATCTCAGCATGGATGTCGGCATTGTCCGACGGCGCCAGGAAGAGTATGAACTGTTGGATATTTTGTGATCTAGGCTGCTCTCTCTTAGGCCGAAAGTCAAAATTTACGGCTGCTACAGTAGGTCGGCACTACAGTAATTTGCTACAGTAAAGATGCTACAGTAGCTCTAATGTGTTGTCTTGATCGGAGACATCGAATTTTGATCCAACGGTGCTGGTTCCCCTAGTGCATAGTGCTAAGCAAAATAAAAGGGTTAGATGACCCTAGAAGAGTGAAGAAGCACGCAGAAGCTCTCTCTGCCACTCTCTCTCACTCTCTAACTCTCTAAAAAGAAAAGCTACCGATCTAGCAAGCACTACAAACACTAGGAAGAACCAAAGCACAAATTGCTCCATCAGGAGGTGGTGTGAGCAACAAAAGAAGGATGGCATCATCACAAGATCAAGGTAATTTTTCCTATCTTCTTTATGTTGTGGCTCAAACTTGAGCTAGTTGATCCTGCTGGTTTCAACAATGGTATCAGAGCACTAGCTTCAAGTTTGAGCTCTCTTAAGCTCAAATTCTTGCTTGATCTGTTAAGTTTATGTGTTAAAATTCAAGAGCAGCAAGTTTTGCTGCTTGAATCTAGCATGTTTTGCTGTTCTATTAAGTTGTTTCTTCCTAGTGATGATCATGTTTTTCTATAGCCATGTTCTTGTTGAGTTTTAGCCCAAAATCTTGAAGATATCAATACTGATGGATTAAATTAAGGTTCTAGGGTTTGCAATTGATGAAATTAAGAGGGATTGATGTATTTCAGTATGCTTTTAAGCAAAATTCCCAATTTTATGAAACCCTAGAACTAAAATTCTTTAAATTACCCTCTGTAATTAAGCTAGGGTTTTCGAATTTAGCATGTTTTAGTGGGGATTTACTTATTTGATGCATTTTATAATGAAATTCCCCAAGTTCCCGAAACCCTAGATCAGAAATTCCCCAAATTGAAGAACCCTAACCCTAATTTAAGGTTTATGGCGGTGGAAACTTACCTCATGGGCCTCGCCGTCGTCGCTGGCCACGGCGGCGTTGAAGCCACCAACTAATGTAGACAGGGGATCTCGGGCTGGACCCCGAGTGACCTCGCCGTCCACTGCACCAGGCTATGGCGGTGCTTCCTCGTGCGCTTGTCGCCGTTGAACGCCGCTGCGGTGCTGGATGCGTAGGTTGCCGACGCCGTGGCAGGGACGCCTGCTCATGCGTCGTCGCCCTGCAAAAGGGCGCCATTTGGACCCGCTCGACGGAGGTGCACGCTGGCCATAGCTGCACGCAGCTCTGGCGAGAGGATCTGAACGGCACCGTTGTCTCCCTCCGCGCTGGTGCTCGCCGCCATCGCCACGTGCACTCGGTGCCGTCGCTGTGTGCTCTTACGCCATCGGGGAAGAAGTGGAGAGAAAGGGGATTAGGGTTAGGGTTGTGGCCGCGGGTGCGAGGGCGCACCGGCCTTATCCGAACGGTTGTGTGACCCGGCCGTTGGATTTGTATCCAACGGCTCGCCGTCCTCCTGCACCGTAAAGTGGGCCGTCGGCCCAGGAGGGAAGAAGGGGAGAAATTGCTGGGCTGGGTTTTCTTTTGGGCCTAGTTCAGCAGAAAGTTTTTGACAATTAAAAAAAAATTATGGGGCTGAAATAAATTATTATCAGGGCTATTTCTCTGTATGCTTATTATTAGTCATGTTTTAATTGCCATGCTTAGTTATTTACATGTCTTTAATTATGTTTATTATTAAGTTTGCTTATGATTTATGAATTATGGTGATTTTTATCACTATGATTATTATGGAATAATGTTTCCGCTGCGAAATAAAGTTTAATGGATCCTCAAATAAAGTGTGGTTTTATGCTTTGTCATTCTGACCAAAGTTGTTTGACGGGCATTTTAACCGCAAAATTCTTTTATTGATCCGTTTCACTTCTGGCCAAAGCTGATGTGAACCGGGTTAGTAGAAGGAAATTAATGAATGAGGATTATTAATGTGTGGCTTTTATTTATCAATTTGGCCAAAGCTAATTGATGAATATTTGTCCACAAAATTTTGTTGTTCATTTTCATCTCTGGCCAAAGCTGTTTTGAATTTGATCAATAGAATTTAATAATATTATGATGATGCTTACTAAAGCATTTTGAATTTTTCTTTTGCAGCAACTAATGTCTCTAATATTGCTGGAATGCTAAATGGCATCGAACAGCTAAATGGTAGCAATTATGTTATGTGGAAGGAGAAGCTGGAGATTACGATGGCCTTACTCAATATTGATTATGCTCTCCTTAATGATCCTCCTGAGGCACCTAAAGAAGATAATGAAAATTATGAAGCCCTCAAGAAGGAATATGATGTTATTAAGGCTAAGTGGGATGACTCTAATCGCAAGTGCCTTATGATGATAAAGGGCTCCATTACACAGAGTATGAGGGGAGCCCTTCCTGACTGTGAGACAGCTAAAGGGTACTTTGCAAAAATTGAGCATCAGTTTAAAGGGTCTTCTAAAGTTTATGCAACAAGCCTTATTCGAAGACTAATTGATGAAAAATATGATCCCACTGGAAGCCTTCGAGAGCATATTATGAAGAAGTGCAACATGGCTGCCAAACTTAAGTCTATGGAGATGGAGATTTCTAGTGGTTTCCTCGTCCATTTTATTATGTCATCTTTGCCTCCTCAATTTGATCCATTTATGATCAACTATAATGCGATGGATGTCAAATGGGAGATTGATGAGATGATGGCGCGATGTGTGCAAGAGGAAGAAAGGCTTAAGGCTGACAGAATTGAGCATATTAATCAGTTTGCTCATTCACAGAAGAAAAGGTATAAAAAATTTGTGAATGAGTATATGAAGCCCAAGCCTAATAAGTTTAAGGAAAAAGGCCAATCTTCAAAAGGTTCACAGCAGAAGAAGCCAGAAAGAGCGCCTAATGCGGAAGAAAATAAATCTAATGCTTGCCACTTTTGTGGAAAAGGTGGGCATAAGCAAAAGGATTGTTTTGGCTTCAAGAGATGGCTCAAGAAAAAGGTACCGATGTTATTACTTTTGTTGAAGAATCCCTTTATGTTAATTATGCCACCAATACTTGGTGGATTGATTCAGGTGCAACAATTCATATTGCAAATTCGTTGCAGGGATTCAATATGAGGAGGACCCTAAAAAGAGGGGAAAGAACAATTAGAGTTGCTAATGGTGTTGAAGCTTATGCCGAGGCGCTTGGAGATTTCACTCTCATACTTCATGGTGGTTTTAGGCTTCAACTAAATAATGTTCTCTATGTACCCTCGATGAAACGGAATTTAGTTTCCGTCTCATGTTTAGATGATGATGGTTATGAGTGTCACTTTGGGAATAAGCAATGTATAATTATGTATGACAATAATAATGTTGGTCTTGCGTGTCGACAAGACAAACTTTATGTAATATCCCTATGTGATGATATAAATAATGTGGGTTCTACCTCAAATTAAATGTCGGTACCAAACGCAAACGTAATGATAATGAGACTTCTTCGAAATTATGGCACTATCGTTTAGGCCATATTTCGAGGGGGAGAATTGAGCGTCTCATTAAAGATCAAATTCTTCCTTCTCTTGATTTTACGGATGCGGATGTTGATCATTGTATTGATTGCATCAAAGGAAAATATGCCAAGAAAATTAAGAAAGGTGCAAATCGAAGCACGGGAGTTTTGGAATTAATTCATACGGATATATGTGGTCCGTTTAATGTGAGATCGGTGGATGGTTTTAATTCATTCATAACGTTCACCGATGATTTCTCCCGTTATGGATATATTTATCAAATTAAAGAAAGATCAGAGGCATTAGACAAGTTCAAGATTTTTAAAGCTGAGGTTGAAAATCAATGTAATAAAAGAATTAAAGTTGTAAGATCTGATCGTGGTGGAGAATACTACGGCAGACATACTACTTATGGCCAAATTCCTGGACCGTTTGCAAAATTCTTACAGGAAAATGGCATTGTAGCCCAGTACTCAGCACCGGGCGAACCTCAGCAAAATGGGGTGGCTGAAAGGCGAAACCGCACACTTATGGATATGGTGCGGAGTATGTTAAGCCACTCCACTCTGCCGGTAAATTTATGGATGGAAGCCCTTAAAACAGCAGCACATATTCTTAACAGGGTTCCTAGTAAATCGGTGCCCAAAACACCGTATGAATTATGGACTGGGAAAAAGCCAACCCTGAATTATTTTCATGTATGGGGCTGTCCTGCTGAAGCAAGGATTTTTAATCCGGTTATGGGAAAATTAGACCCCAAGACAGTCAGTTGCCATTTTATTGGTTATCCTGACAAATCTAAAGCATATCGATTTTATTGTCCAAATCAGGCAACTAAGTTTGTTGAAACAAGACACGCAGTGTTTCTGGAAAATGATGTGATGAGGGGGAGCGTAACACCTCGGGAAATAATTTTGGAGGAAAAACGGGTATATGTCCCGGCTCCAATAATTTTAGAACCTATTTTCCCGGTGTCTGCTGATATTGCACCTCCTGTGAATAATACACCTGCTGAGACTCCTGTGACTATTTCAGATGTCACACCTGATGATACTTCTATTGAAGATACTCAGCAGCCTCAAATTGTTGATGATGTGCCAAATAATGAACCACTCAGAAGGTCACAGCGGGCTAGAAAGTCTGCTATTCCTGATGATTATTTCACTTATATGAGTGAGGATGTGAATGAGTCAATGTTGAATAATGATCCCACCTCATTTAAAGAAGCTATGCAAAGTGAATATTCGTCTGAATGGCTTAATGCCATGAAAGATGAAATGAAGTCCATGAGCATTAATGATGTATGGGACTTAGTAGAAATTCCCAAAGGAGCTAAAATAGTTGGAAGTAAATGGGTCTATAAGACCAAACGTGACTCCAAGGGTGATATCGAAAGGTTCAAAGCCAGCTTGTGGCAAAAGGTTTCACTCAAAGAGAAGGGATTGATTATAATGAAACATTTTCACCCGTCTCTACCAAGGATTCATTCAGAATAATTATGGCACTTGTGGCTCATTATGATTTAGAGCTACACCAGATGGATGTTAAAACGGCATTTCTAAATGGTGACTTGCATGAAGATGTATACATGGCACAACCGGAAGGTTTTGTTGTGGAAGGAAATGAACATTTGGGATGTCATCTGAAGAAATCCATCTATGGCTTGAAGCAAGCATCAAGAGAGTGGTATTTCAAATTTGATCAAGTCATAAAGGAATTTGGTTTTAAGGAAAATAAAATGGACAATTGTGTTTATGTTAAGTTCAGGGGGAGTAATTTTATCTTCCTGATATTATATGTTGATGATATACTCTTGGCCAGCAGTGATATAAATATGCTAATGGAGACCAAGAATTTCTGTCATCTAAATTCGATATGAAAGATCTCGGTGAAGCAGCTTATGTTTTAGGAATTGAAATTCACCGGGATAGATCCAGAGGATCTTGGGGCTATCTCAGAGAGCATATATTGAGAAGGTACTGAAAAAGTACAACATGCATAAGTGCTCAGCCTCGCCTGCTCCTATTGTAAAGGGCGATAAATTTGGGACTTTTCAGTGTCCAAGAAATAATTATGAATCTGCGCAGATGAAGTCAGTTCCCTATGCATCAATTGTTGGGAGCATTATGTATGCACAAGTGTGCACTCGCCCTGATTTAGCATTCGTGACCGGGATGCTTGGCAGATATCAGTCTAATCCAGGTCAGGATCACTGGAAGGCTGCTAAAAAGGTCTTGCGTTATTTGCAAGGTACTAAAGGCCTCATGCTTACTTATGAGAAATCTGATAACCTTGAAGTGGTGGGTTATTCGGATGCTGATTTTGCGGGGTGTGTTGACACTAAGAAATCCACATCAGGTTATATTTTCACCCTCGCAAATGGAGCTATATCATGGAAAAGCTCAAAGCAAACTGTCACTGCATCGTCGACAATGCAGGCAGAATTTGTAGCATGTTATGAGGCTACCGGGCAGGCGGTATGGCTGAAGAATTTTATCCCGGGACTGAGAGTGATTGACAGCATTTCCAGGCCTCTCACTCTGTACTGCGATAATCAACCCGCAGTGATCTATGCGAGTAACAACAAGTCAAGTGGTGCTGCCAAACACATTGACATTAAATTTCATGTTGTGAAAGATAGAATCCAGGATCAGACAATAAATGTCAAGTACATCAGTACTAAGTTCATGTTAGCGGATCCGCTCACAAAAGGCTTACCACCCAGCGTATTCAGAGAGCATGTTGCCGGCATGGGTTTGGTTGAAAGCTTTTAATCCTGGAGAAGTTGGAACTATTATGGCACCATCTCCCCAAAAGGCTCATTTTGAGATCGAATGGGAACCATAGTCACTTGGTTTAGCAGTACTTAATTGACTGTTGTAATCTATTGTCTTGGTGTACCATTTTATCAAAAGATGAGTCTGTAATGTTTATAATGTTTATGTAAAGAATTATGTAAATAAAGTTAATGTATAATGTGAATAAAGTTTATGGAGCTCATAAATTAATGAGGTTCATTTTGATATGAAGTGATGTACTATAGTCACTGGATTAAATGGTACCTAATAGACCGTTATAATCTTTTCGTCTTAGTGCATTATTTTGTTGAAAAGTGAGCTTATAATGTTCAGCCTTACGATCAAGGGAGAATGTTGGATATTTTGTGATCTAGGCTGCTCTCTCTTAGGTCAAAAGTCAAAATTTACGGCTGCTACAGTAGGTCGGCACTACAGTAATTTGCTACAGTAAAGATGCTACAGTAGCTCTAATGTGTTGTCTTGATCGGAGACATCGAATTTTGATCCAACGGTGCTGGTTCCCCTAGTGCATAGTGCTAAGCAAAATAAAAGGGCTAGATGACCCTAGAAGAGTGAAGAATCACGCAGAAGCTCTCTCTGCCACTCTCTCTCACTCTCTAACTCTCTAAAAAGAAAAGCTACCGATCTAGCAAGCACTACAAACACTAGGAAGAACCAAAGCACAAATTGCTCAATCAGGAGGTGGTGTGAGCAACAAAAGAAGGCATGACATCATCACAAGATCAAGGTAATTTTTCCTATCTTCTTTATGTTGTGGCTCAAACTTGAGCTAGTTGATCCTGCTGGTTTCAACATGAACTCCTCCCAGAAGTCAGCCAACGCCTTCCAACGTCGTGCCTCATCGGGAACCATCTCTATCAGCTGTCTCCCAAGCTTGTCTCCCACACCCCAAATCGTGCTGTCAAAGTAGCCTTGGAAGCCCATCTTTAGCTCACATCTGTCTCTCATAGTTTCACACCCAGCAAGTTGATACCGCGCCTCTTTGACCACCATGTCGAAGACGCGTTGTGTGTCGTAGCTATGACCAGGCAGCATGTCCGGAACAAAAGCTACCAGGTAGGCACAGTATCCCGACAGGCTCTCAGCAAGCAGACGGTCGACGTTGAGGGTGGCCGTCAGGCTCTCGTTCCGGCAGATGGCTGTGCCAATATGCCATACAAGGATAGTGTGGATATGTGTTGGCAGGGTGCAGGCTCATGACAATTGGCTTCCCAGCTGATTTCTAACAAGTGCTGCTTGTCCATTTTCTAGCTTGCCGCCGTTCTGCTTGAACCGAGAGAGGACGCGGACAATGACATCCTCTGCCAGTTTTATCTTTTCCCCAGCCTTCTGTCCTTTTCTTGTAGCATCGACTAAGCCTAGGGACATAAAAGATGTGACATTCCAAGGATTATGGTTGCAGTTGAGTAAGAGAGAGTACTGCCCAAGCTTTCTTTCCCATGTATCTCTTACCCTGTGGTGGCAGAGATATGTGTTTCTATCCAATGATCCTAGTGTTCCTGGCTCGTGACCGGTGCCTCTTACTTTCTTGAATTTCTGTCTCGCATCTAATACAATTGTATACCTACAGGGATTAACAATGGTGGCCATGACGTGGACATGAACCAAACTGGCAAGCAGCACAATGGTAACCCAACGAATTACATCGGTCCCATTGACCCTCTGTTCGAAATTACTATGATGGTACTGCTTGCTAAACGCTCCAGAAATGCTGTTCCAAACAATTGCAGTTGATATAAAAGGTATTTCCAGCCCCCAATACACAATGGCTGAGTCCATCCTTGTATAGAAGAAATCATACAGAAATGACAACTCTCCCTTGATAACCTGAAAAGCACGAACACAGTTTCCTCTCTGAGAGAGGAGCCCATCAAGAATGAAATCTAGTGTCTTTTGAAGGCCAGCTTCACCCAGTGGATAGCCACAGAATCTGTGCTTCAATAGTTTGAATAATGTGAAGGAGAGCGTAGTATCCAAATAAAATTCCTTGGTTTCCTGGTATCTGAAGTCCATATAATTGATCCATCCCCAAACAGAATCAATGGTGGTGATGCTATCATTACTCACATAAACTCGGTACTCAGGTGGGGTTGGAAGTAAGCCAGCAAGTTCTTCCTCCCCGTGAAATATGTATCTGTACCCCTTCATCGTGCTCGGAATCGAAACCGGATCATCGACGTCCTGAGGTAGATGATGCTCAACCACCATGTAATCAGCAATCACTTTTGTAGACTGCACCAAAAACCCCTTTTTGCTCACCTTACTTAAAGTTCCAAACTTTCTACATGTTAGAATGACGCTGTAAATCAAGAAAATCCAGCTGGTCGCGCTGTAACTCTTGTTGGCACCGCTGCCATTGAGAATCAGCCATAGTACCAGAAAGATCTGCGATATTTGCTGCACAAGCATGCTTTTCCTCTGTCCAATGTCCTGGATATTGTATACGGATAAGGAGTTAGAGTTTACTTTTTAGATAAAGGGCTTTATTACTCAAAAGTTTAAGTATTACACCCGGGCTCTGCATAAAAAATGCACATAACCACAATCTAACGGAGAAAGTAAAAGTAGCGCAACAATAGGCGAAATACAATCAATAAGAATAAAGTAAAACGCCTATGTCATAGGCAAGCTCGACGGCCTATGGAGGTCCAATCCGGCGATCAAGCGGCCACCCATGTTGTGGAAAAATGTCCCTCGCCACCTCCTCCAGTCTTGCACATGCCTCCGTAAAGAGGTCTTGAAATCCCACCCGTTGTAAGGTGGACCACGTACGGAGAATACTTGTGCAACGGTAGAGTACCTGTATATGAGACACATTTTTATCATTGAAAACCTTGTCATTTCTACTAAGCCAAAGCGACCATATAACGGCAATCGCTCCTACCCTAATAACCGTTCTTAGCTTTTTATCTATCCCATGCAGCCAATTGCCAAAAACATTGGCAACAGACTTGGGTGGATATAAGTTAGACGCTATTTGGATAGCTGACCATATAGAACGCGCGAAACTACACTCGAAGAATAAGTGTTTTATTGTCTCATGTTGAGGACAAAACACACACTTAGTACTTCCATGCCAATTTCGTTTGACAAGGTTATCCTTGGTTAAAATGACACCCCTACGAAGATACCACAAAAAAACTTTAATTTTAAGTGGAATCTTCATGTGCCATATTTTTTTATTATCATCGACTGGAATATCAAAATGCACATGCGCCCTATACATAGAATCTACTCAGAATTTACCATTCCCGCATAAATTCCACCGAAATTCATCAGGACCTTGTGTAAGTTGGACTGATTTCAACCGTGCCGACAAGGCATTCCAAGAATTTAATCTCGGACCAAATAAATCTCGTCTGAACGTCACATTGGGTGGTGAGCACTGCATAACAGTGGCTATAGTATCCCCTTTGTGTCGAACAATATTGTATAGAGCCAGATATTGCTCCCGGAGGGTGGTGTTTCCTAACCATTTGTTCTCCCAGAATCTAATCTCCGTGTCATCCTTAATATTAAATACGCCAAAGCAAAAGAAATATTTCTTAGTCGCCATTAGGCCGGCCCAAAAGTGGGAGTCACCAGGTTTTCAATAGACCTGTGACACCGCCTTTGTGCCGATGTATTTTCTTTTAAGAAGTGTTTGCCAAATTCCATCTTCGGTTAGCAACTTACACAGCCAATTCCCTAGGAGGGCTGAATTCTTGATACAGAGATCGTGAATACCTAGCCCTCCTTGATCCTTTGGTCGACAAACAACATCCCATTTAGCCAGTCGATATTTCTTTTTCTCACCATCCCCTTGCCAAAAGAATCTTGATCGTTAGTAATCCAATTTATTCAAAACACGTTTTGGTAACTAGAAGAAGGATATCATATATAGTACCATGTTTGTAAGTACCGAATCAATGAGAACCAGTCTTCCACCAAGAGACAGTAATTTGCCTTTCCAGCTAGACAACCTTGCTTGTAGACGTTCCTCGACATGTCGCCATTCCGCATTAGTCAATTTCCGATAATGTATTGGTATGCCCAAATACATTATAGGAAACTGACCCTGCTCACAACCGAATATTTCGGCGTACTGAGCAGCTGCGTCATGTGCATCACCGAAGCAAAATAACTCACTTTTATGGAAATTGATTTTTAATCCTGATAATTGCTCGAATGCTGACAATATTAATTTCAGATTCGTCGCCTTATCAAGATCGTATTTCATAAAAAGAATTGTCTCGTCCGCATATTGAAGTATAGAATGTCCCCCATCAACAAGATGTGGAACTACCCCTTCAATCTGGCCATCCGCTTTTGCCCGTTCAATCATGATGGTCAACATATCAGCCACTATATTAAATAGTATAGGTGATAGAGGATCACCTTGCCTTAAACCTTTTTTCGTTTGGAAGTAGCGACCGACGTCGTCATTTACTTTAATCGCCACACTTCCCCCCACAACAAAGTTACGGATCCATTCGCACCACTCGTCTGAGAACCCTTTCATTCTCAGAGTTTGTAGTAGGAATGGCCACTTTACTTTGTCATAAGCCTTTTCAAAGTCGATTTTGAAAATTACCCCATTAAGTTTCTTCGTATGCATCTCATGTACGGTCTCGTGTAGGACCACAATCCCATCCAGTATATTCTTCCCTTGCATAAAATCAGTTTGGGTAGGTTTAACCACATGATCCGCTATAGAATTCAACCTAATGGTCGCTACTTTTGTAAAGATCTTGAAGCTAACATTCAGGAGGCATATAAGCCGATACTGTTGTATCCTCTCAGCCGCCTGAATCTTAGGCAACAAAACGATTTCCCCAAAATTAAGGCGAAAAAGCTCGAATTGTCCAGCATGCATATAGCTGAATAACTCTAACAAATCAGACTTAATGATTTTCCAAAAATGCTGGTAAAACTCAGCTGGTAATCCATCAGGCCCAGG
The DNA here is from genome assembly GCA_947311845.1 of Poa pratensis. NCBI lineage: Eukaryota > Viridiplantae > Streptophyta > Magnoliopsida > Poales > Poaceae > Poa > Poa pratensis. The sequence continues at coordinate 175,486,450 of CAMZMU010000041.1, forward strand.
CTCCTTATTATGCTCCATTTGAAAAACAGCCTTGCTTATCTCTTCTTCAGAGAAGGGCGCGATTAGCAGATTGTTTTCCTCCCGAGTAACTTGGGTAATATCATCCGTTCGTGACTCGTCAAGATTGAAGTTTCCTTCCTCCGGAGCACCGAACAGACCTTTATAGTAGTCCGTAATATATTCTTTTAGCTTATCCTGACCCTCGATCCGGCCCTCATCCTGATGAAGAGAATGAATCAGTTTCCTCCTATGTCTGCCATTGGCGACTGTGGAAAAACAGTTAGAGTTTACTTGCATCAGGAGGAGAATGACGCCCCAGAGGACGAATGTCTGGTCGCCGAATGGACCAGCCTGCAGCAGACCGATGGTGTAGAGCGCCAGCGCGGTGGACAGTGCCACACGAGGAGGCGGAAGAAGCCGTGGCTGTTCCGCCGGCGGTATGAGCCGATCAGCTCGAGGAGGACCCATGTCAAGGTGCTGAAGAGGACCAGGACCTCCACGCGCACCAGCTTTGCTTCGGTGCTGCCCAAGCCGCCTACCAACGTTTTGGTGGTGTTCTTAAGCTCCATGGCTTCTTCTAATCAACCGGCGCCACTCTAAGCACAATCAAAACTGCCAAGTGTCAGCTGTTTCGTACTACTATATTAGGTAATAGCCTCTGCGATCATGGTCCCAACAAAGTCATTGTTTCCAGCAGATATAGCGGCAATAGCTGAAAAGAAGAGCAAAGTGTTTCACAATATATTCTTTCCTTATACAGAGAGCAAAGCTATCAGATTTGCTTTAGACAAAAGCATCAAAGCCCATTATAAAAAAGCAGCAATCTAATCTAACCTTTAATATACCCACTGCCCTTGACTTGTTCTCAACCAAATATTGCACCGTGTTGTTTACGCACTTCTTCTTTTCGTATATGCTTTTGGTTTTGCTAAAAGTAGTCCAGAACTCCAAGTGCCACCACCTGTTGTTTCTGTTCTCCAGGACGGGCAACTCTGCAGCAGATCATCAACAGCATGTCAGACACCAAATCGAGCGGATAACATAGAATGATATTGTTTGATAAAAGGGTATATGGTACCTCCTTCCAGTTATATCGAATTGTAGTGCACCTCGGCCCAAAAACTCAAGCGTATAACTGGAGTCGGAAACAAAAAAAGCTTGACACACATAGACTGCAATATTTGGTAAATGTAGAAACCGGGTTCAGTAGCAGCATACGATGCATCTCTATTTGATTTTTGAACTGCAATAACCGGGAGGATTCCCATGTACTCTCGAAATGACGTTAGGATGAAGATCTTTACACCGTACTGCAAAAATCAGTGCATATACTTCAGTACCATGCAGAGAGACGAGCTGTCATATGAGACGACCAGCTCACTGGCATAATGCCAAGGTATTCAGTTCGCTTACTGTAGTGGGGAAATAAAAGAGCTTTTCTGTTCATTTACTGCATAAATTGGATAATAAGTGTACGGCAGGTGGATAAAAAGGTAAACAAGTATGTACATCAGATCAATAAAAGGGTGAGGAAGAACATGTTTACCAACTCTTTAGCAGCCTGCAGTGTAACATGGTCACCACTCACCCCACTCTCCGTGAGCATCTAATTTGACTATCTAATTTGAACCTACTAGAAAAATACCCCACGCGTTGCAGCGGGAATCTCTTTAAAATATTATTATGTGAATGAAATGGATATAAGAGGCATAAATATTCAATTGTCAAGATTCAGTTGATCACAATAATCAAGACACTAAATTTAATTCGTGCGAAATTGTTGAATTTTAAGGACTAAATATTAATGACGTGGACAATTATATGGCTGAAAAAAAAGATGACATAGATATGCATGAAAGATGTACTTTTAATCATTATTGTTAGTGGAGATGACATGGACAAATGGTTGGCTAAAATAGCAAGTGATGTGGATAGCTTGCATGTTGAGATAGAAAAATAATTAATGCACTTAGTGGGGTTTTGCTTTGTAAGAGGTATAGATTGCACTATGCCGTGCCGTTAGAGAAAGTATAAAAGCTTGCAGGGCATAGCAAAACATATTCACATGCCATATCCCTGAGCGAATACCAAATTTTTTATTCACACAGCCTAACCGAACCCTAGCCTAGCTCTCGTGACGCGATGGCGCCGCCGCCGCCGTCATCGCTGCCGCCACCTAGCTCCGTTCAGCCTGTCCCCACTGCCTCCAAGCCTTCCCCCCACCTCCTAGCCCTCCCTCCCCCGCATCCCCCACCCACCACCGTCCTCTGCCGGCGGCCACCGCTCCAGCCCCATCGTCACCTTGTCCCTTCGCCCCAACCAGCCGGCCTCGTTTCCAGCCGGATTCACCCCCACCGTGGTGCTGCTTCCCTAGGCGCCACCGCTGCATTCTGTGGTCGTCGGTGACCTCGATTCCCTGCCTGCCGTGGAGGAGGCGCCCGAGGCCCAGCTCGAGATGGTGCCCGGGCCTGCGTCCTCGCTAGATCCGGTGGGCTTGGAGCTGCCCGCGCTGGGCTTGGAGCTGCCCTTGTCCGTGCTGGCGACGGACTCGTCTGCGGGATCCCATGCTGCCCCGCGCCCCTCCCCAACGGCTTTCTGCAGTTGCTGCTGCCCTCCTGCGTGACGAAGGCCATGGGGATGGTGAAGGATGGGAGACAGTCGGCCCGAGGCGCCGTTCGCGCCAGGTTCCTGCACCTCAGCGCCATCAGCTCCGCCCCAGCCGGACCTCCACCGAGCGGGAAGCTGCTTTCAGGTCGAAGCTGCGGCCTGCGTAGACTCTGCTTCCGCTGCTTCTCCCCACGCCACTTCGCCAAGGACTGCAGAGACCCGATTCGCTGCCTCACTTGCCGCTGCTCCGGCCACCGTGCGCGGGACTGCGTCGACCACCCCGACACCTCCATCGCGCACGACGCTGCCCTTCCACGCGCCCCTCTGCCTGCTCGCCGTCCGGACGGCTCTTCCTCCTGGTCCGAGGTTGCGGCTCCTCGCACTGCCCTTCACTCCAGCGACTGTCACCTTGCAACCAAGCCAAAGGAGGTTGTCGGACTTGCGCCTGCTAACCCGACAGCTCTGTCTGATGCGATGCAAAACCTCCAGGAGCAGGCGGCGCTGTTGCGTGCTAAGCAGGAGCAGGTGACACTGCTGCGAGAGGAGCTACGAGGCTTGGTCGCGTCTCGGCTAGAGGAGTTACTTATGGCCCAGCTCAAGATGCAGGAATCTGTGCATGGTTTGATGGAGCATGCTGGGAACTTGCTGGAGCGGGCTGAGGCTGCTCTAGAGAGGTTGTCCCTACCGCCGGTTGTGCTGCAGGTGGAGCCAACATCTTCTCTGAGCACTGCGGGCAATCCTGATTGCGCAGACGAAGGGATCAAGCGCTTTGGTTTGCTACTCTCCCAGCAGTGTCAGCCTTTCAGCATCGCCGCTTGCCCTGGACTCCACCCCCATGCCTATTGCTGCTTCGGAGCATGTCTCCCCGATGGTGCAGGGGCCCCGATGCAGGATCTTCGAGTGGAGATGCCTTTGGCATTGGAGGAGTTGAGGGGTTCTGATGCCCCTAGCCCGGATGAGAAGATCGCAAAGGTGATGGCTCAGTTTGACGCGATTGAGCCACAGGAGAAGACCCTGCCTTTCTCGATGGTGGAGCTCTGCCGAGAGATAGCCGACATGCCCAAGGACAAGCAACTCCGGGTGGATGCTCCCTCTTTGGCCGAGCGGCGAAGCATCTGGTTGGACAAGAAGAACAAAGATTGTGGTATTCCAGCAGCCAAACGCACCGAGTTTAGGCGGGCGGAGGCTTTTGGAGAAATTCCAAAACTCAAGAGTAAAGAGAAAGCCACCGACGAAGTCATAGAGGAGAAGATGGAATTTTATTTGCAGATGTACAAGAAGCAGCACACACCGCAGGTGATGGAAGCTTTTCGAAATTTAGTTGTGAGCAGTGCTTGATCTCTTCTGTGTGGAGTGTGCAAACCGGTGCATCTCTAGCTGTGAGAGTTTGTGTATGTTTGGGGAGTGTCTGTTAGTTGGATATGAGGTGTGGCCTGTTAGTTTGGGTCTAAGTTCCCTTGTTTCAGGCACAGATGACGTTTTTTGAGATAGAGTGAGCGGTTCTTTAACCGCGATTTGTATGGTTTTTGGTTCCGATTTTCCTAATTAACTGGACCAATTCTATTTTCCTTCTAATAATGCATAAGCAGAACTCCTGCTATTTACCGTCAAAAAATAAATATACTCACAGGAAAATAGAAGTTGGATACTTTCAAGAAGAGACTGTTGACTAAAATTCATTTAGTGGTAAGCGATTTTTTTTAATGTAACCCTCCCAAGCCACTCGACAGTATACAGATGTATATGTCTTTCTATCACAGAAAGTTCTGAAACTCAAGTCAATCAAATAGAAATTGCAAGATCCTCTTCTACAGGAGCACATGGCATAAGTCGTTGAACATAGCATAAATTGTGTTGGGCATCCTTGAGTAATGCCCGAAGCATATTCCTGTTTATCTAGCAGGAACTAGCAAACCCAACCCAGGTAAGACTTCAGAGCATGGTTATGCGTTGGCTAGCCGCTAGATATGATATCCAAGGTGGATTGTGAAACCCACTGAGACTGTACAAACCTAAAACAGCTACATTTAAATTTGTTCATCATAGCGTAAATAAAAAAATGGCCACTGGAAGCCTGCTGGTTGCTCTGAACTGAACCTCATTCGAGTAAACTGCATCTCACAGTTTCACATTCAGACAATTTTGTCATAATCGATATATGTTGGATGAGCGGGAACTTACAGGAACAGGAACCATGTCGTTCAACCTCTTGCCGACCTCGCCGTCAAGAGCGGCGAAATCCTCGACAAGCTCTATCGAGTAGCTTTGGCCGTCATCTTGGGCATTGATGTCATCTTCAGGGTTGGAGCACGAACTGAAGGGCTCCCTGAGGTCCTCTGCTTCCTCTTGTACATACGGTGGAGCTGTGCCGGCAGCATTTAGGCGAAATGGTCTGGAAGGAAAGACAGCCAAGAAGCCTTGATGTGCAGTTTAATCTGAGGGCAGATGGCTGACGATATCGGGCCGGAACCACTGCTGCGTCCGCGGGGCAGGAGGTCCCCGAGGCCGCGGCGTGCACGATGACCTGGTCGTTCTCGACCGCGTCCGCCCCGTCGAGGAGGGCGGGCAGGGTCTGCTGGCGCCGTTAATTCGGAATTTCTAATGCAGTTACAAACAAACACGATACCGTCGGCTTTTCAGCTATATATACATCAGCAAACGAAATAGGATCAGATTAATTACCCTAGTCTGACGAAAAAACAAAGAAGCGATCGATGGCGGCGCGGAAACTCGAGATCGTCGATTGGACTCTCCCGGGGGATGTACTGCTCGAGATCGTCGCACGTTCCGACCCTCGTCCGCTGTGCCGCCGCCTGCAAGCCCCTCCGTCGCGACATCCTCAATCGGTCCTTCATCCACCGCGTCACGCAACAAGGAGGTGTCGTGCTCCCGTGCTTCCTCACCCACCTCAACATCCACGACGACGAGAACGACGATGATCCGCCGCCGCCAACACTCTCTCTGGTCCACCCGACCACGCCCGACGTCGTGTCGTTCTTCGATCGCCACCTGTCCCCTTACATGTCGCGGTTCGCAGATGACCTCCTTGGCAAGCACTATAAGGTGGTGAGGTCCCGCGGCGGCCTCGTCCTCCTTCGTCGCCGCAACTTCAGCAGCAACAGACAACCTAACGTGTGTGTGTATGAACCCGTCTCCGGCCACCGCACCTTCCTCTCTTACCCGCCAGGTATCAACCCTAGAAACGACGAATGCTTCGACAGCTGCACCTTGCTCACGGCCGCGGCGGCCTCGATTCCTCCTTCTTGCTGTTTTGCCCCCGTCTCGTCACCAGGCGCAACAGAAGCAGTACGAGAACCATGAAAGTCCATGTGGCCACATCAACATCTGGCGACTGGAAACCTGCTGCCATGAGTGACGACAATATGTATTTCTGTTCGGAGGACTGGTTTGCAATGCACAGAGACGCTGTCGTCCTTCATGGTGGTGTCATCCACTGGCTGGTGCGCGGTCGTGGCGTGATTGTTACCTATAACGTCCGCACAATGGAGCATGGAACGATTAATCTGCCCGAGCACGGCACCAACTCCAAGGGACAGCTCCACCTCCAGTCACATGAGGGACGGAAACTACTATGTCTATAGCGTGTAACAGGTTTCAATATAGCCATGTGGCCGCAACTCCCAAGCGGAGATTGGCCATCAAAGCCCGTGACGATCGACACGGAAGAGAAGCTGCGAGCGCTAGACCCCGACATCTGCCCTGGTCGGCCTTTCCAGTTCGCCAACACGGGAAGCAACGCGGTGTTGTTACGTATAAGTTCTTATGGTCCAAGCAAAAGTTGCCGTGGTCTTCTCTTTATCCTTGACTTGGAGACTATGGAGATACGAGTGCTGCCGAACTCAACTGCCTCTTCGAGGATCATGGAGATTAATCTGCTACGAGCAATGAAAATCTTTTCCTAGCAAGATATTATTAATTATATCAAGCTTCACACTGTCATTGTAGTGCGTTAAAAACAATGACGGAGGTGTATGTGTTTAGACTATGTATTTAATTATATATGATAGTGTGGTCTCGGTTGGTATACTTTCTAAAGTCTAGTCTTGTAGCTGCCTAATAGCACTTTGCAACATATACTTTTGAATTTTACATGTGTTAGTTAATCATGGGTTGCATATTTATTTGCAGTATGCATCTTTTGATTTCGAGTAGTGCGATTCAATATTTGCATTGTTGACATAACTAGTATAGATATATTTTTTATAATAGATGACTTGATGCGCAACTTAGTTGATTGAGAAATACTCAGTTGATGCTGGATTAGCAAATCCATTAAATATATGACCCATATATATATTTATAGGTGAATCATTTTATAATTTTGTGTTACTTTTTACTTGACAAGCATGGGCGTTATTCAGCTGTCCTTAAGTTCCAGACATGAAGTTATATGCGTCCCGTCAGTGACTTGCTATTTAGCCGTTACCCAGTTTGGAGGGTAATTAAGAAGCTTGTTATTTGGTAATAGTAATGGCCAGTGACTTGTCCCTCGAACGCCACCTTACATCCTCAGAAAAGCATATAAAAGAGCATTTAATGCCATTATGATTTTTTGACTTTCTCGTGCAAGCATGCATGGCTAAGTGACGTTAACGTGCAAACTAATTTATGTGTTAGAGTGATGATCATTAGGCACAATGTCGTACAAAAAAATTTAGAATTTGTTTTTCTGTACATTTTAAAAATCTGATCAATTTTCAATTCTGAAATGTTTTAAAATATTCTAAAAGTTTGAACATTTTAAGAAAATATTTAATTGGTAAAACGTATTTTTTAAATATGTGAAATTTCTGAAAAATTAAGTATTAATATTTATTAGAATTTGAACATTTTAAAATATGAATAGTTAAAAAATATAAAAAATATCACATATTGTAAATTTCAATATTTTCTAAATATCTCCAATTTTTAGAAAACAAAAGTTAAATATTTATTAAAACAAATTAAATATTTGAATTTTAAATATCTAAAATTCTAAATAAAATATTAGGAATATTTAGCAAATATTAAGTAAACTTTTAGATATTTAATTGGAAAAATATTTGTAAACTTTTATGATAAATTGTAAAATTTCTTTTTTTCTAAATATCTAAAATTTCTAAAAAATAAATATTAATATTTATTAAAATTGTAAAAATTTGAAATATGAATATTTAACTAGTATTTGGAACAATTCAATTGGAAAAATAATTGACTTTTTAACATTTATTAAAAAATTCAAGTTTGAACTTTAAAAAAATGAATATTTACCTAGTGTTTAGAAAATATTAATTAGAAAAAAGATTTGAAAAAATTATGACATATTGTATAATTAATTTTTTCTAAAATCTAAAATTCTGAAAATTTAAATACTTAATATTTTCGAAATTTTAATAGTTTTCATTTACGAAAACCTGATTTTTTTCAATATTCGAGAGATTTATTTATTATGAGAGCTAAATTTCAAATTTATGAAACATTTATTTATTTTCATCAAATATTATTTTAAAAATCGATTTTTTCCTAAATGTCATATAGTAAAAGTTGGTCAAAAATATTAATATCATAAAAAAGTTTGTGCAATGAATGTTTGAGAGATTTGCGTATTTTTTACATATAAGAATGTTGCTTTTGTCTACAAAAATAAACATTTATATGAGAAGTATCAAGTAGAGAAACGTCCGTGTGAAAAGGTTAAGTTAAATCACATGTATGCTTGCTTAACATTGATTGGAGAAGGGTTTGTTTAATTTAATATGTGTGTGTTGAGGCGTGATGCATGCGTAACATTTATTGAGCACGATGTCAGCAGGTGTGAAACCGTGTCTTTTATACAATAGAAATACCAAACTAGTATATAAAAAATACACCATATTAAAAGGCCTATGATTAGGTGGAGCAATCATGAGTGTCTGTGCCCATGTGAAGGTAACGGTGAGATTCAAGGGGGTGGCGTCGCTGGGTATTCCTTCGCATTTTCGAACAATTTTCTTAGTATAATACAACGGGACGCTTAGCCTAGATGCTTATATCTATCCTGGCAGTTATTCCAGCCTTTTTTTTTTCACAATCCCAGCTGAGCCCAGGAATAATGTTACGTCGACGCAACATATTGTGCCGGCCGCTACGCTTTTTTTCTCCTGCGCAAGGACCCGAACAGGTGCCGTACAAGCGCGTGTACCTGGTCGTTGCGTTGCATGCTATATGCGGTAACGCAGCCGCTACGTGATTATCTTTTATTTGCCCTTAGGCGCCTGCTTAAGCGACCATGCTACATGGCCTAAGAGCATCCACAATGAACACTGCTGATGCCTAGGAATACGGTTTGAATTTTTTTAGTATCACTTACCATCGATCATGGACTTGCATCAGGGTGGGCCGCTGCGGACAGAATCACATAAAATTTAATCATTAATTGTTTTCCGTACACTCGATCAACAGAAGAAACATAGAAAAAGGAAAAAAAAAAGGAAACCAGCGTCGCACGTCGTGTCCCCTGAAACAAAAACCCCAACAGCAAAGATCTCCAATATGAGGGATGATTCCTAGGATCTCCGAGACTGCGCCCGATGCAACACGAGAGCACGCCTCCAACCAGCGATCTCTATCTGCGATCAGCTACCTGTCCGCCCGCTCTTCGCTCGTTGTGGAATCCAGGCGATCGATCAACCAGCGATCTCCCTGTCTCCGCTAGTCTCGGCCTTCTTATTCAATTCTACAGCTGCAACTACTCCCTCTGGTAATTTAACTAGGGTCTCCTCTATTCAATTCATCTTTTAAGAAAATTGTAGGCTAGTTCCGGAAAAATGATTTGTGTAGGGTATATGTATTTTGTGATAACCTGGATTTTTGAGTAGATTAATTTGTTTGATTAAAATGAAATTAGCTTTTGGTTGTTCTAATTTGTGCTAATATTTTGTGTTTAAACTAGATGTTAATTTGTGCATGCAACTTTAGCTAACCTCATTTGTTATCGATCGAGCTGGTTAGTTGTGCATGTGCTCTTGCACTGAGGCATGCATGCGTGAAGAAATTAAATAGAAAGGGAAGCAACGTGGCTTGGTAGGAGAGGATATGAGCCATGTGTTGTGTGGCTGCATGGTAGTGGTCAAGACAATCTTGTTTTTCTACGTGGACGAGCGCATGGCTAGCTAGACCTGAGTCAGCTCGTACGTGTCGCCGGATGGAAGAAAACTAAACCGCAGCAGTACACATAGTCAGCAGATATTTTGCATAAGCTGGTGCTCTCCCGAAGCCAGCCGAAATCCAAGAATCGTTTGTCTACACCGAAGGGTCAAGCGCCAGATATTTTGGTTGGCTCAGGTTTCCTTAGCATCATCGAAAGGTCAAAGCAACAGGCGGCAAGGGTCATTGCGGCAGCAGATATTTTGGCCGCCACTGATCATCTCTCCTATATATACTACTAGGCACTGCTAGCTGCTATCTCCTGAGCCTGAGGGACACCACAAAATCCATCGATCAATCACCCGTAGACAAGTTAGAGCAAGAGAGAGAATAGAGAGCTGACTAGAGAGAGTGTTAGAGAAGAGAGATTAGGGAGCTGGCGGCGGCGGCGAGAGTGAGCCGGCCAGCTCTGGCATGCGGTTGGCGTCGGCGAGCTGAGGCTCTGGTGCACCATCTGGTACTGGCGTATGAGCTCGTACGCTGATCCCGTCTAGTACCGGAGCTGATCATCGTCGACGTATTACTCGATGAGTTAGCTACGTTTAACCGAGGCAAGTAGTTGCTTTGTTAAATCCTTGCATCTACGTCACTTGCATCTGCCTTGTGGATTGTTTAGTCCTCAGTATCCTGTTGGATATATCTATCCTTGATACTCTATTGGATATTGGTGCACGTGATATTTTTTTAATCTTCTGATCATCGTGCTATTGTGGTATCGGAGAGAGGAGTTTCTCTCATTCTCGATTTAATCAGATACTCCGCAGGAGCTCATGAGGAGTCTGAGAATATCCTGTTGAGTATATCTTGTTGGCCTCGTTTCAGTCCGGTGATTGTATCACCTATCTGTATGGATATCGTGCCATCCTTCCGTATTGGTGTCACGACGGCAAACGTATTGTACCGGTCGCAGTTCTGGTATGGGACAGTCTGAGCTCTCCGTGAGGGGCGGCCCTTGAATGGAAAGTGTCGGTGATGGATCCGTAGGAGCGACCGACATCGAGTAGGTCAAGGTGTCCGGTGTCTGAGCGGGTAAAAGGGCTCTGCTCGTTCTGGAGCCTGCGTGGTTCTGGTCGAGGCTGTTGACGTCGGAGTACCCCTCTTAAGAGTGTATAAGCGTGAATATTCACCCCTGTGAGTCCCGGGTAGGGAACCTTGCGGTCACATGTGACACCGATACTTTCCGATCCATTGTCGTTAAATCCAATTCCTTTATTTAATCTTCTTTTGTTCTTCCGTTGCATAGTAAAGTACTGCTTGCTGAGTATGATTTATCATACTCACCCTTGTTTCTTCTGTTTTCTTTTGGTATCAGAGTTCGCAGCGGAAGACGTCGTGTCCGAGGAGTAGGCTGGACCAGTGGGTGGGACGCGACTAGAGAATCTTTTAATCATGTAAATGTAATAATCTTGTAAAATGAGTAAATTGAGCTGTTGAGATCCACTGTGCTGGTTTATGCCTGCTTTTCTAGCCTTGCGCGTGTATAGGCTTTCGGGCCTATAGGCGCGCGGCGGCTGTCATTCTACCGGGCCGGGTCTCGGGGCGTGACATATTTCGTTTAGGATGAAATATTTTTCACTAGGAAAAAAATTCAAGTCTCATGCTCAGAGGTGCTTTTCAGCCATGAAACTGGTGAAAACATGTTTGCGCAATCGCCTCAGCGATGATAGCTTAAGCGATGATGTCATTTGTTATGTGGAGAAAGAAAAAATGAAGAAAGTTACCAGTGATCAAGTGGTTAAATATTTCATGACTTTGACGAATCGAGTGTACTAAACAGTATAAGGTAGCTACTTGTGTACTATAATTTTTGTCGGCCTATTATGTTCCACTTGAAAATTAAGTCTATTTTTTTAGCTTGCAGGTTACTGAGCCTTGGCATTTGGTGATCTATTCTGGAATTTTGAAATGCAAGACATCTTTTCCAAATATTGTAGTCTTTTGTATACGTTCTCCATTATTATATCATAGTTTCTATGTTAGAAGTTGCAAGACATAATTTTATATAGTACATTATTGCTTAAAAAATTTGTGACATAGTAAAGTGGTGCATCTGGGTGACTCTAGCACCAGCTCCGCCCTGGCGCCAGGGATTAAATCCCAGCCGTTTTATATGATACCCGGCCATTTTTGTTGCATTGCTGCTTAAATAAGAGTCAGCGCTTGAACATACTCTGTAAAATAGGAGGCGGCGATTTGGCTCTAGGGTCTAGATACACCCATTATGTAAAAAAAATTAGTTATTTTTCAAAATGTCAAAAAATTCCAGAAAAAATCCGGATGTACATTACAACATGATGTGTTAGCACAAAAAATGGCATGGTGAAAAAACATTTTTTGTGACCTGTACAAAAAAGACAAAAAACTGACGCGTATAAAGACATTTCGGTGCGTCCGGATTTGTCTTTTTTGCACAGGTTGCAAAAAATATTTTTTCTTGAACTATGTGCGAAATTTTTATTTTGAATTTTTTGACATTTTGAAAATTGTTTTTTGACGCTGTGAATATCCACGTAATGTGGCTTGCTACTTGCAGTAACCGATTAAATTAGCGCCCACATTACGCCTGGCATTGTGGGTCTTTCTTATGGCATCGTGTACCTCGAGGTCTACCTGTTAAATGTTATTAGTTTCTTGATTCGTGGATGTGAGCCGAACAAAATCATTATCCCCTTGTTAAAATAATCTATGATAAATAGCACAAGCTAAGCTAGCTGCATATAGAGCAATACTACTCATATAGGTTCCGGGTGCTAGCTGCGAGCATCACAAACGGCTACCAGCTGGGTGGTTCAGGTTCATCGTCACAGCTGCCAAATGAGTTTCCCACCGATGCCGGATGAATCTGATGAAGGCGGTCTCCAAGTCTCCCACGGCTCACCCTAAAGGGCTCAGGTCAGCGATCACGCTGATTACCTGGTAAATCTGGAAGGAAAGAAACGCTCGCGTCTTCAACAACACCTTCACGATGTCGTCGACGCTAACCCACAAGATTAAAGATGAGGGCCAAAAACTGGATTCTGGCCGGAGACAAATCTCTGGCTGAGATAGTTGATTAGGACTGACCGTCGGCTAAAGATATGACGATCTTCCTTGCTGAGAGACTGGACGGTGTCGGTTGACTGTACCTGTACCTTTTACATTCCAGTTTTTACTTTGGCCTAGGCCGTGTTGTGTTTGCTTCTCCTATATCAATATAAAAGGCAATGATTTTGCCCCGCTTCAAATCTGATGAAGGACTCGGCATCGTGGAGTTCCTTAGCTACAAGAACTTCCTCATCACCGGCAGCACTGGCTTCCTGGCGAAAGGTATAACATATATTTTTTTCTCTTTCTAGTTTCGTTATCATAATTTGCTTGATTTACCCCTGCATTAATTTCTGATCCTTCATTATTTCAGTTCTCATCGAGAAGATCCTGAGGATGAACCCCGACGTGGGCAAGATATACGTGCTGATCAAGGCCAGAGACAGTGAGGCAGCATTGCACAGGCTGCAAAACGAGGTATTTAGATGATAATTTGAAATATAAGAATTTTAAAGATTTGTTCTTCATTTGAAAGATAAGAACTTTGCTGTCTGCGGTACGCATGCAGGTCTTGGACACCGCGCTATTTAAATGCCTGCAGGAAATCCACGGGAAACACTACCGCAGTTTCGTACGTGGCAACGAAGCTGGTACCAGTAGTCGGCGACGTCAGGAAAGCTAATATCGGCATTGCCCCCGAGCTAGCCGACGAGATTGCAGAACGGGTGGATATCATCATCAACTCGATCGGCAGGCAACACCACTTTCGACGAGAGGTTCGATCCCATGCCATGCTGCAGTGTACTTTGTTCTAGAGTTCCAGGTTCCACATGACACGGTAGCCACGTTTTTAATTGTTTGAAAACTTTAATAACAGGTATGATGTTGCGATGGACATCAACACCCTGGGACCGTTCCGGATAATGAGCTCCGCGCATCGGTTGCGAAGACTGAAGCTGTTCGTGCAAGTATCGACAGGTCGGAACATACATTTATTCCAACTGAATCGTCATTGAGATTTTCCAATGTTGCTTCCATGACATATATATTGCCGATGCAGCATATGTGAACGGGCAAAGGCAAGGCGTGGTATAAGAGAAGCCATTTCGTTTATGGGAAACCATAGGAAAGGACAAGAACTCCGTGCTAGACATGGAGGCGGAGATCAGGCTGGCCTTCGACCCGAGAAGCCGCTCCGATGACTCGGCTTGTTTCTCTCAAGAAATGAAGGATTTAGGTCTAGAGAGGTGACATCACATGCATATTTCTTATACAACGTTACCTCTTGGTTCGATCTCAGTAGTCTGACAGAAAGTACGTATGTAGGGCCAAGCTCCATGGGTGGCAAAACACGTACGTGTTCACCAAGGCCATGGGGGAGATGGTGATCAACAGCACCAGAGGAGAGATACCCGTGGTGACGATCAGGCCAAGCGTGATAGAGAGCACCTGGAGAGACCCCTTCCCGGGCTGGATTGAAGGGAACAGGTATGTGCCTGCGTCTAGAAATTTCTCGTGGATTGGTTTTTACGTACTGTGTTGAGAAAATTGCAAGAAACCACCACATTTGGGGCTAGGGTTTCAAAAAACCACCGGGAAAATTTCAAAAGACCACCAACATCGCAAAAGACACTGATTGAGTCATTTGCGCAGTCTAATTGAAATTCTGACCGGTGGACCCCAGTGTCATACCTACGTGGCACGACAAAACAGCCGAGGGATGAAACGTTATAAACTTTTGGGGTTTTCTGTAAACAAAATAGTGGGGCCCACTATCATCTGCTCCCTCTCTCTCTGAAATAAAAAAAAGGCACGCAACATCGCCGCCCGCTACCTAGCCATCATCCTTGTGGCCTCCGTCTCGCTGTTCGCGCACCACGAGGCATCCAAGGGCTTCCGCATCGACGTCGTTAGCGCCGCGGCGCGGGGAAGCGCCGAAGGGCGGCGGTTCGACCTACTCTTCGTCTCCAACGGCCGCGCCGAGCGCGTCCTGCACCGTGCCAGCCGCGCCGTCGAGGAGGCGCTCTTCCCGGACCCGTCGTTCCCGCGCCGCCGCGTCACGCGCGTCACCGTGCGGATGGCCGGCGGCAACCTCACCGCAGCCGACGCGACTGTGGAGGCCAACGCTGGTGGCGAGTACGTCATTTCGCTGAGCCCCCGTCTGCTGTCCGGCTCTGGGGCCGTGGACGCCGTGGCCGCTGCGGTTCGCCGGGCCGTGGCGCGCATGTGGCTGTGGGACGGCCGCGGCGCCGTGCCAGCGCGCGTCATGGAGTCCATGGTGGAATATCTCGCCACAGCCGTCCCGGACGCGGACGACGTCGAGGCGTCGCCGGTGGAGTCTGACCACGCGTCGAACACGCAGTGCATCTCGCCGTGGTTTCTGAAGCACCTGGAGCAGCGCCGCGCCGGGTTCGTGGACGCCGCGCTCGGCGCGCCGGCGCGGCCGGTCTGCGCCGCCTACCTCGCCGTCAGCAGCGTCCAACGACTACCTCGCCGCCAGCAACGCCCCTGCTAGCCGAGCTGGACAGCCGACGCGCGGCGACAGCCAACGAGCAGGCAAGCACGACGAGCTGGGGCAGCGCCGGCATCACTCATTGCGCGCGCTCACCGGCGGCGGCGGCACCTGATTTTTTGGTGGGGATTTTTCTTGAGGGAGGTAAAATTTTGCAAAAAGGTCCGGAAATTCACAAAAAGTCCAAAACTAACCTTTGACCATTTTCCTCCTGCCACGTGGGCCTGACATCGGGGTCCGCCTGTCGGAAACACGCTTAGCCAGTGCAAATGACTCAATCAGTGTCTTTTGCGTCGCTGTTACCCAATGTTGGTGGTCTTTTGAAATTTTCCCGCAACATGGTGGTTTTTTGAAACCCTAGCCCCAAATGTGGTGGTTTCTTGCAATTTTTTCTACTGTGTTCTACTAATTTTGAATGGCGAATTAACTGATGATGAACTAAGGATGATTGACCCTGTTGTGCTGTACTACGGCAAAGGCCAGCTGACCGGATTCCTCGCCGATCCAGATTGTGTTATCGACGTGGTATGGTACTAATAAATAAATTACTCATAAACAGATGTAGAGTGAAACCACGAGTTCTTGCAGCTGCTGATGGCTATATGTGTGGTAAAAATTAAGGTTCCGGTGGACATGGTGGTGAACGCGACCCTGGCCACGATGGCGAAGCACGGCCGCGAGGGTGCGGGTGGAGGGATGCACGTGTACCACGTGGCATCTTCGACGGTGAACCCGCTGGTGCTCGGCGACCTGTTGCTGTTCATGTTCCAGCACTTCACTCTGAGCCCCTACAGCGACGCGGCGGGGCAGCCCAGATAAGCTGTGAATTACTCCGTGCCTTGTATTGATATGAGAGGTGCGTATATATACACTTCCGGGAGAGAGTACAAGGGAGAGGAGAACGAGTGATTGCATGCATAACTGCCTAAGCTACGGTGTCGCTGGAGATACACACGACGTGCGATAGTGCAGGAGTGGGCGCGATCACCGTGGGCGCGTGGGCGAGCGTGGCGCAAGATGCGCTCCAGGAGCTTGAGCTGACCGTTGGACAGCAGTCGTGGCAGGGGCCAGTGTTCCGTTCCAACAAGCCCATCGCCGTGCTCCCCATGCGCCTCTTCCACACCATGGAGAAGTTTGCCAACAACGTTGAGACGGACGCACAGCTGTGGCGCGCCAGGGCCGGCGAGCGCCCCTCGCAGCGCGTCCTGGAGCTCTTTGCCAAGTCCGTCCGGCAGACCATCCATCTCGGCAGCATCTACCAGCCTTACACCTTCTACACCGGCAGGTAGTGAAATCGGCATCTATTATTATCTCTTGATTGCACCGTATGTGCCGACTCTGGCAATGGATGCATTAATTGCAGGTTCGACAACGCCAACACGGAGGCGCTCATAGCGGAGATGTCGGCCGAGGAGAAGGCGACGCTCCATTTCGACGTCCGGAGCATTAACTGGAAGGACTACATCACCAACGTCCACATCCCGGGGTTCAGGAAGCACGTCATGAAGTGGAGGGGTTTGGCCGCCTCTTCGTCCTCCTTCTCATCTCCGGTGCTAACCAAAGGTTTAAAGAGCCGGCTATAGGCTCTGGAGAGGCTTCCCCTACACAGCTATTCCCTTCATACGCTAAATAGAGAATATCTGCTAATAACGCGGCTCAATTGATTTAGCCCCTTAGCTGCTATGCTTACCACTCAGGTGGCTATGTGAACTTGTTGTTGCTTATGTGAACTTGTTATATCTTTGAACTTGCTGTTGTTGACATGTAATATGTGGACAGAACCATGTCCTCAACTTGGTTTTGCTACATGCTAATCTCTTTTGTTGGTTATGCAATATACTAATATTTGGACAGAACTATGTGGGGAACTCATGGTTATTCATATCTATTTATGTGACATTGTTAATATGCTATGCATTTGTACATTATTGATATATACGAATATGTGCTGGCTAAACTTTGATATTTTTTTCATTATTTGGCAAAACCGCATTAGTAAATGTAATATTGTTACTTTCAGTTTTCTTGTAGTTGCGTAGTAATGTATATATCTCGGTCGATGTACGAAGCGTAGTCACTTTAATATCTAATATTTCTGAAAAATATTAATTATCTGTTGTATATTATCAATTTTAAAATATATTAATTCTTTAGAATAAAAAATAAATAAAGAATAAAAAAATTCTATTTGCGTAGACATATCCAAATCTTATCTTAAAAGTATTATTCTATTTTTAAACTTTTCCTACAAACACATTCCCTATTTTTAAACCACCACACACACACCACTCCCGCACCCAGCCCGCAAACCGACGACAAAACAGCACCGCACTGCCATCCACCCCACCGCCGCGCCTCTCCTCTCCCACCAACGCCGCCGCGCCCCTGCCACTCCTCTTTACGCCTCCTCCGTCCCGCCCGCTCATCTCCAACTGCCGCCACCGTGCCTGCGCCGTCCCTGTCGAGTACCCGCCGCGCCCACTGTGTTGAGTCCCCGCCCGCTGCCGTCCCCGTTGAGTCCATGCCGCACCCGCGCCTCTTCCGACGCCGGCACCACCCTAGCTTAGTGAGCCTCTAATTCATCTTTCCTTATTTATTTTTTACTAGTAATTGTACGATTTAGATAGGTGCATTGTGAATTGGATGATTGATTGTTTGCTATATATATATAGTGCCCTTTCACGATGTTTTTGATATCTGACGGCTACCCTACCTTGGATGAATCGGATGCGGTGTATTATCTTTTAGAACTATTTGTTACATTTCGTGTTAGTAAAAAATTATGCCGATTAAACATGTTAGAGATATTCTTATTTAGGATTCCATATGTGAATGGGAAATTCAGGCCGACTTGCAACTATGTGTCGAGAAGTTAAATATAGTTGAAAAGGAATACTGGGATTTGAAAGAAAAGTTGAAGAAAATTGAAGAAGACAAGATGAGATTGGAGTTGTATGTTGTCGATACCGTCCATGATCACTAGATCAAGATGGATGCTACCTGGTAGATAGATTAGAAAAGGGTTTTTTATTCATGCCCTACTTCGCTTAGTTTTCCTCAGTTGTGCCCTACTCACTTAGCTTTCCTCAGTTTTGCCCCACTTCGCTCTTTTGAGCCTCGCGGATGGCCAAGCGGCCGTTTCTGTCGGATCAACCTCCTTTGACCGTTACTTAGCTTGATTAGTGGTGCGGCCAGGGGCACCTAGTTTGGGGCCTGACTACTGGGCCCGCTAAAAATGCTGACGGGTAGGTCTGGCCTGGTGCACCTCTTTAGATAAAGAATACCACTGATGGGCCCCACGTGGTCTTTCTCCCCTGCTCCGTCGAGAGAATCCCCAAGAGAACCTCAGTAACACAGCGAAAGGAGGAGGATTCAGGGCGCAGAGCAGGGGGGTTCGAGAATTGAGGACAAGCAGAGGTGGACTTGGCCGCTGGCGGGCGTAGTTATTCTACGACCACAATCCCAGCTGTGGGAACTGAAATTGGGGGTTTTTTGGTCGCCGTCGAGTCCAGCCGCAATACATTTGAAAGGTCAGTGCTATTTTTGAAACATTCCACCGCAATCCAATGGCTGTCTGTAGATGTGCCATTTTCCCTTTAGAGCTCCCGAATGATGGATTATAATTGGGTTAATTTGACTTTCCATATGGTTGTGGATATGGATTAAAAGGAGGAAATGGAAGAAGAGGATTGTCCTCTGTGCTCTCACAAACCTATTGTATGTGGTAGAATCAGTTGTCGTTCAAATACTTTTAGAACCCGATTCAGTTTCACAATCCTGAAATTGAAGTTATAAGTATCGCCGTTCAATTGGAGTGAATGTCATCAGTTTCCCTTTCAATTTGTGTGTTCTTAGTTGGTCCGCTTTTTAAAATATCATCTAGAGAGCATGGATGTTGGCACTCACAAGAACTGGATGAAAGTTAAGTGTCTGAAGGCGTGAATCACACGTTCATTGGGAGACCCCAAGAGGAAGGTATGATGCAGTTCAGCAGCAAGTTTTCCCTCCGAAAGAAACCAAGGTTATCGAACCAGTAGGAGCAGCAACTCTTCAGAAGGTTGTTGGTGGCTCGCACGGCGCAACACGATCACCAACATGGAATCTGCACACAACACAATCAAACTATTTTGCCCCAACGAATCAGTGAGTTTGTCAATCTCACCGGCTTTGCTGAAAACAAAAGATTAAACGTATGGTGTGGAAAATGAGTATTAAATTGCAGAGAATGAAAAAGAACAATTTGCAGTTTGTGGTGTTTTAATCAGTGTAAAAGAATGGACCGGGGTCCACAGTTCACTAGTGGTGTCTCTCTATAAAAGATAACTAACATGTTGGGTGAACAAATTACAGCTGGACAATTGACAAATAGTGAGCGCATGACAATGCATATATATGACATGATGATTACTATGATATTTAATTGGGCATTACGACATAATACATAGACCGTCATCCAACAGCGTCTATGACTAATAATTCACCGCCGGGTTGTCATCCGAGTCCCCCGTTGGTATTAAGTTGCAAGCAACGGGTAATTGCATTAGTAAAGTTCGTAATGTAAACAAATACATATGACCGTGGACATAGCATTGTTAGGTTATCCCTAGTGGCAACAGCACATCCGCAACCTTAGAAGTTGATGTCACTCTCCAGATTACCGGAGGCATGAACCCACTATCTAGTATAAATACTCTCTCTTGGAGTTACAAGCATCTACTTGGCCAAAGCATCTACGAGTAACGGAAAGCATGCAAGATCTTAAATAACATAGGGCATAGATTGATAATCAACTTGACATAGTATTCAGTATTCATCGGATCCCAGGAAACACAACATGTAGCATTACAATAATATGATCTTGATCATGTAGGGCAGCTCACAGGATCTAAACATGATGGCACAAATTAGAGAGACAACCATCTAGCTACTGCTATGGACCCGTAGTTCAAGGATGAACTACTCACGCATCACTCCGGAGGCAGTCATGGCGATGTAGAAACCTCCGGTGACGATTCCCCTCTCCGGTAGGGTGCCGGGAAGAGGTTCTGGACCCTCCCGAGCTAGGGTTGACGGCGGCGGCGTCTCTGGAACTTTTCGTGGATATTGGCTCAGGCACTTAGGGTTTTCGTGTCGGGGGGAATAAGTAGGCGAAAGGGCGGCGGCTGACGACCCCCGAGGGGCCCACACCACCCTAGGGCGCGCCAGGGGAGGGACCCGCGCCCTAGTGGCGTGTGGGGCCCTGGTGGCTCTCCTCTGCTGCTCCTTTAGTCCTTCAGGTGTGTTTTGGTAAAATAGGGATCCCCGTGAAGTTTCGTCCAATTCCAAGAATATTTCCAGACTAGCTTTTCTGGAATACAAAAACAGCAGAAAACAGGAACTGATACTTCGGCATCTTGTTAATAGGTTAGTCCCAAAAAATGTATAAAAGTGATATAAAGTAGATGCAAAACATGTAGCAATTGGTATAAAACAAGCATGGAACATCAAAAATTATAGATACGTTTGAGACGTATCAGCATCCCCAAGCTAAGTTCCTACTCGTCCTCAAGTAGGTAGACGATAAAAACAAAATAATTTTTAAGGTGACATGCTACCATCATAATCTTGATCATATAATATTGCAAGACACATGTAAATGAATGAAGTGATCCAAGTCAATGGTCTATAATTTGCTACCAAATAGATAATGAGTAAACAATGAATTACACAAGCTAAACGTTTTCATGAATAGTACTTTCAAGACAAGCATCAAAGCGTTTTGCATAAGTGTTAACTCATAAAGCAATAGTCTCTAATAAAAGGTATTTAATCAACACAAAGGAAGAATTAAGTTTCAGCATTTGCTTCAACTTTCAACATATTTATCTCATAGATATCGTCAACACAAAGTAGTATAACAAGTCCAATACGTTGCATATAACGCATGTTGTAACAAAGTTGACACTAGTGTTTGCTTGTGAAAGACAGAAAGAATAGGAAAACCGACTTAACATAAAAGTAAAAGAAAGGCCCTTCGCAGAGGGAAGCAGGGATTAAGTCATGTGCTAGAGCTTTTAGGTTTTTGAAAGCATATAGAGATTGCATAAAATATTTGATACTCCTCCCAACCTTGCTAACACAAGCCATGGCTAACCGAATCCTCGGGTGCCTTCCATCAATCACATACCATGGAGGAGTATCTATTTTTTAGAGGTGTTTGTTAATTGTCAACGAATGGTAGCGGGTGAGAACATTATTCTACCTGTCAAACGAACTTTTAAGAGCGGCTCCCATGAAGGACGTTATTTCTACCAGCAAGGCAGATCATCCCTCTTTCTCTTTGGTTTACACATATGCAGGTATTTCACTGTTTGTCATTGCTTACTGATGAATCAGGGCAAAAGTGTGAAGAGAATTGACGAGGGGTATCCTCACCAAATCCCATGGTTAAGGAACTAGGGTTGAGATTATGGGGAGAGAACGTGGTAGTGTTAGTAGTTTTGTCGGCTGACAAGCAGAGGCAAAGATTTACCCAGGTTCAGTCCCCTCGGGTGGAGGTAAAGACCCTACTTCCTGCTTGTCTGTTATTGATCGCGGAGATTATGAGGTTACAAGGAGGCTCTGGCAAGATGTCGATCTCGCAAGAGTTTTGGTGGTTCGAGTATGGCTTGGTCCCTAGATCGGCGCCCCTCCCAGCCTTTAAATAGGCTGGGTCTTGGGAGTCCTTAACCGACCTAGTTTATACACATGGAAAGTTCTAAACCGACTATGCCTATGTCTAATCTTGGAAGGTACTCCATCTTCTTGGGCCTCTTGTCTTGGGCTTCGAGTGGGCTCTTCGCTATTGGGACTCAGTCGTTACGTGCAGCAGGTACCCTCGTGATGGGGTATCCGAGATGTATAACCATGTCAGTAGCCCCCGATTACTTGTCTGACTCGAAGAATCGGGCATGGACTCTTTCGTAAGTGCACGTCATATGCTTTGTATTCTGTATATCATAATTGGAATTCCTGTATGAATGACACATGTTGGCTATGTCGAGTATTTCATCGACTACGGTTTTTGCTTATGAAAATCAAGGGATAATAGCTTAGCAGGCCCAGTACACTCGACGGATCGGGACTGGTTAACTACACATTCGGGTAAAACCTTACTAGCTTGATGTCAGATTCGACTAGGCCGCATGAGGTCTTACTGAGTCGATCTGCAGTATAACTTTGAATTTTACCCAACGCGTCCGTCGGGATTTTTCATCATGTCTGTTGACATGGAAAGTATAAGGATTGACGTTGCTGGAACGGTCCTTAGACCGGCTCGAAAGTTCGGCGGGTCTTACCTTTGCACTATGCGTGCAGCATCCGAGATATTTGCGACAGACGCAACTCAGGAATGTTTCGAGTATGATTTGCATGTGTAGGAGTCGATATATTGGTCGACTGACCCTTTGACACTATTTTATCGGGTGCGCGACAGCGCTCCCGATGGGAGTAGCCCCCGAGATTGTGCTTTATTGCTTGCAATGGAGGATAATCTCAAAATATTCTTATCCTGCATATGTTAGTCGAAGAAATCCTTTTGCCGCAATTCTATCGGGTGCGCGACAGCGCTCCCGATGGGAGTAGCCTCGAGATTATGCTGTATTACTTGTAATGGAGGATAATCTCAAAATCAATTTATCTTTGAGCATCTTCAGTCGAATTTTTTTTTGATACGCTCCCAATGGGAGTGATACTCCTCAGTCGAAGAAACGGTCGAGTGACTAGTCTCGTGAAAACAATCGAGTGATTGATACGTATTGGGCGAACCCGAAATCCGCTTTGAACGAATCTGCTGTGATGACATCAGGGATGACGTTCTATGGCGACTGCGCCATCTGACACGCGGTGGCGTGCAGTATGCTGCGATGGATGGGACATGACACGTATGTTGAGCTGCAGTCGAGGCCATCCCCAACTTCGGAACGGGAGGCCTTTTTGCTTGAAGAGTTGGTGAAAATAAACCTGCAACTCGAATGTAAGCTATTGTTGGATCATTGACTGGGCGATGACTCGACTGGGCGATGATGAGCCCTTTGTTTTTGCGTAGGTGTTTGCTCCGACCCAATAAAGGAAGAGGCGCGGATACAGGATCGACTCGATGTTCATGCGAGTAATGATGAGTATTCCACTCACCCTTTTTGGTCAGACAGGGCGAAGAGTGCCATTCTGGTAAGGCTTCTGGACCGAGCTTGGTGAACTCCAATTCGACTGGAGACTTGCAAGTTGGCTTTAGTTCGAGTCCATGAAGCTTTGTTTCCTTTGAATGAGCAACCACAAAGCCTTTTTGCATTGCTGAAGAAGTTTTGAAAAGGCAAGGCTATCCAAAAGTTTGTGCGCAAGCAACTGATTAGTGGGGCTAATGTTGCTCTTGCCTTTGTGCGATCGCACCTTCCCCATCTTGATTTTAAAAGGATTGCGATGGGACCCATACAAGGTGGTGGTCCTGTTCCGATGGAAGAGCACTACCAAGAGACACGAGTGGACGCCTGGTTTTAATCCATACCGTGCTCAAGAAAGAGGAGAAGTGGGCACAGCCGAAGACAGAACCTGTAGATTAAGGTTGTATGTGGAGGGTCAGCCCCCGAGTGTAAATTTTGTCACTTGTACTTAGTACATATTTGTTTACTTATATGTATGCAGCCCCTGAGTGTATTGAGTGGGGTTTTATGAGTATAGAACATGAATTCTACAGCCCCCGAGTGTATCAAGTGAGGCTGTGAGTTTTTGCGATGTTTGAATCATCAAATCAAGTTATTGAGTAACTTTTTGTTTCTGTGTTTTTGACGACCCAGCCCCCGAGCTTTCGAGTGCGGCTGGGTGTTATGTTTGAGGGAGCGAAAGCTCATGTTTTGGAGTAGCACAGCCCCGAGTGTATCGAGTGAGACGAAGGTTATGCGAATAGTTTATGCGAGTACTGAACACGGGGAAGTATGAGGAATCATTGACTATATTCCATTTTTGAATATTAGGCTGCAGGCCGCCTCATTAAAAATCTTCCAGTCCCCTTAGGTACCCTGGTAAGGAAAAGAGCGCGTCTGAAACCTGCAGCCTTTCGACATATAGGCCTGTTACATTGCGCGACTTAGCTATCTAAGCATAGAAACGGCGTAGCTGCGCAACGTTCCAAGGATTGTGCGAGAGTTCGCCTGTCTTCGCATGCTTCAGTCTATATGCTCCACCGCCAATGACCTCGGTGATGATGAAGGGTCCTTCCCATGGAGAGGCAAGTTTGTGCACCTTCTTTTGCTTCAGACGAAGTACCAAGTCACCCAGCTCGAAGGACCTGGTACGCAGTCGACGGTTGTGATAGTTGCGTAGATCTTGCTGGTAGACAACTGTGCGTGCGAGCGCCGTGTTACGTGCTTCTTCCAGCAAGTCGACTGCGTCTTCGAGTGCCTCGTCTGCATCTTCATCATTGTATGCTTCGACTCTTGGTGCGTTGAACTTTGCGTCTGATGGCAGAATTGCCTCTACGCCATAGACCATGAAGAATGGAGTGAATTGCGTTGATGCATTGGGTGTTGTGCGTAGGCTCCATAGCACAGACGGGAGCTCTTCTACCCAAGCACCCGCATCCCTTTTGAGTGGCACCAGGAGGCGCTTCTTGATTCCACTTGTCACGAGCCCATTGGCCTTTTCGACTTGGCCGTTTGATTGCGGGTGCGCCACAGATGCGTAGTTGAGCGTGATGTCTTGCTCTTTGCAAAAGGTTTGGAACTCTTCAGCCGTGAACTTTGTACCGTTGTCAGTGATGATGCTACTTGGCACACCAAAGCGGTGTATGATGGACTTTATGAAATTGACTGCTGTAGTGGCAGTTGAACTTGTGATGGGGACTGCTTCAATCCACTTGGTGAACTTGTCGACTGCCACCAGAAGGTGAGTATGCCCTCCATGGGAGGATTTTTTGAGTGGCCCAACCATATCGAGCCCCCACTGGGTGAAGGGCCAGGCCAATGGTATTGTCTTCAACGCCGATGCGGGTGCGTGCGGCTTTGTGGCGAACTTTTGACAGCCAACGCACCTTTTGACTATGTCCTCCGTGTCTTTGAGTGATGTGGGCCAGTAGAAGCCTGCGCGAAAGGCTTTGGCTACGAGTGATCGACTGCTGGCGTGATGCCCGCAAGTACCTGCATGAATATCATGAAGGATGGCTTGGCCATCTTCAAATGCTATGCAACGTTGGAACATACCTGATACGCCGCGCTTGTAGAGCTCGCCGTTGATGATGGTGTATGCTTTGGATCGTCGAGTCACACGCCGTGACTCTGTTATGTCTTCGGGTACCTCGCCGCGGAGTATGTATGCAAGAAAAGGTTGAGTCCATGTTGGTTCGACGAGGAGCACCTCGACTGGCGGGTCCTCTATGCTAGGTGCTTTGTTCTTGGCGGGTGCGGCTGATGTAGGAGCTCGCTTTTTCTTGATAGATCTGTGCTCGATGCGCTCGAAGAATACACCAGGTGGTACTGGTGCCTTAGTCGCGCCAATGTTGGCTAGCTTATCTGCTTCTTCGTTGCTCTCTCGTCCTATGTGCCGCAACTCGCAGCCTTTGAAGCTGCCCTCCATGAGGTTATACAGGTCTCGATAGGCGATCATGTTGTCTGCGATTGCATTGCAGGCCTTCATTGTTTGCTGCACCACAAGATTCGAGTCTCCATAGATCATCAGTCGGGTGCACCCGAGGGCTTTAGCCATCGTCATGCCATGAATCAGGGCCTCGTATTCTGCTTCGTTGTTTGATGGGAACTCAAACCCCATTTGCAGGATGTAGCGGAGCTTGTCGCCTTTTGGAGATGTGAGGATGACTCCTTGATACGTCTCAAACGTATCTATAATTTTTGATGTTCCATGCTTGTTTTATACCAATTGCTACATGTTTTGCATCTATTTTATATCACTTTTATACATTTTTTGGGAATAACCTATTAACAAGATGCCGAAGTGCCAGTTCCTGTTTTCTGCTGTTTTTGCATTCCAGAAAAGCTAGTCTGGAAATATTCTCGGAATTGGACGAAACTACACGGGGGTGCCTATTTTTCCAGAACACGCCTGACGGAGCGAAGGAGCAGCAGACGAGGGCCACCAGGAGGCCACACGCACCCAGGGCGCGGGCCCCCCTTTGCCACACCCTGGGGTGGTGTGGGCCCCTCGGGGGTCCGAAGTCGCCGCCCTTTCGCCTACTTATTCCCCCCGACGCGAAAACCCTAAGTACCTGATCAAATATCCACAAAAAGATCTAGAGACGCCGCCGTCGTCAACCCTAGCTCGGGAGGGTTCAGAACCTCTTCCTGGCACCCTGCCGGAGAGGGGAATCGTCACCAGAGGCTTCTATATCGCCATGCCTGCCTCCGGAGTGATGCGTGAGTAGTTCATCATTGGACTACGGGTCCATAGCAGTAGCTAGATGGTCGTCTCTCCACTTTGTGCCATCATGTTTAGATCTTGTGAGCTGCCCTACATGATCAAAATCATATTATTGTAATGCTACATGTTGTGTTTGCTGGGATCCGATAAATATTGAATATTATGTCAAGTTGATTATCAATCTATCTTATATATTATTTAAGATCTTGCATGCTTTCCGTTACTCGTAGATGCTTTATCCAAGTAGATGCTTGTAACTCCAAGAGAGAGTATTTATGCTAGATAGTGGGTTCATGTCTCCGTTTAACCTGGGACAGTGACAGAAAGTTCTAAGTTTGTGGATGTGTTGTTGCCACTAGGGATAACCTAACGATGCTATGTCCACGGACATATGTGTTTATTTACATTACGCACTTTACTTAATACAATTATTCATTGCTTGCAACTTAATACCAACGAGGGACTCGGATGACAACCCGGCGGTGGATTATTAGTCATAGATGTTGTTGGATAACGATCTATGTATTATGTCGTAATGCCCAATTAAATATCATAGTAGTCAACATGTCATGTATATGCATTGTCATGCGCTCACTATTCGTCAATTGCCCAGCTGTAATTTGTTCACCCAACATGTTAGTTATCTTTTATGGAGAGACACCACTAGTGAACTGTGGACCCCGGTCCATTCTTTTACACTGATTAAACAACCACAAACTGCAAACTGTTCTTTTTTCATTCTCTGCAATTTAATACTCATTTTCCACACCATACGTTTAATCCTTTTTTTTCAGCATGCCAGTGAGATTGACAACCTCACTGTTTCGTTGGGGCAAAGTAGTTTGATTGTGTTGTGTGCAGATTTCACGTCAACAGTCCAGACTCCTTGCGACAGCTATTTTTCTGGCGCTGTTTACAACCTTCTGAAGAGTTGCTGCTCCTACTTGTTCGATAACATTGGTTTCTTTGTGAGGGAAAACTTGCTGCTGACTACATCATACCTTCCTCTTGGGGTCTCCCAACGACGTGTGTTTCACGTCATCAAGCTATTTTTCTGGCGCCGTTGCCGGGGAGTAGAAGTTCTTCAGGAAGCTCTTTGTCTCCCGTCAACAGCTCTATTTTTCTGGCGCCGTTGCCGGGGAGACAGCAGTCTTCTGCAAGGGGAGTTTCACACTTCCAATCTCTTTACTTTATTTTTGTCTTGCTTAGTTTATTTTATTTTATCCTGTTTGCTTTCAATTATTAAAAACACAAAAAAATTAGTTACTTGCATCTAGTTTACTTTCAAGTTATTTTCTATACTGTTTTTATTTCTGTTAAAATGAGTACTCCTGAGAATACTAAGTTGTGTGATTTCACTAGTACGAACAACAATGATTTCATATGCACACCTATTGCTCCACCTGCTGCTTCAGCAGAATTTTATGAAATTAAACCTGCACTTTTAAATCTTGTTTTGAAAGAGCAATTTTCTGGTGTTTGTACTGATGATGCTGCTGTTCACCTTAATAACTTTGTTGAACTTTGTGAAATGCAAAAGCTCAAGGAAGTAGATGGTGATATTATTAAACTGAAACTTTTTCCTTTCTCCTTGAGAGGACGTGCTAAAGAATGGTTGCTATCTTTGCCTAGAAATAGTATTGACTCATGGACTAAATGCAAAGATGTTTTTATTGGAAAATATTATCCTCCTGCTAAGATTATTTTTTGAGAAGTAGCACAATGAATTTTGTTGTGGGGTAATCACGGCAGATGCCATACGGGGTGGCTTAACTCGGGTGTGAGCCAGGCGACGTAGGATTCACAGAGAGGTTGCATACAGAGTTTACCCAGGTTCGGCCCCTCTGTATGAGGTAAAGACCTACTCCTGCTTGGATGTATTTGGACTTGAATGGGGTGTACAATGGTGTGCGCACCAGAGCTTGCGGGTGCTCCGGAGGCTATGGAATGAGATGAGTCCGCCTCTAGGGTTGCTCCTTGCCGGCTTTATATAGGGAGCCGGCTAGGGTTTACAGGGAATGACGGGTTCTGCTGGCGGCGCTAGCTATCCTGCCTACAAGTGCGGCTTCGTGGAGCGCACTCTTCGGGATACACAATCGCAGACTGATTCGGAGATATCCGCTGCCGCCTCCCCGAGCCGTCATACCGGGATCCTCGGGGACCCGGTATCCTGGAAGATGTACACCGGGTGGGCTTTGGGCCACCCGGCCTTGACGGCCGACTCGGGGTCCTGGGCCTACCCGGTTGGGCATCCCCCCATCATTAGCCCCCGAGTTCGTCAGGGACTCGTTCCGGCTTGGTCTTCGTCTTGCGAATTGCCGGGTCGTGTCGTTGAACGAACTCCTGAAACAGAGAAAGAAAACAACGGCTCGGAGTGGTGGATTTTGGCTTTTAACGCCCGGTCTAACTCAAGTTTTTGTTTGATGCCGGCTTGTGCCCGTCGGGACGTTTGCCATCCCGACTCGCCTCGGTGCGGGTTGTCTCCTCGCCTTCTCCGTCTGACGTCACGGCATCTTTGACCGTTTGTCCTGTAGTGTTTGTCCGTCTGGCGCCGAGTCGATTGATGGGACTTGACGGCGCATCGACTGCCTCCACCTCGGGATGGAGCAGTGGCAATGATGACGCTCTTGACCCGCACGCGCCCGATCCATCGATCCACAGTCGTGACAGAGCGACGTGGCCGAATCTGAGCCGCATTTTTCGGCACGCTCCCGTGGAAACCGAGGCGTCGCGCGGGAATCGAGGCGTCGTGCGACGTGGACGACGTGGGCGGCGCCATTTACTGCGGTAACGGCTCCACTCACCGTGCCTATTAAAACGGCAGGGGAGTGCGGCTGGTGAGTTCATCCTCCATTTCTTCTTCGCGCTCGCCGCCACTTTCTCGAGCAGCTCGCGCCTGAGATCTTCGCCGCATCGCCGCCGCAGCCATTGGACACTCTTGCTCCTCCGCCTCTTCTCGGCCAAGATGGTGGCGCCCAAGAACAAGTGGGAGAGGTCGTCGGTGACGGCGCAGGCGCTGGAGCAAGCCGCCAACGAGGGCTTGTTGCCGCCGGCGTCGGAGCGTCGGTGGCGCATCGCCTCCGCGGATCCTCGCCCGCGGCCGTCGCCGGGCGAGTTCGTCGCCTTCCTCGCATTCCTCGAGCGCGGGCTGGGCTTCCCCACGTCGGAGTTCTTCCGGCGATTCTTGGACTTCTACGGGCTTCAGGTGCATGACCTGACGCCCAACTCGATCCTCCATCTCGCCTGCTTCGTCACCCTGTGCGAGGGCTACTTCGGGTGCGCCCCGTTCTTCCCGCTGTGGCTGTGGATCTTCCACGGCAAACTGGGGAAGGGCGGCGACATGGCGCCCTGCGGCGGCCTCAACTTCCAGGTCCGCGGCGACGTCGACTACCTGGATCTCGGCCTCCCCTCCAAAGTGTATTGGAGGAAGTCGGGCTTCTACATGCGGGAGCCGGCGCCTGACGGCGAGATCGGGATCCCCTGCTTCTCGCCATCGCCGAGCCGTCCTCGCAATCTTCAGGAGCTGCCGCGCGACGCCGACTTGCCCATGGTGCGCCGGCTGATGGCGCGGCTTCAGGAGCTGAAGAACGGAGGGCTGACGGGTCTGAACCTCATCGCCACTTGGGTGAAGAGGAAGATCGCACCTCTGCAGCACCGGCCCTCGCTGATCTGCGAGTACAAGGGGACGAAGGACCCGCAGCGCCATGACCCGACATTGTTCGAGTCGGTAGAGCAATTCACGCTGCGGATGAAGCGTGTCACGGTCCACCCGGCCCCGAGTGGATCGTGGGCGGCCTGGAGGCCTACTCCGCCAAGCATCCGGCTCCTGAGGTGAGTCCCTTTGCTTGACGATTCGAAACACTTTCCTTTTCTTGGTCTTTTTATACGATCCTTCCTGCTTTGTCGAGTTCAGGAGTTTCGATCGCTTGTTGGGTTGCCTCCGATCCGCGGAGACGCTCCCACGGTGCTTGCCGGCCCCAACGACGTCGTCGAGCGCGACTCTGACGACGAAGCCGACAGCGCCACCATGGGCAACGAAGCCGCCTTCTCCTCCCGCCAACCGATCCCCATCCTGTCTGAGGATGAGGAGGAAGGAGAAGAAGGAAGAGAAGAACGCGCCGGGTCCAAGAACCCGGCGCCTGCTGAAGAAGATGATGAAGATGATCAGCCGCTCCGCATCCGGCGGAGGCGTAGGCCTGCGGCTGAGGACGCCGGGCCCAACTCCAAGCGCTCCAAGTCGGCGAACCCGACGCCGCCGCCACCGGAGCGATCGGCTGGGGCTGCCGTGCAGCGCACCGTCGTTGCCGAGCGGAGGCAGAAGGCCTTGCGGGACATCCCTGCGAGGGCTCGCGCCGACTCGCCGCCTGCGCCTCGCTTCCGAGGAGTTCGGACCTCAACTCTTCCACCTGCGGGTGACAGGTCTGCTGCTGATCCTCATCCAAGTTCCACTGGAAACGCTATCTTGAGTTTGACCCGTGCGAGTGTCGCAGGGCTGAGGACGCGTCCCTCAGTGACATGGAGGACGCGCTGGAGAGCGACTCCCGGCGGAGCCCGCGCACGTCGCGGAGCCGACCACGAGAGCGCCGAGTCCTCCGCCTTCCACCGGCGGAGGCGACGAAGTTATTGTGCCCCCTCGACCCGAGGGGGCCACTATTGATGACACCGTGCCGGCTGGCACAGGGTGCCACGCCTCAGCCGGAGACGGCGCTGGTGGTGACGACGACCCGCGCCACCGTGACGGCTTCCTCGTCGGGTGGGCTGACTGCCCAGCCCCCGAGCTCCGTCCCGGGTGCATCTGCGCCCGGCCTGACTTCCGAGCCGCCATCCAGACAGCGATGGATGCGCACCAGGTACGTAGAATCCTTCTTGCACCTGTTGCGTCCGTAGCGTATATGTAGCCCCCAAGGCCCGAGTCGCGTTCGTAGAAAGCGGCTTGGGTCTTCATAGTTTTCTGGATGCAAATTTGGCGAATAGTGGTCCTTGGTTTGCCAATGTCGATGTAGAGGCAGGCCGGTGGTGGGTGTGTATGCCACTCGGAACGTACCCCGGGTTCCTGACCCGGCGTATTATTTTTTTTTTGTTGGGGCTAGCCCCCGGGTTAGCAAATGTTGGTGTAGAGGTAACCCGTGGCGTAGCCCCCATGCCTCTTCTTGATTGTTTATTGTTTGTGAACTGCAGGAGCTGTCCTGGCTCCTCGAAGCCGAACAGCAGGAGACCCGCCGCCTGCAGGAGGAGCTGAAGAAGGCGCGCGACGGCTTCATCTCCGTCGCTGAGCACCAGCAACTGCTGGCCGCGCAGGAGAGCCGGCACACGCAGGCGTTTGCCGCGGTGCAGGAATCCTGCGAGCGGCTCAGCAAGCAGAAGGAGGAGGCGGACGCCGCCCTCACCCAGGCGACCAAGGGGTACGGCGAGGACCTCGAGAAGCTCGAGCGCAAATCCGGCGAGGCTGAGCGCGAGATGAAGGAGCTGACCGAGCGGCTTGCCACCCTCGCCGTTGGCATCTGGGGTAAAGATTTCATGCGACCCTTGCAGTTTGTGCCTACTTGACTTGTGGCCTTGTTGTTGATTTTTGTTTTGTTGAGCAGGCGAGGAGACGGCTGGCCTGACGGCTTCGGAGCATGTCCACCGGCTCGGAGTCTTCGCCCGTGACGTTCACGGCCGGGCCAGCAAGGTCGTCCAGATGCTGTCGCCCAAGGAAGGCGTCCCCGCACCCGTCTGCAAGGTGTTGCGGGTTCTGGAGCTGATGCCCCAGGTGATCACCTGGGTGCGGGAGTCGTCGGCCCGAGCCGGCGCGTGCATTGCCCTCGGGCTTGTGCGAGGCCGGTATAGGCAGACGAACGTGGACAAGATCACGGCCAGCATCCCCACCGATAGCAGCGGCCGGGAGATCGATCTGCAGCCGGTGCTCCAGTACTGCGCCCCTTACGCCTGCCGGGCTGCCAAGATGGTCGACCACGACGACTTCGTCTTCGACGTGGTGCCTGAGGGCAACGACCTTGGCGAGGTGGCGGACAGGGAGCCGGCGTCGGAGTACCTTTTCGAAA
This sequence comes from Poa pratensis, assembly GCA_947311845.1. Lineage (NCBI taxonomy): Eukaryota > Viridiplantae > Streptophyta > Magnoliopsida > Poales > Poaceae > Poa > Poa pratensis. The sequence continues at coordinate 175,519,204 of CAMZMU010000041.1, forward strand.
GGGCTTCAGCTCTGCCACCGCCGGCTGCGACGAACGAGGCGTCGACGTCTTCTGCTCGGGCGGCTCCTCCGTCTTGAAGTTTGCTCCCCTGCTTTCAAAAGAGGGGTTATTTTGAAGTAGTTAGGGTTTGTCGCCTGCGGGCGAAAAAATATTATGTAATGAAACAAGTATGATATGTGCCGGGTCGCGTTTCAGCGTGCGCCTCTGCGGCTTATTAATGTTTGTTTTGGCACCCCATGCTTGTTTTTTGTGCGCTTTCCGTCACTTTGTTTGTTTTTCGCTTGTTTTGTAAGCTAGTCGATCGTGCGACCTCGCCAAGTGTGCTTCGCGTGATTTTTTCGTGACGCGCGCGGTACCCATGGTGACAAAGTCCGAGTGCGGCTTCATTGTCAAGTTAGGTTTGAACCGGCTGCACTACTTCTTCACTTTGTGCGGGTAGCTGACGACTTGGGAGAAAACAACAATTTTTGTGATTTTGCTTCGTGAGCAGGGGGTCCAGTGGTGAGCCGCGCATCGTGGCATCCGGCTCTCTTTGACAACCCATCAATCATATAACGTGTGAGTAGGAAGAATAAAGACTCGAAAGCATAATTGAATCGAAACGATAGCCCCCGAGCGTGCCGGGTGTGTATCGACTTTATTTCCTTGATTGATTACACAGTATTACAATGGATACTATGTATAATAGGGGCGAAGCAGGCTGATGTTCCATGGACGCTTGGTCTCCTCTTCCGACTTGGAGCTTTTGTTCGGCTCACGCAAGTCGACGAGGTGGTAGGAGCCGTTGCCCATCGCTTTGCTAACGACGAACGGTCCTTCCCATGGTGCCGAGAGCTTGTGCATCCCTTTCGACTTTTGGATGAGCCGAAGAACCAAGTCGCCTTCCTGGAAAGAGCGACTTCTAACCCGGCGGCTGTGGTAGCGGCGCAGGCTTTGCTGATATATCGCCGTCCTGGAGAGTGCGAGTTCGCGAGCTTCTTCCAGGAGGTCGACGCCGACCAGGCGGGCTTCTTCATTTTCTTCCTCGTTGTAGAGGGCGACCCGAGGCGAGTCGTGCTCGAGGTCGGTCGGCATGACGGCTTCCGCCCCGTACACCATGAAGAATGGCGTGTAGCCGGTGGAACGGTTTGGAGTCGTTCTGATGCCCCAGAGTACGGCTGGTAGCTCGTCCAGCCAGCAACCCGGTGTTCGCTCCAGTGGAACTTGAAGTCGCGGCTTGATCCCGGCTAGCACTGTCTGGTTCATTCTTTCCGCCTGCCCGTTTGATTGCGGGTGGGCACGGACGCCAAGTCGAGACGGATGCCTTTTTGTTTGCAGAAGGCCTTCATCTCTCCTTCGGCAAAATTTGTACCGTTGTCAGTGATGATGCTGTGCGGGTAGCCGAATCGGAAGATGAGCTTCTGGAGGAACTTGGTTGCGGTCTTGCCGTCGAGTTTCTTGATAGGTTCAACTTCGACCCATTTGGTGAACTTGTCGACTGCGACGAGCAAATGTGTCATGCCACCGCGAGCTGTCTTGAACTTGCCCACCATGTCTATTCCCCAGACTGCGAATGGCCATGTCAGAGGGATGGTCTTCAGAGCCGCGGCGGGTAGGTGATCCTGCCGGGCGTACTTCTGGCACCCGATGCACCGACGGACGATGTCGACTGCATCCTGATGAGCAGAGCCAGAAAAAACCGTGCCTGAACGCCTTGGCGACCAGGTTGCGAGCGCCGACGTGGTGGCCGCAATCTCCCGAGTGGATCTCATGAAGGATGCGCCTTCCCTCTTCCGGCTCGACGCAGCGGAGGAAAACTCCCGATGTGCTGCGTTTGTAGAGCTCGCTGTTGATGATGGCGTAAGCTGAGGCCCGGCGCACGACTCGCCGTGCTAGGACCTCGTCGGCTGGCAGCTTTTTGGTGGTGAGGAACTCGATGTAGGGTTCCCTCCAGTCGTTGTTTCTTGGGTTACCGCCACCAGAATTGCATCTGATGATGGCGGGTTGGCGATGTCGACTTCGGCCGGCGGGCGTACCGACGGGTTGTGCAGGTGGTCGAGGAAGACGCCGGGTGGGACTCGGTCCCGCTTAGACCCGAAGCGAGAGAGTGCGTCAGCCGCCTCGTTCTTCCTTCGGTCGACGTGCTCCAGCTCCATGCCGGCGAAGTGGCCGCCGACTTGATCGACGAGCCGGCGGTAAGCCGCCATGTTGGGATCATTTGCATCCCAGGTCCCCATCGTTTGCTGAACGACGAGGTCGGAATCGCCGTAACATTTGATACGGCTAACTCCCATCTCCTTGGCCACGCGTAGGCCATGTAGGAGGGCTTCGTACTCGGCGACGTTGTTAGTGCACGTGAAGTGTATCTGCAGCACATATCGCATCTTGTCGCCTTGGGGAGAAGTGAGGACGACTCCAGCCCCCGAGCCCTCATACATCTTTGACCCGTCAAAGAACAAGGTCCATCTGCCGGCTTCATAGGTTGGAGCCGGCAACTGTGTCTCCATCCAGTCGACGAGGAAGTCGGATAGTGACTGCGACTTGATCGCAGTGCGGGCTGCGTAGCTGAGGCCGAAAGGCTGCAGCTCAGAGGCCCATTTGGCGACGCGCCCAGTTGCCTCTCTATTGCGGATTATTTCAGCTAAGGGAGATGAGCTGACCACCGTCATCGGGTGGCCCATGAAGTAATGTCGCAATTTTCTTGAAGCAAAGAAAACACCGTATACAAGTTTTTGGTAGTGCGGGTAACGTTGCTTCGAATCCGTCAGGACTTCGCTGACGTAGTAAACTGGCCGCTGGACCAGTTGCTCGTGGCCTTCCTCCTTGCGCTCGACGACGACCACCGCGCTGACGACTCGGTTGGTCGCAGCGATGTAGAGGAGCATCGGCTCCTTTTCTAGTGGAGATGCGAGGATCGGCGCCTCGGCCAACGTCTTCTTGAGTGCCGTCAAGGCGGCGTCTGCCTCGTCGTTCCAGGTGAACGTGTCCGACTTCTTGAGGAGCCGGTACAAGGGCATGGCCTTCTCGCCGAGTCGTGAGATGAAACGGCTGAGGGCAGCGACACAGCCTGTGAGCCGCTGCACGTCCCGGAGGTTTTCCGGCTTCTTCAGAGCTTCGATCGCCTTGATCTTCTCTGGGTTGGCCTCAATGCCTCGCTCGGAGACGATGAAGCCCAGGAGCTTGCCCGCGGGTACGCCGAAGACGCATTTTTCCGGGTTGAGCTTTATCCTGTACTTGCGGAGGTTGGTGAATGTCTCCGTGAGGTCGGCAATCAGGTCTGTCTTCAGCTTGGACTTGACGACGATGTCGTCCACATATGCGTGGACGTTGCGGCCGATCTGCTCGTGCAAACAGTTCTGTATGCACCGCTGGTAAGTCGCTCCGGCATTTTTCAAGCCGAAGGGCATGGAGACGTAACAAAACGCGCCATAGGGCGTGATGAAAGACGTCTTCTCCTGATCTTCGGGCGCCATCTTGATCTGGTGGTACCCGGAGTAGGCGTCGAGGAAGCATAGCGCCTCGCACCCTGCCGTCGAGTCGATCAGCTGATCGATGCGTGGCAATGCGAATGGATCCTTGGGACAGGCTTTGTTCAAGCCGGTGTAGTCGATGCACATCCGCCATGTTCCGTTCTTCTTCAGAACGAGCACCGGGTTGGCAAGCCATTCCGGGTGTATGACTTCGGCGATGAACCCGGCAGCTAGGAGCCGGGCTATTTCTTCGCCAATAGCCTTCTGTCTCTCACCAGTGAAGCGACGCAGGAACTGCTTCACTGGCTTCAGCTTGGGGTCAACGTTGAGCTTGTGCTCTGCGAGCTCCCTCGGGACGCCTGGCATGTCAGATGGTTTCCATGCGAAGATGTCCCGATTCTCACGGAGGAAGTCGCAGAGCGCGCTTTCCTATGCGACGTCCATGTGCGAGCCGATCACCGCCGTCTTGGAGGAGTCGCCCTCGACCAGCGGGATGCGCTTGGTCTCCTGTGCCGACTGGAACTTGTCGCGTGAGTCCAGAGTCGGCTTCTTGACGATGGTCATGTCGTTGGGGTCGACTTGCAGCTTGAGTTGCTCCAGCTGCTCCGTGGCGATGACGGACTCGGCAAAGACGGCGTTGCCCTTTTCGCACTCGATGGCGCGGTCGACGTCGCCGTGTACAGTGATGATGCCGTTCGGACCCGGCAGTTTCATCTTCAGGTAGGCGTAGCAGGGCCTTGCCATGAATTTGGCAAAGGCGGGTCGCCCGAGGATCGCATGGTAGGAACTACGGAAGTTCACCACCTCGAACCAGATCTTCTCGAGCCGGAAGTTCTTGGCGGTGCCGAAGACGACGTCGAGTGCGATTTTGCCTAGCGGGTAGGCCTTCTTTCCCGGGACGATGCCGTGGAAGGTGGTGATGGTGGGTACTAGCTGTTCGTCACGCAATTTCATGCGTTGGAACGTCTCGTAGTAGAGGATGTTGATGCTCGACCCCCGTCCATCAATGTCTTGGTCAAGATGTAGCCCTTGACCTGGGGCGCGACCACCAGAGCGAATTTGCCCGGGTAATCGACGCGGGGCGGGTGGTCTTGACGGCTCCATGTGATCGGCTGCTCTGACCAGTCGAGCCACTGGGGCACGTCTGGCAGAGTCGCGTGGACGGCGCGCCGTATGACCTTCTCCTCCCGCCTGGAATCGAGGCCGACGAAGGTGTGGCCCATGAAGCCGGCAGTGGGAGGCATGCCCTGCTGCTGCTCACCGTCGTCGTCTCCGTCGGGTGCCCGCTTCTTGGCACCGGTCTTGGCCTTGACGATTTCTGCAGTCCAGCTGCACTCGTCAGTGGTGTGGCCGGCTGGCTTGCCGGGTAGGCTATGATACCTACACGGCATGGCCAGATCTCCGTGGCGGTGAGCTTCTTTCGCGGGAAGTTGCCGCGTTGGCTCTTGAAGCCGCGGCCCCCCGCAGCCGTGGCGGCTACAAGCTCGGAGCCGCCGTCACCCTTGCGTTTATGAGCGCTGGAGTGCTTGGCCTTGCTCTTGTTTTTGCCGCCTTTCTTCTCGTCGTCGTCCTCCTCGGAGTCGTCCTTGGTGACGTCGGACTCGGCGTACTTGTGCACGATGGCGAGTAGCTGGCCCATCGTCATGTCACCCTTGTGCGAGCGCCGCAGCTTCTGCTTGAGCGACTCGAAGGTGGTGTTGTCCTCAAGGTGGGAGTGCACCGTGTCGACGCTGAGGTGTTCTGCCGAGTTGATGAGGTCGGCGACTCGGCGATACCACTTTCTAGTGGACTCGCCCTCCTTCTGGACGCAGCGCTTGAGGTCCTCGACCGTGGCCGGGCGCTTGCAGGTCCCCTCGAAGTTGGTGATGAAGAGCCTCTTCAACTCGCCCCAGGAGTTGACGCTGTTCCTGGGGAGGTTGTTGAGCCAAGTGCGAGCCGTTCCCTCAAGCATGAGAGGAAAATAGCGCGCACAACAGAGCGAAGACGCGTTCTGGATGCTCATGGCGGCCAAGTAGTCCTGGACCCAAGTTTCCGGGTTCATGGCAGCGTTGTACTTGGGCGCCTCTCTCGGTCCTTTGAAGCTGCTAGGGAAACGCTCGCCTCTGATGGCGGGTCCAAAGCATCTAGGGCCGACGTCGTCGTCGTCGTTGTTGTTGCGCGTCGCCTCGGCGCGCTTGTCGTTGAGGTGGTGGCGTAGATCCGGAGCGGAGTGATTGGAGCGCCTGCGCCTGGTTGTTGTTGATGGTGTGCCGGGCGTCGTTGCGGGCGAGCCGAGGCGGGTTGCCTCCAGCCCTCGCGTTGCTCGACACTGCCGGCTCCTCGTGCCGACTGCGTGGCGGCTGTGGGGCAGCGTCACGCCTGGGGGAACCCTTGTTTCCCTGGCTTCGGTGTGGTGCCGAGGCCGTTTTCTCGCTGGGTGGCGATCTGGAGTAGAGCTTGCCGTCAGATTGCGACATGTTCTCCTGCAGCTCCAGCGCCTTGTCCACCAGCTTGCACCCTTGCTCCAATAGGGGTTGTCCTTGACCCGGATCCTCTTGAAGAGAGAGGCGGCTGCAGTCATGCAATCGACTGGGGTGCCGAAAATCGCGAGGTCGGCGTCGTCGTCGTTCCGCGGCTGGGGTTGAGGACGAGCGGGTTCGGAGGAGGCGCGGCGGCGGCGCGGCGCGGAGGCGGCATCGTCGGGAGGTTGAGGCGGAACTTGACTCGAGCCGCCGGGCTGGGCCCTGCGGCACTCGTCGCGCTGCCTTTCCAGCTCTGTCTCGCGCGCGAAGGCGTTGTCGAGCGCGCGAGTTGGTGCATCAGGATTAAGCCGCGACTTGCGGTTTTTGTGATGCCGAGTGACCGCGGAGAGAGCGGTCGACTGAGCATCGACCTCCAGCTCCTTCTGGCGGATCTCCTCCTGCTGGAGGGCCATCTTCCGGCGCAGCTGCTCGAGCTGTGTCGCCTGGTCGACGACGTTCGCCGGCGTGATCGGGGTGCTGAGCGGGTCAGCCGCCCGACCTGCTTGTCCTCGCAGGGCGGCGAGAGATTCGTCGCGTTGCTGCTTTTCGCGAGCCTCCTGCTCGCGCCGTGCCTGGTCGCGCTGCTTCTGCGCGTTGGCCTCTGCTGTGGCGGCGTTTGTTGCCGCAGGTTTGGCGGCAGCAGAGTTTGCCGCCTCGCCCGTCATGTAGATGTGGGCGGGTGTTGCCGTGCCGTCCGAGGCCAGATCGGTCGAGCCCTCCGACTCGTAGTCGAGAACGGGCAAGATCGACCCGGTGTCGTCGTCGTTCGAGATCTGGACGGTCTCGGCGGATGGGGCGGGTGCAAAGTGGTTTGCAGCCGCGGTGTCGACAGGGCTTCGTCAAGCGGGTCGACGGGGGAGGAAGTACCATCGTAGTTGTTGGCGACTCCTTCCTCATCCGAGCCGCAGAAGCCGACGTAGGCGGTGACGGCGGTCCCGAACGGGATAGCCATCGCGCGAGTGATCGGGGCGTAGTTGGGCCTGCCCCAAGTGTGTGGATCGGCGACGTAGCCGATCCCTCCGTGCTCGAAGTAGCTGCCGGTGACGATGTCACCGCGACCCGACATGGCTTGAGGGCTGAAGTAGACGCCAGTGCCGGGTTCAGGACTCTCCATGAAGTAAATTCCAGCGATCGCTGGCCCCACGGTGGGCGCCAACTGTCGTGGGGTAATCACGGCAGATGCCATACGGGGTGGCTTAACTCGGGTGTGAGCCAGGCGACGTAGGATTCACAGAGAGGTTGCACACAGAGTTTACCCAGGTTCGGCCCCTCTGTATGAGGTAAAGACCTACTCCTGCTTGTATGTATTTGGATCTGAATGGGGTGTACAATGGTGTGCGCACCAGAGCTTGCGGGTGCTCCGGAGGCTATGGAATGAGATGAGTCGCCTCTAGGGTTGCTCCTTGCCGGCTTTATATAGGGAGCCGGCTAGGGTTTACAGGGAATGACGGGTTCTGCTGGCGGCGCTAGCTATCCTGCCTACAAGTGCGGCTTCGTGGAGCGCACTCTTCGGGATACACAATCGCAGACTGATTCGGAGATATCCGCTGCCGCCTCCCCGAGCCGTCATACCGGGATCCTCGGGGACCCGGTATCCTGGAAGATGTACATCGGGTGGGCTTTGGGCCACCCGGCCTTGACGGCCGACTCGGGGTCCTGGGCCTACCCGGTTGGGCATCCCCCCATCAAATTTTAAGCAATTTGATAATGAACATGTTGCTCAAGCATGGGAGAGAATGAAATCATTGGTTAAAAATTGTCCCACTCATGGACTGACTACTTGGATGATCATCCAAACCTTCTATGCAGGATTAAAATTTTCTTCGAGGAATTTATTGGATTCGGCCACTGGAGGTACCTTTATGTCCATCACTTTGGGTGCTGCAACAAAGCTTCTTGATGATATGATGATTAATTATTCTGAGTGGCACACCGAGAGAGCTCCAACAGGTAAGAAGGTAAATTCTGTTGGGAACACCTCCTCCTTGAGTGCCAAAATTGATACTATGTCTATGCTGGCAAATGGTCAAACACATGTTGATCCAAATAATGTTCCTTTAGCTTCTTTGGTTGCTCAAGAAGAGCATGTTGACGTGAACTTCATTAAAAATAATAATTTCAACAATAATGCTTATAGGAATAATTTTGGTAATAGCAATTATAGGCCCTATCCTTCTAATAGTGGCAATGGTTATGGAAATTCCTATGGTAACTCCTACAACAATAATAAGAGTGTACCCTCGATCTTGAAGTTATGCTTAAGAATTTTATTAGTACACAAACTGCTTTCAATAAAATTGTTGAGGAGAAATTTGGGAAAATTGATGTGCTTTCCTCTAAAGTTGATAGTCTTGCTCTTGATGTTGACTTATTGAAACTAAAGAACATGCCTCATGATGTTAAAGAGAGCAAAACTCTCAATGCTATACAAGTTAAAATTGATAACAATGTGAGGATGTTAGCTGAATTGCATGCTAAATGGGAAAGAGAGGATGAAATTGCTAGAAAGAACAATATTGCTAGAGTTTATACTATTACTACTTCTGAAAAGGTTTCAAACTCAAGTGTTAACAAACCTCCTACCATTAATGGCAAGATAGTTGGTGTTGGTAATGTTTCCACTTCTATTGCAAAATGTCCTAAATTGCCTGATAACTCTGAAACTGTCCTTGATAAAGATGCTGAAATTTCTAGCAATAAGGAAGAGAATAATTCCATTACTTTTGATGACAATGACTTTGATTTTGATGGTTGCAATATTTCTGAAGTAGTTAAGTTCTTGCAAAAGCTAGCTAGAAGTCCTAATGCTAGTGCTATAAACATGGCTTTTACTAAACATATTACTAATGCTCTCATACAAGTTAGGGAAGAGAAATTAAAACATGAAGCTTCTATCCCTAGGAAGTTAGAAGATGGTTGGGAGCCCATCATTAAATTGAAATTGAATGACTTTGATTGCAATGCTTTGTGTGACCTTGGTGCTAGTATTTCTGTTATGCCTAAAAGATTATATGATATGCTTGATCTAGCACCTTTGGAAAATTGTTACTTGGATGTTCACCTTTTTGATTCTACTATTAAAAAACCTTTTGGAAGAATTGATGATGTTCTTATCATGGTTAACAACAATTATGTCCCCGTTGATTTTATTGTCTGGATATTGAGTGCAATCTATCATGCCCTATTGTGCTGGGAAGACCTTTTCTTAGGACTATAGGTGCTACTATTGATATGAAAGAAGGGAATATAAAATATCAATTTCCTCTCAAGAAAGGTATGGAACACTTTCCTAGGAAGAAGATTAAGCCACCTTATGATTCTATTGTTCGAACAAATTACAATGTTGATATTTCTTCACTTGGTAATACTTAATGCATGCTTTGTGCCTAGCTAAAAGGCGTTAAAGAAAAGCGCTTATGGGAGGCAACCCATTTTATTTTTTCTGCAATTTTTCTTCTATTGAGTCAAGGAGTTTGTTTACTTCTGTAGCAACTCCTTTGTATCTTTATTTTCTCGCATTGTTGTGCCAAGAGTAGCCTCTAATGATAAGATGATGCTTAATTTTGATTGCTGCGCAGAAACAGATTTTTGCTGTTCACTGTACGAAATTCCTAAAATCACCAGATTGTAATTAAATCTGAAAATTTTTGTGCGTAATCTTTATGAATGTCTGAAACTTTCATTAGTTCAGAGTTTCTCGATCTGAGCGTCGTAAGTGCCTCGAAAAAATTCGTCTTTGCAGACTGTTCTGTTTTAGACAGATTATGCCTTTTTATTTTTCGCATTCTCTCTTTTACTAGTGTTGAGTGAAATTCTTTTTTGGGTGGAAGAGCTTCACATAACATCAGTGGCTGTAGCTAATGTTTAAAGTAACAAATCATATTGTGTCTTTACAGAACATGTGAATTTTTGATTATGTACTAACCCTCTAATGAGATCTACTTTGAGTTTGGTGTGACGGAAGTTTTCAAGGGTCAAGAGGGAAGGATGATATAATAGGATCAAGAAGAGTGAAGAGCTTAAGCTTGGGGAGGCTCCCATGGATCTCCCCAGCATATTTCAAGAAGACTCAAGCGTCTAAGCTTGGGGATGCCCAAGGCATCCCCTTCTTCATCGTCAAAATTATCAGGTGATCTCTAGTGAAACTATATTTTAATTCTTTCACATCATATGTGCTTTTCTTGGAGCATCTGTCTGCTTTTTATTTTCAGTATTGCATTTTTATTTTTAATAAAGCTTGACTGGACCCTAGCATTCTAGATTGGGAGAGAGACACGCTCCGCTTTTTCATGAGAATACTCCTATTCTTCACTTATATTTGTTGAAGTATTCATATCTAGCGCTGTTCAGCTTCTAGCTCTTGTTTTCATGTATCTCTTGTCAGAGCTATTAGCTTGCTTTTGTAGAAATTAGTCTCTTGCTTCACTTATATTTGTTTGGAGAGTTGATGAAATAAATTGATTGGTGTTTGGTTGGTTCAGAAAATGTTGCACGTGGTAATTGGTATAAGGAAAAACTTGCTTAATCTTGTAGATCACTAAAATGGATAACTTGATGCTTGTCAATTGTTTTGAGTTAACAAGTAGATCATGATTAAATTGTGCATCACATGAGTTAAGCCTATTAGTGAAGAACTACCGTAAAGCTAGTTGAAAATTTGGTTTGCATCGGTGGTACCTCTAAGGTCTAGATATTTTCTAATAACAGGGTTTGGTTAACAAGGAAGACGGTATGAAGTCTTATAACGTTTGCAATATGTTTGTCATATAAAACTTGGTGTACGGGTTGATATTCTTGTTTGCTTACATAACCTTGCTAGCCAAAACACTGTACTGAGAGGGAATGCTTCTCGTGCATCGAAATCCTTGAGCAAAATCCATGCCATTTGTGTCCACCATACTACCTATATGTGGTATTTCCTTGCCACTCCAAGTAAATTTTTCATGTGCTACCTTTAAATTATTCAAAATGTTATTATTCCCTTTTTGTGTCAATGTTTACTAACTCATGAGGAATTAGTGTGGTTATTCTTTATTCTATTTGTCGAGTGGACTTTTACACCTGGACTAGTGGCATATACATCCGCTTATCCAATAACTTGCAAAAAGAGCTGGCAACGGGGTGCCCAGTCCCAATTAATTACAACTTTAACCAATTAATTCTCTTCACACTTTTGTCCTGATTCATCAGTAAGCAATGACAAACAGTGAAATAACTGAATGTGTGTAAACCAAAGAGAAAGAGGGATGATCTGCCTTGCTGGTAGAAATAACGTCCTTCATGGGAGCCGCTCTTAAAAGTTCGTTCGACAGGTAGAATACTGTTCTCACCCGCTACCATTCGTTGACAATTAACAAACACCTCTCAAAAATAGATACTCCTCCATGGTATGTGATTGATGGAAGGCACCCGAGGATTCGGTTAGCCATGGCTTGTGTTAGCAAGGTTGGGAGGAGTATCAAATATTTTATGCAATCTCTATATGCTTTCAAAAACTTAAAAGCTCTAGCACATGATTTAATCCCTGCTTCCCTCTGCGAAGGGCCTTTCTTTTACTTTTATGTTGAGTCAGTTTTCCAATTCTTTCTATCTTCCACAAGCAAACACTAGTGTCAACTTTGTTACAACATGCGTTATATGCAATGTATTGCACTTGTTATACTACTTTGTGTTGACAATATCCATGAGATAAATATGTTGAAAGTTGAAGCAAATGCTGAAACTAAATTATTACTTTGTGTTGATTAAATACCTTTTGTTAGAAACTATTGCTTTATGAGTTAACACTTATGTAAAACTGTTTGATGCTTGTCTCGAAAGTACTATTCATGAAAACGTTTAGCTTGTGTGATTCATTGTTTACTCATTATCTATTTGGTAGCAAATTATAGACCATTGACTTGGATCACTTCATTCATTTACATGTGCCTTGCAATATTATATGATCAAGATTATGATAGTAGCATGTCACCTAAAAAATTATCTTGTTTTTATCGTTTACCTACTCGAGGACGAGTAGGAACTAAGCTTGGGGATGCTGATACGTCTCAAACGTATCTATAATTTTTGATGTTCCATGCTTGTTTTATACCAATTGCTACATGTTTTGCATCTACTTTATATCACTTTTATACATTTTTTGGGACTAACCTATTAACAAGATGCTGAAGTGCCAGTTCCTGTTTTCTGCTGTTTTTGTATTCCAGAAAAGCTAGTCTGGAAATATTCTCGGAATTGGACGAAACTACACGGGGGTGCCTATTTTTCCAGAACACGCCTGACGGAGCGAAGGAGCAGCAGAGGAGGGCCACCAGGAGGCCACACGCACCCAGGGCGTGGGCCCCCTTCTACCGCGCCCTGGGGTGGTGTGGGCCCCTCGGGGGTCCGCAGCCGCCGCCCTTTCGCCTACTTATTCCCCCGACGCGAAAACCCTAAGTACCTGAGCAAATATCCACGAAAATATCCAGAGACGCCGCCGTCGTCAACCTAGCTCAGGAGGGTTTAGAACCTCTTCCTGGCACCCTGCCGCAGAGGGGAATCATCACCGGAGGCTTCTACATCGCCATGCCTGCCTCCGGAGTGATGCGTGAGTAGTTCATCCTTGGACTACGGGTCCATAGCAGTAGCTAGATGGTTGTCTCTCCACTTTGTGCCATCATGTTTAGATCTTGTGAGCTGCCCTACATGATCAAGATCATATTATTGTAATGCTACATGTTGTGTTTGCTGGGATCCTATGAATATTGAATATTATGTCAAGTTGATTATCAATCTATCTTATATGTTATTTAAGATCTTGCATGCTTTCCGTTACTCGTAAATGCTTTGGCCAAGTAGATGCTTGTAACTCCAAGAGAGAGTATTTATGCTAGATAGTGGGTTCATGTCTCCGTTTAACTTGGGACAGTGACAGAGAGTTCTAAGGTTGTGGATGTGCTGTTGCCACTAGGGATAACCTAACGATGCTATGTCCACGGACATATGTGTTTGTTTACATTACGCATTTTACTTAATGCAATTATCCGTTGCTTGCAACTTAATACCAACGGGGGACTCGGATGACAACCCGGCGGTGGATTATTAGTCATAGATGATGTTGGATAACGATCTATGTATTATGTCGTAATGCCCAATTAAATATCATAGTAGTCAACATGTCATGTATATGCATTGTCATGCGCTCACTATTCGTCAATTGCCCAGCTGTAATTTGTTCACCCAACATGTTAGTTATCTTTTATGGAGAGACACCACTAGTGAACTGTGGACCCCGGTCCATTCTTTTACACGGATTAAACAACCACAAACTGCAAACTGTTCCTTTTTCATTCTCTGCAATTTAATACTCATTTTCCACACCATACGTTTAATCCTTTGTTTTCAGCAAGCCAGTGAGATTGACAACCTCACTGTTTCATTGGGGCAAAGTAGTTTGATTGTGTTGTGTGCAGATTCCACGTCAACAGTCCAGACTCCCTGCGACAGCTATTTTTCTGGCGCCATTGACAACCTTCTGAAGAGTTGCTGCTCCTACTGGTTCGATAACCTTGGTTTCTTTCTGAGGGAAAACTTGCTGCTGACTACACATACCTTCCTCTTGGGGTCTCCCAATGAACGTGTGTTTCACGTCATCACTCCTGCGCCTGCGCCTTCGTTTTTCTTCGAGCCGTCAAAGTACATTGTCCATGAGTTGGATACATCTGGTGCTCCTGGTAGCTGAGCTTCGATCCACTCGGTGTAGAAGTCAGGTAAGACTTGTGCTTTGATGGCCTTCGGGTAATCATACTTGGTGTCTGGTGCTAGCTCGATGAGCCATTTTGCGACTCGCCCATTGCGTTGGGGTTTGTGAGGATGTCTCCAATCCCCTGAGGTGCTGATTACAGTGATCGGCTGCTCGGAGAAGTAATGCGTCGGCTTCCTTGAAGACATGAACACGGCGTAAGCCAGCTTTTGATAGTGCGGATACGCTGTTTTGATATAGAGAGGACTTCACTCAAGTAGTAAACTGGATGTTGTATGCTTTGGGCGTGTCCCTCTCACTGCGTTCAACTACCAGTACGGTGCTCACCACCCTGTTAGTTGCAGAGACATATAGTATAGCGGCTCGCGTTCCTTGGTGCGACGAGGATTGGAGGGCTTGTGAGGACTCGCTTGAGGTCCGTGAAGGGCTTTTAGCTTCGGGCGTCCACTCGAATTTGTGTGCCTTCTTCATCAGTCGATAGAACGGGAGTGCTTTTTCGCCAGCTTGCTGATGAATCGACTGAGTGCTGCTACTCGCCCGCCAACTTCTGCACGTCGTGCAGCTTTGAAGGCCTTTGCATCGTCAAGATGGCCTGTATTTTCTCAGGATCAGCTTCAATTCCTCATGCTGAGACGAGGTACCCAAGTAGTTATCCGGCTGGCACGCCAAACGTGCACTTCTTCGGGTTGAGCTTGATGTGGAAGCGTTTGAGGTTTGCGAACGTTTCTCGCAAATCATCGAGTAGTGTTCTTTCCTCCCTTGTTGTGATCACTATGTCGTCTACATAGACCTGGACGTTCACCCAATTTGCATCTTGAGACAGTCTTGCATCATGCGCTGGTAGGTTGTGCCTGCGTTCTTGAGCCCGAAAGGCATTGTGGTGTAGCAGTAGACCCGAGTGGGGTTATGAACGCCGTTTTTTCTTCGTCTTCTTCCTTCATCCTTATCTGATGTACCCGAGTAAGCATCCAGGAAGGACAAGCGAGCGCACCCGGCGGTGGATTCGACGATCTGGTCGATTCCGAGGTAATGGAAAGTGATCCTTTGGACAGCATTTTAAGTGCTGTGAAATCTACACACATCCGAAGGATATCTGTGTTCTTCTTCCCCACGAGTACGGGGTTGGCCACCCAGTGTGACTTCTTGATTTCTCTGATGAACTGCTACGAGTAGTCTGTCGACCTCAGCTTCGACTGTGATTCTTTTAGGGTCGGATATACGGCGCATCGTTTGCTTGACTGTTTAGCTTCTGGAAATAATTGTAGAGAGTGCTCGGCGAATTCCCTGGGAATACCTGGCATGTCAGCTGGACACCACGTAAATATATCCCAGTTCTCACAGAGGAATTCGACGAGCGCGCTTTCCTATGCGATAGGCAGACTCGACGAGACATTGACTGTCTTGGTCGGTTCAGTCGGGTGCACTTGATGTGACCTTGTGTCATTGGTGGCGTTGAATGCTCTGTCGACTGCCATCTTTTTGTGTTCTAGCATAAGTGTTCTGTCGTTGGAGACTGCTAGCTCGGCGAACGTTGCTTCCATGCCAAACATCTCAGAGATTTTGCTGAATTCCTGATCGCAAGAATCGGACTTTTGAAAGTTTCCCTTGACTGTGATTACTCCTTTTGGTCCAGGCATCTTTAGCCGGAGGTATGCGTAGTGTGGCACCGCCATGAATCGAGCGAACGTCGGGCGTCCAAGTATAGCATGGTACTGTGACTTCCAGTCGACCACTTCGAACTCAATCGACTCTGTCCTGAAGTGGTTTTGTCCCTGAATGTTACGTCGAGTTGTATGGTGCATTCTGGGCTTATTGCTTTGCCTGGGACGATACCGCGAAAGGTATTTGAGGACCTTGGCAGGTTTTCAACTGACCTGTTCATTTTGCGGAGCGTATCTACGAAGATTATGTTTATGCTGCTGCCACCATCCATGAACACCTTGGACATGGCGTAGCCTCCAATTTGCGCATCGAGTACCAGAGTGGAGTGCCCTGGGCGAACAACTGACGGAGGGTGGTCCTCTCTGCTGAAACTTATCGCAGTCTCCGATCCCTTCAGAAATTCAGTTACAGCAGGAGGTGACATGACCGCCATGTTTACCTGTCGAGTGCGAAGTTTTTGCTGCCTGTTGGAAGGGCGACCTTTCTGTATCATGTACATCTGCCCTTGGGGTGGAGGGTACTGAGATTCGTCCACCCGAGGTACAGGTTGTATGGCACCCGCGATGTTTCCGCCTGCTGGAGGCTGTGGTGGTGGAGGTGGTGCCATGAGAACTGGCACATTGTTTGGCTGAGGCACGGGCGCGGGTGCGTGTGCTTGTGCGGCTGTTGCCTTTCTGAGATTTATGTAATCTGACGCCATTTGTTCGAATTCCCTGCAGTTTTTCATCGAGTGATTGGAGCGTAGTTTTCCGTCCTCTCCTTTGTACAAGTGTAATCTGCAATCAGCATCCATCTTCTCATCGAATGATCGCTCGGATTGTGCCCTGGATCTTGACTTGCGCCAGTCCTTCCTTTGTAGCTATCACTGCGTTGTCCGCGGTCTCGACTGTCTCGGCGATCATCTCGACTGTCCCGTCGATTGTCTCGAGTGTCCCGTCGATCTTCTGATCGTCGGTCGCTTCTGTCTTGGTCGTTGCGGGGTGTGGAGAACCATGCCGCCATGAACTCGGGTCTGTCGTCGTCGTAGTGACGTTTTGAACGTTTGTGCCTACGGTCATCCCTGTATAAGTCTCTGTGGCTTCGACGGGTATTCTCATGTTTGTCACGGGGTGAGGACCCGCGTGTGGTGCGTGCCATATCTTCATCGCGGTCCATCGTCTGATGTATGACCTCAACGTTTCATCTGATCGTTGAACACAAGCTCGGAGCTCCTCAAATGTTTTTGGGCGCTCACATAGAGGCTCGAAGTTTTTGATGAAGTCATCGCGGAAGTGATCCCACGAGTCGTGTTTTGATGAAGGTAGGGCCTTGAGCCAGTCGCGGGCTGTGCCTTCGAGCATGAGTCGTATGTATTGCATGGCTGTGGTGTTCGTGCCGCGCTGGCATGCAACAGCCAACCTATAGTCTTCTAGCCACCCAGAAGGTTCCTGTCGACCCGTGTACTTGGGTTGTTCGGATGTGAGTTTGAACCCTTTGGGCATCCACGTCTCGCAGACTCGTCGAGTGAAGCATGAAGCCCCATGTGACGAGGCTCCGGATCAGAGTATGAGTCGCTGCTATAAGATCTGCTGATCTGCTCCTGGACCTGCGCCTACACGAGCTGCTTCTTTCCTTCGAGTGGTGCGGCGACCACTGCGATTATGCTCTTCACGGCGTGTTTCAACGATGGCACGATCCCGACTCCCTCCTGGAGCTGTTGGAATTTGGCGTATAGCCTTTGCTGCTAAGTCGAGTGATTTGATCTGTTGGCGATGCAGTTTTGCGTTAGGGTCATCACTGGAGGCTTGATAGCCTCAAGGTATGCTGCGGCGGTGAAGAGAGCACCCGCGGCAATTTTGAGTACTGGAACTCCTTCCGCGTCGTATGTCATGAAAGAGTTGCCCAGATTGCGGGTGAGTGACGCCCTCTCCTCTGGCGAGAGGTGTGACAATCTTGATCTGGGTCTTGTGTCTGCTTGCCCGGTAGAGCTCAGGGAGAGCTGCCTTCTGCGCGCACTCGACAAGCTAGCTTGCTTTTTACGCTCTTCGAGTGTTGCTCTGATCTACTGCAGTCGAAGCGTTTCCTGCCAGGTGAAGTACCGGAAGGTCAACATCTCCTCCCGTGTTGCATCCATGGGCATCATTGTGCACTCCTTAATGACTTTGTCTGCTTTTGCTGCCATCTCAGCAGTAATTGTGAGAGTTGTAACTCCATCCGGCATGGTGACTGTGCACGGGAATTCTGTAGGCCTGCGGCTGGCCGCAACATCTGATGATTCTGCGGCGATGGCGACGTAGACTTGCTGGGGTATCACCCGAGGGTATGTATGTGTGTCTTCGAGTCCCGTCATGGACTCGACGTCGTCATTAAGGATTATGTCAGAGTCGATGTGGCTGTCGAGTGCTCCGTCCGGACGGATCTCGCTGTCGATGTCTTCATTGCCTATGCTCATCTCGATGTCAGCGAAATCGTTATGGATCTCGGAGTCAAGGTTGTTGTTGCTGGAGCAGATCTCGGAGTCGACGTAGCTGTCGATATGAGTGTCGAGTTCGTCGAAGTCGCTGAGGGAGATCCCGCAGTCAAAAGTGTCGTCGAGTGGGAGATCGTATTCAGGATCGTTTATGGGGTAAGCTGATTCGGCCTCCTCTCCTTGGAGTTCGTCGATGAGCTCGTTCATCTCTCGAGTCGACATGGTTGTTGCGGACGAACAAGCTTGGAGAGTTGACGATGGCATGGGCGTAATTGATGGATCCTCAGTCGAAGGAGCCGCAATCGATGGAGCCTTGGGTGCGGGAGTTGCGAGTTGTTGTGGATCCGTCAAGTCCTGCACACCAAGCTTGTTGACGAAAAAATTGAACGAACCAACGGTTAAACCCAAACCTGACTCAAGATCGGAGAAGACCTCCTGGAATCCTGGCGAGTGCGGCTCGAAATCCATCAAAGGATCCGATGCACTTTTTGTGGGTGAAGCTGGCGTGTCGCCGTTTGTCGAGTGAGCCGGCGAGTTGCCGTGTGTCGCCTGAGTTGGCGAGTTCTGGTTTGTTGTTGCAGCCGGCGAGTTGCCGTTTGTAGATCCGATCGGCGAGTCGCCAACTTCCGATGGAACGAAGAAACCGTGAGTCCAGCACTATTCTTTCCCACCGACGGCGCCAATTGACGAGGGGTATCCTCACCAAATCCCATGGTTAAGGACCTGGGGTTGAGATTATGGGGAGAGAACGTGGTAGGTTGGTAGTTTCGTCGGCTGACAAGCAGAGGCAAAGATTTACCCAGGTTCAGGCCCCTCGGGTGGAGGTAAAGACCCTACTTCCTGCTTGTCTGTTATTGATCGCGGAGATTATGAGGTTACAAGGAGGCTCTGGCAAGATGTCGATCTCGCAAGAGCTTTGGTGGTTCGAGTATGGCTTGGTCCCTAGATCGGTGCCCCTCCCAGACTTTAAATAGGCTGGGTCTCGGGAGTCCTTAACCGACCTAGTTTATACACATGGAAAGTTCTAAACCGTCTATGCCTATGTCTAATCTTGTAAGGTACTCCATCTTCTTGGGCCTCTTGTCTTGGGCTTCGAGTGGGCTCTTCGCTATTGGGTCTCAGTCGTTACGTGCACCAGGTACCCTCATGATGGGGTACCCGAGATGTATAACCATGTCAAGAATTAATGGTTAAAGTTGTAATTAATTGGGACTGGGCACCCCATTGCCAGCTCTTTTCGTAAAATTAGAGGATAAGCGGATGTATATGCCGCTAGTCCAGGTGTAAAAGTCCATTTGACAAATAGAATAAAGAATAACCACACTAATTCCTCATGAGCTAGTAAACATTGACACAAAAAGGGAATAATAACATTTTGAATAATTTAAAGGTAGCACATGAAAAATTTACTTGGAGTGGCAAGGAAATACCACATATAGGTAGTTATGGTGGACACAAATGGCATGGATTTTGGCTCAAGGATTTGGATGCACGAGAAGCATTCCCTCTCAGTACAGAGTTTAGGCTAGCAAGGTTTATGTAAGCAAACAAGAATATCAACCCGTACACCAAGTTTTATATGACAAACATATTGCAAACGTTATAAGACTTCATACCGTCTTCCTTGTTAACCAAACCCTGTTATTAGAAAATATCTAGACCTTAGAGATACCACTGCAAACCAAATTTTCAACAAGCTTTACGGTAGTTCTTCACTAATAGGCTTAACTCATGTGATGCACAATTTAATCATGATCTACTTGTTAACTCAAAACAATTGACAAGCATCAAGTTATCCATTAGTGATCTACAAGATTAAGCAAGTTTTTCCTTATACCAATTACCACATGCAACATTTTCTGAACCAACCAAACACCAATCAATTTATTTATCAACTCTCCAAACAAATATAAGTGAAGCAAGAGAGTACTTTCTACAAAAGAAAGCTAATAGCTCTGACAAGAGATACATGAAAACAAGAGCTAAAAGCTGAACAGCGCTAGATATGAATACTCAACAAATATAAGTGAAGAATAGGAGTATTCTCATGAAAAAGCGGAGCGTGTCTCTCTCCCAATCAAGAATGCTAGGGTCCAGTCAAGCTTTATTGAAAATAAAAGTGCAATACTGAAAATAAAAGCACACAGACGCTCCAAGAAAAGCACATATGATGTGAAAGAATTAAAATATAGTTTCACTAGAGATGACCTGATAATTTTGCGATGAAGAAGGGGATGCCTTGGGCATCCCCAAGCTTAGACGCTTGAGTCTTCTTGAAATATGCTGGGGAGATCCATGGGAGCCTCCCCAAGCTTAAGCTCTTCACTCTTCTTGATCCTATTATATCATCCTTCTCTCTTGACCCTTGAAAACTTCCGTCACACCAAACTCAAAGTAGATCTCATTAGAGGGTTAGTGCATAATCAAAAATCACATGTTCTATAAAGACGCAATATGATTGTTACTTTAAACATTAGCTACAGCCACTGATGTTATGTGAAGCTCTTCCACCCAAAAAAGAATTTCACTCAACACTAGTAAAAGAGAGAATGCAAAATAAAAAGGCATAATCTGTCTAAAACAGAACAGTCCGCAAAGACGAATTTTTTCGAGGCACTTACGACGCTCAGATCGAAAAACTTGAACTAATGAAAGATTCAGACATTCATAAAGATTACGCACAAAAAATTTCAGATTTAATTAACAATCTGGTGATTTTAGGAATTTCGTACAGTGAACAGCAAAAATCTGTTTCTGCGCAGCAATCAAAATTAAGCATCGTCTTAACATTAGAGGCTACTCTTGGCACAACAATGCGAGAAAATAAAGATACAAAGGAGTTGCTACAGAAGTAAACATCTCCTTGACTCAATAAAAGAAAAATTGCAGAAATAAAAATAATGGGTTGCCTCCCATAAGCGCTTTTCTTTAACGCCTTTTAGCTAGGCACAAAGCATGCATCAAGTATTACCAAGTGAAGAAAGGTCTAATTCATCAAAAGCTTCATCAAGAACAGGGTTTGTCACACTAGGACTTTTCAGTTTACGTAATTCTTGGGAAGAAAATTTAAATAGACCATTATGTGACTCACCCTCAAGCTCATTGAACACGTTATCCGTTTTAAACACACCCGTGGGTTTTGGTTTAGAAATTTTTGGCACATACATAAATTTTTGCTCTCTCCCCACAAAAGCCTTTTGCTTTTTAGTTTTAAAAGTAGAACTTATTACATCCATAGCCTCCTCTAATTCACCAATCCTAAGATTTTGATTATCTTGAATAGTACTAGTTTCTAAAACAGCAATTCTTTCATTAATGGTTCCCAGTGATTCATCAACTTTGCTAGTACTATCAAGGAGATTTGGCAAATTTTTCTCTATAGACTCCAATTTCTTTATAACATCTTCCAAGGTATCTCATTTTTAATGTTACTAACAGGTGGTGTTCCTACTAGACTCTCAATAATATAACTAGCTTCCAACGCAGGTACCAAGAAAGTTACCTCCCGTCAAAGTGTCCAAGACATATCTATACCAGCTAGTTATGCCAACATAAAAATTTCTAAGCAGGATCATAGTGGAATATTTTTTAGTACACCTACGATGAGCATCGCTGATTCTATACCAAGCATCTTTCAAACTTTCTCCACTTTGTTGCTTAAAAGATCGAACCTCAACTTCAGGAACCGAAACATGATGAGCCGAACCAGACATGATAACTAACAGAAAACAAAACTGAAAATAAACTAAATGCAAGTAACTAATTTTTTTGTGTTTTTGATAATTGAAAGCAAACAAGATAAAATAAAATAAACTAAGCAAGACAAAAAAAAGTAAAGAGATTGGAAGCGTGAAACTCCCCTTGCAGAAGACTGCTGTCTCCCCGGCAACGGCGCCAGAAAAAGAGCTGGCGTTGAGGGGAGTAAGAGCTGTTGAATGAAGTACTCTCCCCGGCAACGGCGCCAGAAAAAGAGCTTGATGGCGTGAATCACACGTTTTGGGAGACCCCAAGAGGAAGGTATGATGCAGTCAGCAGCAAGTTTTCCCTCAGAAAGAAACCAAGGTTATCGAACCAGTAGGAGCAGCAACTCTTCAGAAGGTTGTTGGTGGCTCGCACGGCGCAACGGATCACCAACGTGGAATCTGCACACAACACAATCAAACTACTTTGCCCCAACGAAACAGTGAGGTTGTCAATCTCACCGCTTGCTGAAAACAAAGGATTAAACGTATGGTGTGGAAAATGAGTATTAAATTGCAGAGAATGAAAAAGGAACAGTTTGCAGTTTGTGGTGGTTTAATCAGTGTAAAAGAATGGACCGGGGTCCACAGTTCACTAGTGGTGTCTCTCCATAAAAGATAACTAACATGTTGGGTGAACAAATTACAGCTGGGCAATTGACAAATAGTGAGCGCATGACAATGCATATATATGACATGATGATTACTATGATATTTAATTGGGCATTACGACATAATACATAGACCGTCATCCAACAGCGTCTATGACTAATAATCCACCGCCGGGTTGTCATCCGAGTCCCCCGTTGGTATTAAGTTGCAAGCAACGGATAATTGCATTAAGTAAAGTGCGTAATGTAAACAAATACATATGACCGTGGACATAGCATTGTTAGGTTATCCCTAGTGGCAACAGCACATCCGCAACCTTAGAAGTTTTGTCACTCTCCCAGATTACCGGAGGCATGAACCCACTATCTAGCATAAATACTCTCTCTTGGAGTTACAAGCATCTACTTGGCCAAAGCATCTACGAGTAACGGAAAGCATGCAAGATCTTAAATAACATAGGGCATAGATTGATAATCAACTTGACATAGTATTCAATATTCATCGGATCCCAGCAAACACAACATGTAGCATTACAATAATATGATCTTGATCATGTAGGGCAGCTCACAAGATCTAAACATGATGGCACAAATTGGAGAGACAACCATCTAGCTACTGCTATGGACCCGTAGTCCAAGGATGAACTACTCACGCATCACTCCGGAGGCAGGCATGGCGATGTAGAAGCCTCCGGTGACGATTCCCCTCTCCGGCAGGGTGCCGGGAAGAGGTTCTGGACCCTCCCGAGCTAGGGTTGACGGCGGCGGCGTCTCTGGAACTTTTGTGGATATTGCTCAGACACTTAGGGTTTTCGCGTCGGGGGGAATAAGTAGGCGAAAGGGCGGCGGCTGACGACCCCCGAGGGGCCCACACCACCCTAGGGCGGCAAGGGGGGGACCCGCCCTAGTGGCGTGTGGGGCCCTGGTGGCTCTCCTCTGCTGCTCCTTTAGTCCTTCAGGTGTGTTCTGGTAAAATAGGGATCCCCATGAAGTTTCGTCCAATTCCGAGAATATTTCCAGACTAGCTTTTCTGGAATACAAAAACAATAGAAAACAGGAACTGTCACTTCGGCATCTTGTTAATAGGTTAGTCCCAAAAAATGTATAAAATTGATATAAATTAGATGCAAAACATGTAGCAATTGGTATAAAACAAGCATGGAATATCAAAAATTATAGATAAGTTTGACACGTATCAGTGTCCAAAGGGAGACATATACTACTTCAACCTAGAAAAGTGGGAAGAAACTGAGTTAAATAATGTGTAATGAGATAAATAGTAATTCAAGGTTAACTCGTACTCTGACTTGAATCTGTGGACCGCAGGTGAGAGTATTGTGTGGAAGATATGACATCGAAATCAATGATGTTGCCAAATTCACCTATAATGAAAAACAACAAGTGTTTAATATTGAAGTGACTAACTGTGGGATATTATTGGGTTTAGGCCTTAACCCTATGGGCCTTACCCACTTTTCAGCCCACGTTGGCCAAGACTCCCTGCCGGTAGCTCTATACCAGAAGCTTCTCCAACCGACCTAGACCTGCCATGCTGTACAAGGGCTCTACGAAGATCTACTCGATTACGAGGCTACAAGATCAAGATCTAACGTACAAGGCAAACAGAAACCCTAGAACTAGGATACACATCTATAATCTCCGGCTGACGGGGATGTACCCTTCGGGTCCCCTACCATTGTCATACCTGGTGCGGCCCAGCCGAAGGCGTACCTGGAGGCCCACGAAGCACAACAAGCCACGACTTGTAGTACAAGGAAAGGACTCCAAGACGTAGTCTAGTAGGACTCATGTAAACTCTACCTGGCTCCCTATATAAAGCCAGGCAGGGGCACCCCCATAGCCAGATCCATACACAACCCGCATAGGCATAACGAGACCACGTCTCACCACCACAATTGCCATTACGGCCACCATGTAACCTCATATCATTATAATCAGACAAGCAGGAGTAGGTCTTTACCTCACAATGAGGGGCCGAATCTGGGTAAACCCCTGCTTGTCAGCCGTCCGATACTACCAGCGCGCCATCTTCTATCTCTATACGAAACCCTAGGTATACTACCGATGGGATTTGCCGTGGTAACCCCACGTCACCGGCCGAGACCTCATATAACTCGCCGAGATCGCCTTTGTACTATCTCTGTAGCCAATTCATGAATAAAGTCTAAGAGATCTTCATCTATTTTGTCTACGATTCAAACCTGTTGACCTGCACCGCCTGCCAAACAAATAAACTTGCTTCTGATCTCCCGAAGTAAGATTGTCGGGGGATCGTGAATCACTATCCTTCAACTATTGGCGCACCAGGTAGGGGTGTGCATGCCACATAGATCGGGTCGCCTGGCCTCCACGACGACCGAGGAGGTGGTTAAAAATGATCCGCCCGCTTCACAAGATGCCCAACACTAGTACAGAACCTAACATTAGAGCCGGCCCCAGAGAGTCACCTCAGCCGGTTATCATGACCGTCTGTAGGCGGGGGTCTCTAATGTACGCTTCATTCGAGCCGACTCCCTAGGGTCGGCTGTAATGACATCAGACGGCCGGTTAAATGAACCGTCTCTAATGTCTGTCCTATTGGAGACGGTCGATATTCATAGCTGTCGCAGGTCTACTTTATATTGGAGGCGGCAAGGGGTAATGCGTGTCTCGAATATTACTATTATTAGAGATAGACGAAAACAATATACGCCTCCATTGTTCTATCTATTAGAGACGGGCGATAATATTATACGCCTCCATTGTTCTCGCTATTAGAGACGCGTACAAATAAAGACCGGCGTTGTCTTTTCGGAGGGTCCGGATGGCCTCTCCGGATGTTAAATTAGAGGCGAGCTGGGCACTATCCGTCCCCTCCGGTACAGTTTCCGGAGACTCTGAGATTTTCAGCGAAATAGAAACCACACAATATATTATACCAGAAGTATCATCCAAAAAATAAGCCACAAACATATATATATATATATATTAATACTAGTTGAATTATCATCCATCAAAGAAGAACATAAAAGTACGTAGTACTAATGCGCATCCGAAATGTCATACATAACATGGCAAGTTTGTAACAACATCAGCATACGGGAACTCTGTCACATCGGGTTGTGGAACTCTCCATCGTGCTGGACCACATGTGTAGCAAGAAACTCGGCAATGTCCTTGTGGATTTTTTTTCTAGCTTCTGCTCCGGCACTTCCTCTGTGTCGATTTGCAGTTCCTACATCATAACAATTGACCATGATCCAAACTAGAACAAGTACGGAAAAAATACATGACAATAAAAGGATTTTCACATACCGAGGATGATGGCTTAGGTGATTGAACTCTCCCTATCATGATATCCATATGTCTCGCAACATAGAAGCCACAGAGAGCTGTCCCAGCAGGCAGCTGGTGGCACTGAGACATATATAGAGCATACAAATTATCAATTTCTCATTTCCCATAAAAATGGAAGGCATCATTGCTACCAACGCTCGCTCGAGATCCTCCCTCCCGTGGCGCACCCCAGGGCGCCGTCGGAGGGCCCCAAATCCCTCCGCCAACTCTCCTCCCTTCCGTGGAACCCCTCTCGCCGCTGCCACCGGCGTCAGCCGCGGTGGCGGCAGCCCCTGGTGCCTAAGGTGCTAGGGGTGGAGGTCGCAGCGATTTCCTCCGAAGAGGCGACTGGGGCGGCGCTGGCGGAGACGGTCGAGAGCGGTGGTCGGGGCGGCGACCTTGACCAGGCGGCGGTTGCATCTGCCCCAGACCTGGTGCGGGTGGTGGAGTCAAGCCGAGGGTCTAGAGTCCCCGCCTAGGCCCATCGTCTTGAGGCGGCGCGGATGGGCTTGGGGCGGCGCAGCTGGTTCGCCGGGTGACCATCCCCTAGCGGAGCGATGCTGAGATGGTGGACGCGTGGACCCCTTTGCAACAAGTCTCTGGCGGCGCAGGTGGCCGGTCTGATCTGAGCCTCAGGGCCAGATCTGGGCCAGCTGGGACTGCTTCGATTCGAGTGCTGCAGCTATGGTGAAGATGCCGTCGTTCTCCCCTTGGTTGCTCTGACCGGCGGCGCGGGGGAAGATATGCCTGACACCTGTTTCTTCGATCTGGCCGGATTCTCAATTTCCGGAAGGCTCTGTCGGCGAACTCCATTGGGCAATCAAGCCTGGCGATTGTCGGATCGGGTGGGATTCGGTCGCGCGCAGCCATGTTTTTTTTTACCGTTTGGTTTCAGAGGAAGCATCACGAAGCTCTGCAGTCTGTTGCCATTGGGCACATGCCTTTCTGTTTCCCGGTGAAGTCAGAGTGCGGAGAAGGACATGGAGGCCTAGATTTGAAGACTAGTAATGGTGGTTCGATTCCTGGTGGCGATGAGGAATTTGCTTGGTGATTTGTAACTTGGAGCAGCGGCAACGGCAAGTGGGGGCGTCAGCACAGGAGAAGTTCAGAGTCCAAACTTTCAGGGTGAAAACCCAAGGTCTGGTCTTAATTGGTTGTCCCTAGCAATGACCTTGTTGAAGGCATTGCTTTTGCGAGTGTGGATTTTCTTCAAGGTGAAAACCTATGATCAGGGCGGCGACGGCGCTATAGCACTGTTTCCTTCTTGGAGGCGCCGCTTTTGGAGAAGCTGTACTTCTAGTGCTGTTTTTGGTGGTGTTAAGCCTGCTGCTACAAGGAATAGATCAATGTAGCGGGACTTTTCTTTTTTAATTCTTCTTCTTATTCTGGCGGCGTGCATCCGTTTTGTCGCTAGGACAATACGTTGTTGCAGAGGCTGGGTGTAATTGGTATCTTCGCGATATTAATATATACTCTTTATCTAAATAATTGACATCAAATGCATACTAAGCCCGTACAAGCTAGTACTACAAATAAATGGAGACTAACCGGATAGTTAAGGTGATGGGTTAGCTGTTTGTACTCCTTTGCATTTTCTCCCGGAAGCAAAATACTTTAAACCATCTGAAGAATATATGGATAAAAATAAGTATATCATATTATTGTAAGACATGAATGCATACTCGGCGGAGGAGGATGCCGGGGCGCTTCTCGCGGTGCCAGTAGCAGTTACGCCGCCCCTCGCAAATCACGCGGGCGGCCAGAGAATATGTCGGATGCGGACTGGGAGAAGGAGAGGGAGCGTCGGTCGGCGGCCACCATCGGCACGAGCGGGTGGCGCACGAGTGTGGTGGCGAGGCAGAAGGAGCTCGATTTCTTGCAGGCATCGCTCACATACGCTGCTGCTAGCGGCGTAAGTCTAGGGAGCATCAACGCGCTGGCGCCGGGGGGCGCGTCGCCTTCGAACCCGGTGTTCTTCGATGTCAGTGGCGTCACTCCACGTTCTGGGCTACTGATCTCGCCAGGGTTTGGTTATAGCAGCCGCTCCGACTCTCCGAATGTCGCCCTCCGTGTCGAACTCAACCAGGCGTTCACCGACTCGCCGGATCTGCAGAGGGGCCGGCCACGCCCAGGCGTCGATGCGTGCTCCGCCAACGCCTCTTTGGCGATGGACACAGTGCCGGCGATGGGAAAGGCGGCCACATGTTCAGCGGAATGTTGGCCAGTGTAGACAAAGAAATGGTATGAAATCTACGTCCTTTGCCTCATGCATATTGCGTTCATGACATGAAACCGACATGCGCCTTGTTCTTTGCAATAGCTCAAAGGATCAGAGGTGTTGTGTGGCATGATCCGTGATGGGACGGACATGCCCGACGCTCCACAACTGGAAGAACAAGGAATGGAGCAGGAATGGTATGAAGAGGAGGAGGGCGACGATGAGGAGGAGGACTGCGAAGGCGAGTAGGAGGAGGGCGACGGCGAGGAGGTCGACATGCAGGACGTCGAGACCCGGAGGAAGGTCCGCAAGACCAAGAAGAAAAGGACGAAGGGCAAGAGGTGGAATACCAAGGAGGATGAGTGCCTCGTTGACGCATGGAAGCTTGTGACCAACGACTCCATCGTCTGCTCCAACCAAACCTACGGCCGGTATTGGAAGAGTGTCAAAGAAAAATTCCATGATACAATGATCTATGGCGACTATGCCAAGGTGCCAGGATCGCAATTGGAATGCAATGTCGCATAGGTGAAGGGCCATCCAACCTGAATGCAACAAGTTCCACGGTGACGTCGAGCAAATTGAAAGAAGGCAGGCAAGCGGCAAGATGGTGAAGGACTTGTTGAGTGACGCTATCACGTTCTACCGAGAGCATAACAACCACAAGGACTTAAAGTTCATGCATTGCTTTGTGAAGCTTCAAAACAACAAGAAGTGGGAGAAGACGCGGATCGATCTCAGCGGCGGCCATGATGCCCAGGGGCCTAACGACCCGGCGTTCCCCGCATCGGAGGGGCGCCCTGTTGGAAACAAGAAGGCCAAGTCCGACAAGAACGGCGCATCGTCGATGACATCGGTGCAAGCCTCAATTGACAAGTGCCTCGCCAAGGTCACAACCATGTCCAAGCAAAACAAAAGCACTTTCGCTGATAGTTGGACACCTTTGAAGAGCAAGAATGACGAGAAGGTCGCCGTCGAGAAAGAGAAGGTCGCCATTGAGAAGGAAAAGGTCGTCGTCAAGAAGGAGTGGCTCGCCATCGAGAATGAGAAGGCGCATGCAGCTATCCTGCAAGCCGACACAGCGAGAATGCAGGCAATGGCAGAGGCGGCGCAATCAGTCACTCGGAAGATGACGGAGGATGCCAAGATCTTGACCACCGACCTCTCCGACTACACACTGGTGGTAAGGGCATGGTTTCAGCTCTCTCAGCAGCGCATCTTGCGTGATTCGGGTCTTCTGCCGTCGGAGCCGACGCCTATGGACACGACGACGCCTATGGACAGGACCTACTCTGATGCAGAGCCAACGTCGCGCCTAGGCTGGCAAGACGCCGAGACACAAGAGGAGTCGTTCGAGCCAGTATTGATGATCGATTTATTTGCATGATCGACGTTCTGTAATATGATCGCTGGACCTGGCGATGCTTTTTGGTGTGATCGCCGGACCTGGGGAAGCTTTTCGGTGTGCAAACCGACGCCAAACTTGTGGGGTCGTTTTTATTTAAATTTGTGGGGTCGGTCTATTGGGAGCGACCGGTGGGGCGTGGCGCTCCCAATAGGCGGCAACGCGTGCCGGCGCACCCAATAACGCATGTTCAGCAATTTTGTCGGACGCTATATTGGGCGCGCCGATGGAGATGCTCTTATTTTCGTGGAAAGCCAAGAAAAGTCCAAACAAACACACCCTGAGAGCATCACCAACCAGGGTGCTCAAAAGGGAATATTTCGTCCGGGCAAGGTTTTAATTGACCGGGTTGTCTGGCACATCTCAAACTCACCCCACATTTTGGGGGAGTTTGGTGACGGGATGTCCGCTTTTCCTTTGTTTTGTCTTTCATTTATTTTTCTCTTTCCTTTTACACCAATTAAATGAATTGATCTCATATTTTGGGGTGACTATTGAAGAAAACGGCTGTAGGAAGTCAATTTTGAGGACTGTCCGCAGACACCTCCTCCCGGACAGTTTGAGGGCAGTTTCAAGGTGTCCGTTTGGACATGCTCTGAGTGAGCTGGTGGCGTTTGTGTTTTGTGCCTGACTAATAGCCTTGCACGTGCACGCACGTCTCGACCAGACACAACTTATATTTCGGTGACACTTTATAGTTTTTACATAATAGAGAGTATATGTGGTATATAGACGTATAGTGCCACACAAAGACAGAGGCGCTATGGACCCCCTCCAACGATGTCGAAATCCTAAAGCAAGAACTTATGTTAAAGATTGTGTTAAGCTGCATATACACATAAATTTAAATTGTATATTGAACGTGTTCAACAATTGTGCCACTTAAAATGATGGATGCCTTCACTCTGCAATTAAAAACATTACATTATGGTAAAATAGTTACTTGAGATTTATTAATAACTGACTATAACACTATTCAAGATTATTTGCGAAACATGAGTTCAGTGTCAGTTCTTATAGCGTGCAAGTTTCAGTATCAGTAGTCATTGTTACCTGTACTTCTGCGATTTCCCACTCCTGGAGTTTTGTATGATCTGTGAATAATTTCGACACAGAAGAAAAACGTACATCAGCTCACTAAGCTTGTCAAAAACCTCCAAGTGCATGTACTACGCCATGGCAGTATATTCAATTCATTTGCCTGATCACGTTCCATTGAATTAACCCTCGGCTACAAAATAGTAATGTTTATTTCAGAAACAATAAAAGAAGAAATAGCTTGAGATACCTCGACAACATTAGGAAATATCACATCAATGTTAATTTTTTCACAACGTTAATGAGGACAATTCGAAGAGGCTGGGTTCTCTGTTTCTACCCTGATGCATGTGAAAGTCTTAAAGATATCGGAGTTTGGTTGCCCTATGGTTCTACCCTGTTACATGTGAAAATTATCTTAGTTAGGTTGCCTTGAAACTGCAAGTTGTATCTTTTACTACGTCTTTCGTTGCAGGGGAAGACTGAAGATAACAAAGGAGAAATTAAGTCATGAAATAGCAATACCGGCCATAAAATAGTAACATATAAGTGCACACTTTTTCTACTTCGAATTAGCAGTCAAAAGGGCTTAAGCTTAACACTACACTGTCCACTGCCTGCAAGAATTCTGTAATAGTCATAAGCCAATATTTCAGAAATTTATCTTCAGCATCGGAGAGAAATATGGAGTTGTACATGGTACTGGAATTCATCAATTGAAAGCCTCCTCCCATCATGGTTCTTTTATTTTGTTCAATGCTACTATGCTAGTACGCTACCAACACCAAATTAAAGCAACGGAGGCCGGCATTGGAGCAGCTTCGGTCCAAAATCTTAAAGCATCAGCCAGATAATTTTGAACACTTCACGAACATGAACATTGAACAATGATATACATCATAAACGTTCTTTGTGAAAATCAAAAGGATTAGATGGCAAATATACATGCAACGGTGGAGCGGCTGAACTCGATTGACCAGTGTCGGCAGGCAAACATATCTCAAGGGAACCTGAAGCTTTACAAATTGATGATCCTTCTAATATCAGTGACCCTACTAAATTCAAGCGCAAAGGCATCCGTTTCATCGTCTCCAGAAAAATCCGAGTCCTACACCCGTCGCTGTCGTGCGACATTCAAACGCGGCCGCTGCCGTCTCAATCTTCCATCTAGAGAGACAGAGGAGAGAGAGATAGAGAGTCAATTTCTTTTCTGGTGCCGATGCCACGCTAGGCCATGCTGATGATCTGTCACTGCCCGAAAATTCCTTTTTGGTGCCACCGCATGAGAGATCCACAATGGAGAGGCGCGGCAGACACTAGTAGAAAAACCATCTTTGATCCAGGGCCGCCCCAGCCATTAGTCCCAGTTCAGGTAAAAATCGGGACCAGTGCCTGGCACTAGTCCCGGTTCGAGTTGCCACGGCCCCGTGGACCATTGGTCCCGGTTCGGTTGGGGGTATTGGTCCTGGTTCTTGGCATGAACCGGGACCAAAGCTCCAGAGCCAGACACGTGGCGTGCGGCGGAGCTTTGGTCCCGGTTCGTGCCAAGAACCGGGACCAATACCCCTCCCTGCCTATAAATAACCCCCACCCCCCTTCTCTACTCTAATTTTTTTCTCTTGGATTGGTGGGAAGTGAGTGCTATTTTTTTTCCTTTGCCACGCACAAGATGTGTTCGATGAAATATCCGACCCACACTTAAGTTCACACAAAATGATATCCTCGGCCGAGGTTAGCAACTTTATCCTTTTCGTCTGTAATTGATACAGAAATATTGCACGTGTCGATGTACGGTGGTCATTTTACTATTCAAAATGTTATTGTAATGGTATTTGATAAACTTAATTATATATATGATGCAGATGGATGCACGGATGCGATGGATGTACGGCGAACGACGCAGTTCCGAGTTTATTGCAGGCCTGCATAAATCTCTCGATGTGGCTGAGGCAAACAAAGTGAATAATTTTATGCCTTGTCCATGTGAGAAGTGTCGAAACGTCAGGGAGTACTCTGACCCGAGAACCATTCAAGACCACGTGATTCGGAAAGGTTTCATGCCCAGCTATAATTGTTGGACCAAGCACGGAGAAAGAGGGGTTAGGATGGAAGACAATGAAGAAGAGGAGGATGATGACAACTATCCTATGTTCCCTGAGGAATGCGGTGATACTGTTACGGAAGATGTTGAAGAAGAAAGAGGTGAACATCGGGCATCAGATGAGCCCGCTGATGGTCTTGGTGGGGTCATTTCTGATGCAAAGCGAGAATGCGATACAGAAAGGGAGAAGCTAAAGTTGGAGGCCATGCTTGAGGATCACAAAAAGTTGCTGTACCCAAACCGCGAAGATGGCAGCACAAAGCTCGGTACCACACTGGAACTGCAGAAATGGAAGGCAGAGACTGGTTGTTCTGACAAGGGATTTATTCTGGGAGCTACCCTATTGGAAAGTCCTAGAGGTCCGGTCTTCAATCGACGTGATGCACGTGACGAAGAATCTTTGCGTGAACCTGCTAGGATTCCTGGGCGTGTATGGGAAGACAAAAGATACACCAGAAGCACGGGCAGACCAGCAACGTATGAAAGACCCATACAACAAGCAGACGGATAAAGGGCGTCAATACTTAAGCAGCTACGCTCTTACCAAAGCAGAGAAGGAAATCTTTTTTGAATGCCTGAGCAGTATCAAGGTCCCGGCTGGCTTCTCGTCAAATATAAAGGGAATAATAAATATGGCAGAGAAAAAATTCCAGAATCTGAAGTCTCATGATTGCCACGTGATTATGACGCAGTTGCTTCCGGTTGCATTGAGGGGGCTTCTACCGGAAAATGTTCGAGTACCCATTGTGAAGCTATGTGCATTCCTCAATGCAATATCTCAGAAGGTCATTGATCCAGTAACTCTACCAAGTTTACAGAAGGCTGTGGTCTAATGTCTTGTCAGCTTCGAGTTGGTGTTCCCCCCATCATTCTTCAATATTATGACGCATCTCCTGGTTCACCTAGTCGACGAGATTGCCATTCTCGGTCCTGTATTTCTACACAATATGTTCCCCTTCGAGAGGTTCATGGGAGTCTTGAAGAACTATGTTCATAACCATGCTAGGCCAGAAGGAAGCATCTCAAGGGGCTATGGAACAGAAGAGGTCATTGAGTTCTGTGTTGACTTTATTCCTGACCTTAAGCCGATTGGTGTTCCTGAATCACAGCATGAGGGGAGACTGAGTGGAAAAGGCACGCTAGGAAAGAAAGCACTGATATGTAGGGACAGGCATTCTTTAACTCAAGCACACTACACAGTTCTACAAAGTTCCACCTTCGTGGCTCCGTATATCGAGGAACACAAGAATTATGTATGCTCCAAGAACCCGGGGAAGGATGACTCCTGGATTAAAGAAAAACACATGGAGATCTTCGGCAGTTGGTTCCGATTACAGCTCATGAATGACACCACTGTCGGGGATCAGCTCTACTTGTTGGCCGCGTCACCATCTTCGACTGTATTGAATTTCCAAGGGTATGAGATAAATGGAAATACATTTTACAAGATCGCCCAAGATAAAAAGAGCACCAACCAGAACAGTGGTGTCCGCTTTGATGCAACAAACGACGATGGGCAAAAGGACACATACTATGGTCGCATAGAGGAGATATGGGAACTTGACTATGGACCTACTTTTAAGGTCCCTTTGTTTCGGTGCAGTTGGGTCAACATGAATGGAGAAGTGATAAAGGTAGACCAGCTGTACGGGATGACAACAGTGGATCTCAAGAATCTTGGTTGTTACAAGAACGAACCATTCGCCCTAGCCAATGATGTGGCTCAGGTTTTCTATGTGAAGGACATGTCCTCCAGACCGAAAAAAGAAAAAACAAGCAAACGAATACATCAGACGATGAGCCAAAGCGTCACGTAGTTCTTTCAGGGAAAAGAAACATCGTGGGAGTCGAGGACAAGACAGACATGTCAGCAGATTATGATAAGTTTGATGAAATTCCGCCCTTCACAGTGAGAACTGACCCAAGCATCCCGTTAAATAATGAAGATGCTCCATGGTTATGGCTGAAGCGATCATAGGCCAGGGATATACGCGAAGAAGGGTTCATGGCTTTTATGTAAATCAATGTAATGTATTAGCACCGTAGGGCTGTATGACGGGAATCCGAATGCTTTGTATACTGCAAATCATCGCGTGGTCGTGAGCAGCAAATCGACCTTCGATCCACAGCGGCAAGACGTCTCTGATGATCTACGACCGTCCCAAAAAGTGTTGGGAATGTCGCAGATCATCAGAGCGCCTTGCCGCTGCTTGGATCGGACCGAGGGGCATGGCTACCACTTCCACCACCACCACCACTCCCACCTCCTCGGCAATTCATCATTGCGTCACCCTAATCCAGTGGCTGGATTCAACCTACCTGAGGGCTTGTGTTTCCAACAGCGTCGTTGTGTTGTCATTGTTCACCGTCCTACAGGAGGTGGCTCCAATGGCTGGCCGGTGAACAAGGACGAACACAATAATGCCAGGGAACATGCCAGCAGGTAGGCTAAATCCAGCCATTGGATTCGGTGGCGAAGGTAGACGTTCGTTGTGTGCCGTTCGCTGCAGGGACGCCGCTATTTATAGGCGATTAGAAAGTGTACCTGTGGATGAGGTGGGAGTGGTGGTGGTGGTGGGAGTGCTGATCCAACAGCTCACAAGCCCTCAAAAGAAACACACCCCTGATCCAACGGCTCACAAGCGCTCGAAAGAATCACACGATCCGTGTGATTCTTTAGTCCCGGTTGGTGTTACCAACCGGGACTAGTTCTAAAAATCCAACAGCTCACAAGCGCTCAAAAGAAACACACCCCTGATCCAACGGCTCACAAGCGATCGAAAGAAACACACGATCCGTGTGCTTCTTCCTTATTGGTGGGATTCCCTTTAGTCCCGGTTGGTGGCTCACAGAGTGATCCAACAGCTCACAAGCCCTCAAAAGAAACTGCTCTGCATTAATAATTATTATTACATATTATAAATATAGGTTCACTGAAATTGTTCTGCATTTACTTCTGCTTGCCATGGGATTTTACAACACCAAAAATAGAATTAACTGAATTAATAATTATTATTACTTAATCATAAATCTTACTTAATCATTTTTGATCGATTTATACATATTATTAGTCGAGTTTGGATTTTGGATTTTGGATTATTTATACAAATTCAAACACTTTTCATGTTGAAAGTTTTGTCAATTCAAAATATGCAATAAAGTTAATGCATTTTTAATTGAAAATGGCAAAATGGTTAATAGTTTGTATAGTTAGAATAATTATTTTAGAAAACAGAAAATGGTTTTGGATTATTTATTCAAATTTAAAAACTTTTCATGTTGAAAGTCTTTTCAGATTCAAAACCATTTGAAATTCATATCCAAACACCTAAATAAGAAAAAAAAAGGCGGGAACAAAATTTCAGAACTGAAAAGTTTGAAATATTTTTGAAAAAGGACTCTTTGGTCCCGGTTTCTACCAAGAACCGGGACCAAAGAGTCCGTGGACGCGCGCGCGGGATCTGCATTAACTGCAGGGGTCATTGGTCCCGGTTGCTGGCAAGAACCGGGACCAAAGAGGCATTGGTCCCGGTTCATGGCAGCAACCGGGACCAATGACCCCTTGTATAATGCCTCTGCCTCTTCTCCTTCCTCATTTCGTCTCCAAATCGACGAAGGACCAGGCGCGCGCGACGGAGCAAAAAATACGCCGCCAGGCTGCCCGACCTCGCCCTCGACGCTCCCTCGACGCCGGCGCCCTCGACGCCCGCGCCGCCGCGCCCTCGACGCCTGCTCCGCGCCGCCCGCACGCCGGCCGCCCGTGCCGCGCCCTCGACGCCCGCACGGACGGCATCCTCCCCGCACACCTCGCCCGCGCCTCCACGCCGCCGCCTCGCCGCGCCGCCCGCACAGCCTCTCGCACCTCCTCCCCTCATGCCGCCCGCACTGCCGCCACTCGCGGTGAGTTAGGAATTTTAGGAATTTGTATAGGAAATTTGTATAGGAAATTTTAGTATAGGAAAATGTATAGGATTTTTAGGAATTTGTTTAGGAATTTTTAGGAATTTGTTTAGGAAATTTGTATAGGAAATTTTAGTATAGGAAAATGTATAGGAAAATGAGTTAGGAATTTTAGGAATTTGTTTACGAATTTGTATAGGATTTTTAGTGTTAGGAATTTTGTATAGGAAAATGTATATTCTTTTAGTATAGTAAATAGGATTTCTTTTTGTATAGGAAATTTTAGGAATTTGTATAGTACTTTAGTATAGCAAATAGGATTTTTAGTGTTTAGGAATTTGTAGCATTGTAGATTAAAATGATTAATATGTTTAGAAATTTGTTAGATATAGAAATTATTAGGTTATAGAAATTGTTAGGTTATAGAAATTGCTAGGTTAGTTGTAGATGGTTTTTTGTTAGCCATTTGTTAGTGTTAGTTGCTAGGTTAGTTGCTAGGTTTTAGCTATTTTGTGTTAGCTACTTTCTGTTAGCCATTTGCGAGAATTAGTTTTGTTAGTGTTAGTTT
Organism: Poa pratensis; assembly: GCA_947311845.1. Taxonomy (NCBI): domain Eukaryota; kingdom Viridiplantae; phylum Streptophyta; class Magnoliopsida; order Poales; family Poaceae; genus Poa; species Poa pratensis. The sequence goes on from CAMZMU010000041.1 coordinate 175,555,923, forward strand.
TAGTTTTGCTATATATTGATGTTAATTTTAGTTTTGCTACATATTGTAGATGTATCTTGACATATGGAACAAGTTACCCAACTAAAGATTTGTGCATTGTTCTTAATTTGCAGAAACTATGGAACGAGACGAAGATCAGGAAAATATCCTCCAGGATATAATCCGCGGGCCAGAAGATATTGTCGATGTCACCACGGAGTTTTTGAACAACTCCGGTGAGGGAGATGAGTCTCTCAACCAAAGAGACGGCTCCGGTGAGGTAGAAACCGACGGCCGGGGTGAGGGAGAAGTCAGCGAGGGAGAAGCCGACGAGGGAGAAGCCGAAGGCTCCGGTGGAACATTAAATGTTGCAAACTCCGGCGAGGTGCATATACATATATTAATGAAGCCGAAGATTGTATTAATTAAGCCTCTGCTGTCTATATACATATATTAACGCTCTTTCTTCTTTTAGCCCTCCGGATCGAGCAAATCTTCTGTAAGGACAAAACGAGGCCCAACCAAAAAGTTGGGCGACCAAGAAAGGTACACGATCGAAAGAAGTGCTCTATATTCTATGGCCAAAGGAATTCATCGTGCTTCCGAACTGGCAGCCAAGGCCATCGACTCCTCACCAGTCTCCAGCGCAACAGTCCTCTTCACCGCCTCAGCATTCTCCAGCGCAGCCGTCCTCTTCACCGCCTCACAAGTCTCCAGCGCACCCGTCTCCGCCGCCGCGTGACCAGTCTCCAGCGCAGCCATCTCAGCAGAAGAAACGGACCAACGCCGCTCCCCTGCTCCCCACTCAGAAGAGAGGTCGCACTCAAAAGATAGTTGACATCCCGACGGTTCCTCCCAAGAGACCTTATGACAGGACTGAAGCGGAAAACGCCGAGGTAGTGGCTGCCTACAATAAGGTTTTTTTGCACCAAAAAAGCCCGAGCAAAAGAAGGTATATGATGCAAAAACCAAAAAGTGGGTTTAGTCCTTCCTTGAGCAGCCATCCCAGATATCGATGAATCTGCCATCTGACTATGGTCGTGAACTTACTAAGCTAGCACGTGCCCAGTCTAAGTATAACAAGGGAAGAAGTGCAAAAAGCGGGAAACAAATTGCCCAGCTCGGACAGCAGAAAAATCAATCGGTCCCCCCGCTCATAGTGTGTTCCGATGTCGACAAGGACTTTAGAGCCGCTATGGATAAGGACCTTGAATTATTGGACCCCAGAGCCATAACTGCTGCTAAAGAACTTGGTGTCACTATATCGCAGGCCAAGGAACAGGCTACCGCCTTGGGTATGAGCCTTGGTCAACTTTTAGGCTATGAATATGCGCCAATGTTAGAGATGGCACGGAAATATGCCCAAGGGGAGCCTATGGTCAGTAATGAGGAGCTGACGGGTCTATCAACAGATATGCGAAATCTGCATACCTGGTACCTGGTGCACACATCAAAGAAGGACGCGAAAGAGTGGTTTCTGCTGGACGTTAGAGTGGAGCATTTCTTCAAACGTTACATTATACATGTTCAACTGACTGAACTGTTCTAGTTATTCCAAAAGCGCGCCCTCCACAAATCTATCCTCTCTTGCTATTGTCTGTAAGTGATTTATTTTCGTAATTAAGTCTCTAGCTCAGCTCGTTCATTGTCTGTATTATATTATCCTGACTATATATATCCTTTTGTACGCTATTATGCAGAATGAAGATGCTGGAATGCAAAAGATCTAGAGTTTTTAAGGTTGGGTTCGTTGACCCATATATCGTGAATTCACATACGTTAGTCAATCACCCCAAAGACGTGGAGCATGACCTGACCGCCTTTTTAACCATGCAACATTTCTGTACGGAAATACTATTTCCTTACAACTTCAGGTGAGTGTTTCTGTCTTGTACATATTTTTATTTGGCTTTCTCGATGTTAAGTGTAATTGATGAGCTATGCATGTCTACTTTATGTAAACGTCCGCAGGTTCCACTGGATTCTGCTAAGCATTCAACCTGACAAGTCCATAGTTGAAGTCCACGACTCATTAAGTTGAGACCAAGCGTTGTGGTCCGACATGAAAGAAATGCTCAACAAGAAATTTCAATCATTATCGCATTATATCGCTCTCTTTCGTTCGTTCCCTGATGTCATGTAATTAATAACTCCTTTGTTTATTTTCTTTGCCAAATCAGGTGTTGGACAATTTTCAAACAGAAGGTAGAAGGTCCATTCAAAGATGAGCTAACTTATAAAACGGTGAAAAGTCCGCAGCAGCCACCGGGGAGTAATTTATGTTGATTCTACGTTTGCGAGTTCATTCGCGAGTTGACCACTGAGCGGAGAACAACTGCTTTCAGCAAAATGCGGGAGAAGATCGACCCAGAACGGCGCGTACAAGCAATTCAATAGGAATTGGCGGGATTTCTGCTTAGGGAGGTCATCGATGAAAAGGGAGAACATTATGCTTCGGACGATGAACTACATATGTGATCTATCTCCATGTAATTAAATACTTGTATTCTCGCAAGAGATCGAATATTAATTATATATGCATCAACGTGTACTGTGTATATAGTAGAGCGTATAATATGCATACGGAAACGCTGGAGAGCACGTCGGCGATGCGAAGAAGGGGGAGACGATGGAGGCACCGACGAGAGGGAGAGGGGGCACCGGCGAGAGGGAGAGGGGGCACCGGCGAGAGGGGGCACCGGCGAGAGGGAGAGGGGGCACCCTAAACCCTAAGAACTGGGACCAATGGGTCTCCCCCACGCCCAGCCAGAACTGGCCACGTGGACCAGCATTGGTCCCGGTTCTTGGACCAACCGGGACCAGCATTGGTCCCGATTGGCCAGTCCCGGTTGGGCAACCGGGACTGATGTCCAAGCCCAACCGGGACCATAGGTGCTTTTTCTACTAGTGAGAGGTCAAGCTGGACGTTCTTGCAGCTGATCTTCGCAGCGCAGATTCAGCCTCCCCATGTCGTACTGGTGAGCCGCCACGAGCAAGCAGGGGCGGAGCCAGGATTTGGACATAGGGGGGCGAAGGACACCATTATCTCTGCTTAAATTTTTGTATTACATCTTGCATAAAATCGTGTCGCAACATATCCTTTGCAAGGACGATACATGTTACGGTTTATGCAAGAAACTTGCATAGATAGGCAATATGACACATGTTTAACAACTGGTGGATTAAGTTTGGCTTTGTTATTACCTACCAGATCGAACAACTAATAGGTTGGATCTGAATTTTGTCACACAGTGGTTCGACATTGAAAGAAGTGACTTGGGAAATATTTATATATTTTTTCTTTGTCATTTTCTATATGAAAAAGCATAGCTGAGCTGAAATCAAATATAAACTATATCCCAATTATCATCTGATTAAGCACATGAAACTACTATTGCCAACTAATACAGTTGATATTAGTGCTTCAGAACATATTAGCCGTGCATATACCTTGGGAAAAGATGTATTTATCTAAGTGAGCTTGCGGGAAGATGACACACCGGGGTCACGGCGTCCCAGAGTGCCCGACTTCGGAAATGGCGGAGCCGAAACGACCACACAGTGCGCAGTCGCTTCCAGGCGGTAGCTGACGGCAAGTGCATGACACAAACGGGCGGGCGGTGGCGGCGGCGGCGATATTGGAATCCTAGCGTGGTCGATCGATTGAGGTTTGAGGCAACCGGCATCATTATCGTGCGGTAATTAGGCCATCTAATTATTTCTCCTAGTTGGGCTTGGGCCATCCGGCCATGCGGTACTCAGGCTTCCAATGGAACTGCCGTGAATTCAGTACCTTAGCCTAAATCTTTTTGTGCATGTGTGAGCCTAAATCCTAGTACAATTAGTATAGGTCCCTGCTGCAAGTTGTTGGGGGTGGTCGAAGGTTGGGGGGTCTGACCCCTGCTAGCACCCCTGGATCCGCCCCTGCGAGCAAGTGCTGTGACAGGGCGTCCTCCTCCCGCTTCGTCGTGTTCTTCGGCACGGACAAGGAGTCATGAGTCTGTGTATAGATCGAACATAAGGATCGATGATAAAAAAAAGTTGAACCAGTCAAATTTGTTTGGTGCTCGACATGGGACAATCTGGATCGTTGATTGGTAATTAAACGACTTAGATTTAAAGTACTCTTTTAATAATAGTATAGATGATCGGCCGGCCGAGCCTGTCGTGTGTGCAAGGCAAACAAATTAAAGGCGCACTCTTTTTGCCTGCACCTGCACGGTAGGTAGGTGGCGAGCTGAGCAACGACTCTTCCAGAATCTTCCTTCCTTCTTCACAAACCCTCCCTCAACAAGTTCCTCCTCCTGTTTCTCCGCCGCAGCCGCCGCCCGTCCCGAAAACCCTAGCTTTCCTGCCCCCATGGCGACCATCCCCACCACCGGCACCTCCCTCTCCTCCGCCGCCCTCCAGGTAACCCCACCTAAACCCCACTCCGATCCAACCATCTCTCTCCCCCACTCCATCCTTCGCCGGCGCTCGGCCGTCTTTCGCTCCAAGCTGACTCCTTTTCTCTCTCTTGTGTGTCCCGGCAGAGGGGTGGGAGGGCCGCCAGGGCCAGGAAGCCGTCGGAGGCCAGGGTGCTGCCCGGCAGCGGCGCACGGCGCCGAGCGCTCCTGGCGGTGCGGGCCTCCGCCAAGGACATCGCCTTCGACCAGGCCTCGCGCTCCGCCCTCCAGGCCGGCGTCGAGAAGCTCGCCAACGCCGTCGGCGTCACCCTCGGCCCCAGAGGTTCGATTGATCTCCCATGATCCCCCACTCCCCTTCCCTTATGTCACTGTCGACTGTTGTCTCTAGTGCATGGCGAATCTATTTTGGATGATGCGGAACCTCTGATTACTGGTACATGAGATTAGGGGGAGGCCCGATCAATCTGATTTATGGTAGGATTTCCTATGTCAGTTGATTCCACTCCTTAGGTTTAGGTAGAGATTTGAAGGTTCAAGATTTGTAATGCTAAGCATATGGTTGGGCCGCAACCGGTTGATGTTATCATGACTTACTCTGTTCTCATGTGTTGTGTCTTCCCTTTGGCGATCTCTGGTCGATTGTTGTCCCATATGCGATTTTTGCCCCTCTTCCTGTATCTACAAGGCTGGTTCTTCTTCTCATCGCTTGGTTTCACAGGAAGGAACGTTGTCTTGGACGAGTTTGGCAGCCCCAAAGTGGTCAACGATGGAGTCACCATCGCTCGGGCTATCGAGCTTGCTGATCCCATGGAGAACGCTGGAGCCGCTTTAATTCGTGAAGTAAGCATTATGTCCTCTGTTTTTTCATTTTCTTCTCTTTTCACGGAGAAAACCAATACCATATGCTTTTTTTTTCTCTTATTGATAGACCGTACATGTATTCTGAACGGGGATAAATAATTCATCACTTGGTTCCTTATCCGTGCACATTTTTATATCTGTCAAATGACAGGTTGCTAGCAAGACCAATGACTCGGCGGGCGATGGGACCACCACTGCATCCGTCCTGGCTCGCGAGATCATCAAACTGGGCCTGTTGAGTGTTACGTCAGGGGCAAACCCAGTATCTATTAAGAAGGGCATAGATAAGACGGTACAATTGTTAGTTGAGCAACTTGAGAAGAAATCAAGGCCTGTCAAGGGTAGTGGAGACATCAAAGGTTAGATTGCTGTTTTAAAATGATGACTTTGATGCTTTCGTCTAAAGCAAGTGTGATAGCCTGCTCTCTGCGTAAGGAAGGGATATGTTGTGAAACACTTTTCTCTTCTGTTTCAGCTATTGCTGCTATATCTGCTGGAAACGATGACTTAATTGGGACCATGATCGCGGAGGCTGTCAACAAAGTTGGTCCTGATGGTGTTCTCTCAATCGAGTCGTCATCCTCGTTTGAGACAACTGTTGAAGTGGAGGAAGGAATGGAGGTAAGCAGCCTAACTTAGCACTGCTCTCTTGCTTATTCCATTTTGTGGTTTAGTAAGTACATCAGTTTTACTTGATGCTGACCTGGTAACTTGTTTCACCCATTTATGCAGATTGACAGAGGATATATCTCTCCTCAGTTTGTCACGAACCCTGAGAAATCCGTCGTTGAGTTTGAAAACGTTCGAGTTCTTGTCACTGATCAGAAGATCTCCTCGATTAAAGAAATCCTTCCTCTGTTGGAGCAAACTACACAGCTGAGAGCACCGCTCCTCATAATTGCAGAGGACGTATCTGGTGAGGCTTTGGCAACTTTAGTTGTCAACAAGCTTAGAGGGATCCTGAATGTAGCTGCTATTAAAGCTCCTGGTTTTGGTGAAAGGCGCAAGGCTCTTCTTCAAGACATTGCCATTGTTACAGGTGAGACTACTTTCTGATAGGCTAATTGAACTTTGGCTTTTGTATTTTCATCTTTGTAGACCAAAAGCTCTTTTTCTCAATCAAATACTTCATCTTGCTAATATTGCTACACTGTTTCCCCTTGTCTCTTTTATTTGTGTTAGACTTTGGTATATTCTTACTATTATAATCATCTTGTTACAGGTAATACACATTACCTGTCTAACAAGCTACAGTACCACTTTTTTGTATTGATATGAGTGGTTTCAAGTGTCCACTTCAGAAGTTAAAACAAAAACACCCCTCGTTTTGCTCAGCAACTGGTTCCAGCTCTGTCTGTTCCTTGCTGCTATATATTCATTTCTCCCTGTCTGCTTTGTCAGGTGCTGAATTTCAAGCCAAAGATTTGGGCCTACTTGTTGAGCAGACAACCGTGGAGCGGCTCGGCATCGCCCGCAAGGTGAAAATCTCCCAGTCATCCACGACCATCATAGCAGACGTTGCCACCAAAGACGAGATCCAGGCGAGAATCGCACAGCTGAAGAGAGAGCTTTCTCAGACGGACTCTGTATACGATTCTGAGAAGCTGGCAGAGAGGATCGCAAAGCTTTCCGGTGGAGTCGCAGTGATAAAGGTTGGTGCCGCAACTGAGACGGAGCTCGAGGACCGCAAGCTCCGAATAGAGGATGCCAAGAATGCGACATTTGCGGCCATAGAGGAAGGTATCGTACCTGGGGTGGTGCGGCTTATGTCCATCTGTCGACGTTTGTGCCTGCCATCAAGGAGAAGTTGGACGACCCTGAGGAGCGCCTTGGTGCTGATATCATTCAGAAGGTAACTATTATTCCAACGGAGACAACTGGTATACTGCAGTCAAAGTAATGAAATAGTTCTACAGTTGTACTTTTTGGTACAGTAGATGCTATGTGCTACTTTATAGTTCCAAACAGTTGATAGTTGATTATTCATGTAGAACAGTTACTAGTTTAACTTGCACATTTTGCTTTCATCTGACAACTTTATCGAGTTAGTAACCTGAGAGTTTAACTGCTTTCTTATCTTACCGACACTGTTGGTGACCCATAACTAAAACTATACTGCAATTATAATTAATGAAGTACTTCTAGAGTTGCACTGTATAGATGCTTTCCTGAGCATTTAACATACTGTTTGGTGGTGTGCAGGCTCTGTTGGCACCCGCATCGCTGATAGCGCACAACGCGGGGGTGGAAGGGGAGGTGATTGTGGAGAAGATCAAGGGCAGCGAGTGGGAGTTTGGGTACAACGCGATGACGGACACACATGAGAACCTGGTGGAGGCGGGCGTGATCGACCCCGCCAAGGTGACGCGGTGCGCCCTGCAGAACGCGGCGTCGGTGGCCGGGATGGTCCTGACGACCCAGGCCATCGTCGTGGAGAAGCCCAGCAAGAAGTCCCCTGCGGCCGCCGGGATGCCAGGGGGTATGTAGGAGTATAGCGATGCTGTCCTGGGGTTAGGATGCTTGCAGTGTAGGAGTATCTAAGGAAGAGGAGAGCTGTGGGTACTTTTTAAGGGATTGTGGTGTGTCATGATGTCTTGCTCTACTAGTTCGCCGGTTTTGGCGTCACGAATACCGTATTGAACTATATTTAGCTGGGATGGATTTGATGAGAAGAATAAATTTGGTGAAGTTGATGATGTATGTTTTGCCAGCTCTGAGACCTAGCTCTGGTGTGTCATGATGACATGATGCATTACTACTATAAAGGAGCCGAGGATACCCGCCATCTGAGGGCATTTGCCCCTCCTGGTGATTCTGGGCCGTCCGATCGCCCAATGAATAGTAATTTTGCCTCCCACTTTTCACCACAGCCGTCGGATGCAGTAGATTTTCTTTTACTCTGTGCTGGCTTATTTGTGCATGACATGGTGGGGCGAGCTACGCGCTGGGCCCGCAAATCAGTGGGCAAAAACAGCTCCCCGCGTCTCGCAATTCGGCCCGCTCGGTGGGTGAGCTCGCGTGAGACAAAACCACCCTCCGGTGAAACCCTAGCCTCCAATCGTGCTCCTCCTCCAATCCCCTCCTGTCTCCTCTTCTCTCCTATTCTACAGTACATGGCGGCGGCAGCAAATCGGCGGGCAGGCTTGGAGAGGCGGCCGGACATGGCGGCCGGGGCAGGCATGGCGACAGCGGGCGGCTCTATGGGGCGTCGGCAGGGCAGGGTTGGCTGGGCTGGGCAGCGGCGGCAGGGATCAGGCTTGCACAGAGGCGAGGTGGCCGGATCCGACGAGGTTAGGAAGGAGGGCGGTGGTGCAGCGGAGTAGAGGAGGAGGATGAGAGCGGCGCATCGTTGTTGAGGAGAAGGACGGCGGGCTTGGAGAGGAGGCAAGCGGGTTCAGTACCTGTCGCCCTGGCGGCGCCTCCTCCTTCGTCCACAACTGAGGTAAAGATGTGATGAGTGGGCAAGCTAGCGCACCAGATCCGCCCTTCCCCTCTTCCTCCTCAGATCCTCAGATCCTCAGATCCCTTCCCCTCTTCCTCCTCAGATCCGAACGCATTACTTGATGTGATTAATAGCTCCGTAACTGTGCAAGCTCAGTGCTGTAGTGCTAACTTCGTTTACATGCCTCTCGAGGTGATTGTGCAGGGCCGAGTTTACACAAAATGGCTCTCTGTCAAGGCTTATCTGCTGGGCATGCCCAGCTGATTGCTTTTCCTGCTGCTAAGCCTTCTCTCTTAAGAAGATCATGCCTTCATATTCCAGCAGGATCACCAAGTCTGAAGTGTTCTGGGCTTTTAGCCGCGAGGAAGAATTTTTCAGTACAAGCTGTACGAGGTATGCATATAACAATGTAATTTTTTTTTGGCTAAGTATACTGCCATCATGATGTATATGCCTTTCGAACATATATGATAGATCTTCCATAATCCTTAGCTCCAAAAATCAAAGTTATACTGCTGTTTGTCGGATCAAAACGTGGAGGATTATATAGCAGAAACATGGGTTTCTTTGCTGTTCTGTCAACGGTCATACAGCATGATGTCACTCTCTAACCTTATTATACAAATATGAGGATTAGTTCTAATCATCCAGTAGAGAGAAGTCAAAGCATTTTCAGCAAATGAAAAGAATAAAAAACAAAGAATCAGTTGGCAACATTCTTGAACTTGCTAACATTTGTTCTTAAGTCTGTGCATGTCCACGTATTAAGATAAAGTGTTCTTACTTCTTAAGTCTGTGCATGTCCAAGTATTAAGATAAAGTGTACAAGTATAGCATGGTTCAAATGCTCTAAACTTAGAAAGTATCGCTGTTCTTAATTTAATTTTTTGTGTCATCTTATACTAACTGCAGGTATGGTATACATATAAATTGACACAAATATTTCTAATGTGCTGATAACTTAATACATATTAACCCGTGTGTTTTTGCTGATGGATTATTTTACACATTATCTTACATTCTTACAGTGGCTAACACTAAAATTCAGTTGGAGAATTAGCCTGCGTGCAATTGTAGACTCACCGAATTTGTAGCTAAAACTCTATTTGCATTCTCTCGGATTCCTTTGCGCAATATTTGAAGAATTAAGATTCAGGATTATATGTTGGCATTCCAGAGTATGTAGAAAAGTCTAACAATCTTGGTATTATTTTTGTTTGATTTCCCTAATTGATATTAGAGGATGGTCTTTAATGGTTAGGTCAAGAAATGAAGAACAAAAATGAAAAGCTTTGAAACATATGTGGGATATAGCTTCAAAGACCCCCGAGGATTACTCTGCCAGTGCAGATATGTCTATCGATCTAGAAAGCCAAGATGAAAATGTGAGCAATTCTTCTCCTGTATCTTAATTACCGTAAATGTTGGCACCACTATGATAGTTGGAAGTTCTTTGCTGAATATTATGGCATATGCATATAAATATAATCATTTGTGCCGAGCTGATTCTAGGCTGGATCGTTCTTGTTCTTGGCTAGACGCGTCTATGGTTCATAATGAAATTTGGTGCATGTCAAGGCCAATGTTTAAATTTGTTTGAACTGAATTCAGATTACCAATGCTATGTTTAGCTTTGTCACTGGTGAATTTGGTAAATGGGTCCTACTGAAACAGATGTTTACCTTTATCGCTGCTGATGTTTAGCTTTCTATGAACTGAAGCATTATTTAGCTAGCTACAAATGCTTAATCTGAATTGATGTTTACCTGTGTGTACAAAAGATAAATCTTTTTTGTCTCCCTTGAGTGAGATGACATGGTAGCTCCAGTTAGAATGGCATTTACCTCCGTGCTATTATATTTCTAGATTGTCTTCCTTTTGGTCGTACTAATAATCGATGCTTGTTTTGGTTGTTGCAGGAAAAGCCCCACGGTCATTAGGGTAAGGGTTTCTGTGGGAGTTTTCGCCGCCCGTCGTTGTTGCTTTGCTGTAGGTATGTTCACCCTCATGATGGTTTGATATGTTATTTAGTGTCGTTGCTATCTGTTTGTTCTGCTAATAATCCATGTATGTTTTTGTTGTAGTAGGAGAAGGGCCACAGTGAGTGCGGTGAGGGTTGTTGTGGGAGCTTTGGTGGAGATCGCGGTCCGGGGTTGCTGTGGGAGCTTTGGTGGAGATCGCGGTCCGCCCGTCATTTATGCTTTTCTGTAGGTATGCAGCTCTGTATTAGGTTCTCTTCTCTAACGTTTTCTATTTAAAGGCTATAATTTGAGAGATTGTTCAGATTTAGTTGATTGTTAGGTGTCCTGATTTTTTCTGCACTCTGGGTGGTCTTGGTTTATATGAAATCATATTTTCTTCTAAATTAATGAACTGTCTATGGAGGTCGGTTTCTGGTGGCGTTTAGTCCACTATGTTTCTGCTTAGATAGGGAGGTACTCATTTATGTTTTGCTGTAGGTGTGCTCATCCTCGCAATGGTTTGATGTGTTATTTAGTGATTCAGAGTTCTGTTGTGGACATTCTATTGTAATGATTTCTATTTAAAGGCTATAATTTGATAGGCTGTCTACATATTTTAATGTTCTATTTTTAGGTCTATGATTTGATAGGTCTATTTTAATGTGTTATGGTTTTGGTTGTGGTTCGGGTGGGGTTTCCTATTTCAATGGTTTCTATTTAGACCATGCTCTCTTCTAGATAGATGAGGTGTCTTAGTATCCTCTTATATGAAGTATTACTGAATGCAGCTTTCAATAAATGCAGCTTTCAATGTTCTTTTTCCGTCCTAAGTTCTTTTATCCAGTTATATCTTCCATTTTATTAAGGAGTTCCTTTTGCCCTGGTAATAATCCATGTTTGGCTTTATTCTTGCAGGAAAAGGGCCACAGTGAGCAAGGTAAGAGTTGCCGTGGGAGCTTTGGCGGAGATGGCGGTCGCCCCATCAGTTATGCTTTTCGGTAGGTATGCTCATCCTCAGAAAGGCTATAATTTGATACGTTGTTCACATTTCATTTATTTTTAGGTTAGCTTTCTATGAATTGAAGCATTATTTAGCTAGCTACAAATGCTTATTCTGAATCGATGTTTACCTGTGTGTACAAAACATATTTCTTTTTTGTCTCTGTTGAGTGCTGTCACATGGTAGCTCCAGCTATAATTTGATTGGTTGTTCCCATTTAATTTCTTGTTAGGTTCCGGTTCTTATTTGCGGGTTGGTTTATTCGGAGCTCTGTATTAGATTCTATTTTTACCGGTTTCTGTTTAAAGGCTATCATTTCTTAGGTTGTTCAGATTTAGTTGATTGTTAGGTGTTGTTAGGTGTCCTGGTTTTTGTCGCAGTTCAGGTGGTGTTGGTTTATATTAAATCATATCTTCTAGGTTAATGAACTGTCTGTACAAAGGCAGCGTCCTGTGGCATTTGTTTCGCTATTTTTTTGATGTATTATTTTGCGATTCAAAGTTCTGTCGTGGACTTTCTATTGTGATTATTTCTATTGACGGTGCTCTGTCTCAAACGGCCGTCAGGTGCTCTGTCTCAAACGGTGGCTGGACGGTCTGCGATCTAGCGACCAGAACGACAGTGGGGTAGCGGCAGGAGAAGGAGCAGGGTGGCGGCGGCGGCAGTCGGCGCGGGTGAAGAGGAGGCACAGCGCTGGTCTACGTGGACGAGCTTGACAGCCAGCCCAAAGGCAACCTCAAACGGCAGTGGGAGGAGGGGGCCTGGGTTCATCCAGGTTTGCCTCTTCCTCTTCTATCTCTGTCTCCTCTCTGCTCTCATTCATTCAGATGTTTTGATGTCTTATAACTACGCTTTATATTCTCTTATTATTGGACCATTCTGTTATGCATATATGTCCATCTTTTAGCTGGTTGTTTTGGTTTCTCCCTGTTCCTTTATCGCTGCTGATGTTTAGCTTACTATGAACTGAAGCATTATTTACCTAGCTACAAATGCTTATTCTGAATTGATGTTTACCTGCATTTATATTCATTTTGATTGTTAAATCTGGATGTTTTTCCACGATTGAAAATATTGTTTTCTTTCTCTCAGATTTGGATACCTTACTCTGAATTAAGGGAACCAATCTATGGTTTACAGTTTACATCCTTTTTTCTTCTCTGTAGGCTGACCATACTTTCTTTTGATGGATAACTTGCTTTTATGGATGTTGTCGCTTCTTGAAGCTATGACATCCCTCTAGAAAATCAGCATGAGTGTTTCCTAATTCGTATATGTTAGAATTGTTTGTTGGAACCTGTAGCTTGGTAAGAAAGACACTTGTGTGGGCCGTCTGTAGTAATGTTTATGATGTACCAGTGTGCTATTGTTTAGATTATTCACAATGGAAATCATGTGGTTTTGCACCATAATTTGTACCATGTGGTATTGCTTAGATTTTTCGCAATGGAATCTTGGGCTTAGAAGTTTGACTGCTTTTTATTGGGTTCATGAGAACCATTGGTCTGGTGAAATGTCCAAACGAGATATGTCACTGAAACATTACTTCGGTCACTATCCAAGCCAATTTAAATTAGTGCTACAGATTTGCATTGTGGATACCAATGTTAATCACATTACGAATAACATATGTGGACAGTTATGCCACCATACCCACAATTTTATTTTGCGTGATAGCTCCTGTTCTAAAATGCACTTTCAGATATTGAGTACACATTATGTGCAGGCCTCGCATATCTCAAAATTTGGCATACGGCAAGTTGTATGCTATTTTGCATTAGTTATCAAATGCTAGCTAGCAGTAACAAGGCCGACGGAGTAGGTTTGATGCCCTCCTACATAGGTCTCCTTGCTGCAGATGAGCCTAGATTCTCCTTTAGGATACTACAGACACATATCAGTCTTTTCCATAATATAAGCTGTTTTAGCTAGCTAAAACAACTAGCCAAAATGGCTTATATTATGTAGCGGAGTACATATTTACAGCTGTCTTGTAGAAAATAATTAGAACTGAGGCATATATCTACTTTAAGCAGTTATTTTTTCTGTAGTTGGAACTTGAAGCTGTTGTCTGTTCCCTAATAGGCATTTAATTCTTGAACAACAGAACTATTAGAGTGAAGATAAATAAGAGCAAGTTCATATTTAACTTTTTTTATAGTGGAACTAAGAGAGTGTATGAACGGCAAGTCACCTTATTGTCCCTTGGCTGGTCTTTCTTCCTTTTTTTTTTTTTCGAGATTGACAGGGGGAATAAAATTCCCCACTGTTTGTTGCATTCATCGAAAGTAGCCTGGCGGGCCATGTTCTTACAACAGAATAGCAATTACAGGGGATACAGGGGAAGAGAAACAATGAAATACAGGAAAAGAAAAACAACTAGAAGAGACACAGCAAGAGCCGCCAAGAGAGTCGCAAGAGGTGAGGGGCTGCAAACAGGAGTCACAATGCCAAGACTCGGCAATCAGCCTCACGCACCGCACCGGCGTACGACTCGAACCCCACGGCACAACTGAGAAGCACCACCACCATCATTGGCGAGTGACAAGCCTAGCACCTAGCACCCACCTAGACAGGGAGCTCCGCCACAAGGGTCGAGACAAGTAGCAGATGGGGGAGACATACATTGCATCGTCATTGAGCAAAGAAGAGTCGAGAGGCGACCAAGAGCACGAAGCTCCCACACCGCAACAGCAACAACTGGAGGCTCTAGGGCAAGCACATCCATGTGGCCGAGACCACGCGAAGGCCAGCCGAAGAGAGAACAATACCACCGTCGGCCCCAAGCTGGCCGCACCACCATCACCAACCGTAGCACCACAACCGGCTTACCACAGCCATTAGAACGCTCACGGACCACCCCTGCGATCCCCGAGCAGCGCCTCCACAGAGGTGAGCGACGTAGCAACGCCGCCGCTGCCCAAACAGGGGACCGGGTTTTCACCCAGCAGGGGGGTGGGTAATGGGGCATGAAACTTCAACGAAGCCTCCGAGGAGGGATCCGACGCCGTGGCATCGTCAACGTCGTGGCCGACAGCCAAGGGTTTCCCCCAATTCCAATCCCACACCACCGTCCACCCATCCAAGGCCCGGCTCCGACGATGAAGAGCCCACAAACACCGAGGACGGGGGAGAACGCCAAAGACAGGCCGTAGAAGCGAGCAAGAGGAAAGCGGACCAGCAGGTCTTCACGCAGGAACCGCCGCACCGAGCGGCCGCACCATCAGAGGAGAGGGGCATCACCGCGATGCCCCACACCATGGACCTTCGCGCCGCTAGAGCTGACCGCCGCCGCCGGGACAGGAGGCTGCGCCGTCGGATGGGGGCACGCCGCCATGGGGCAGCCACAGAAAGGGGACGCCCCAGCGCGCGAGAGGGAGCCCTCTCTGTCACCGTCCACCGCGCGGCCAAGCCCGACGGCCTCCTCCGGTGACAGAGCAGGGAGGGTGGATGCCGGAGAAGGGAAGCGGACCGACCTCCGTCGCCGCGCCGGTGAGGGGCGCGAGAAGCAGGATGCCCGCGAGGCGAGGGAACGCCCGCGGGGCGCGGCCCGGGACGCCGCCGCCGGCAAGGGACTCCAGGACGAGCAGCCTTCCTCCATACTGCTTGCTTGGGGTCGGAAAAACGCAGATCCCCGCCGCCCCCTTCACCGGCGCAGCCCGGCCATGTCCGGCGACCGCCTCCGGGGGCGACGAGGGGAGGGAGGTGGGAGGAGAAGGTGGCGGCGCGGCTAGGTTTAGGGTTTCCCCTCGGTCGCCTGGAGGGAGGCGACGCGAGGGGGCTTTCTCCCTTACAGTCAAGCTTCCTAGTAGCCGTCTTTCTTCCTTTAGAGGCAGCATGTCATCTAGAGTAAGGATTTATATTTTCTAGCTTCCCACTGTGATTGACTAAGAACATCAGTCTATTTTCTACTCCCTCTGTTTCAAATTAGTGACTTACATTTATACAAAAGTAGGTATATGTAGACATGTTACAAAAGTAGGTCTATATACATCCACTTTTAGACAAATGGAAGTCATATAATATGGAACTGAGGAAGTAGCATGTTATTTGGTAGCTCCTCTGACCTTCGACCTTTGGGGGAGTATAGCTGGAATTCAGCTTGCTTTCCCAGTGTCAAGCCACTCGCTTAATAATTTACATGAAAGCACCTATTTTTCTAGGATCAATTGCTATGACACCTAAATAACTGAATAAGTGAATAGCTAGATGCCTGAAAGCCAGAAGCAGATGCTAGATTTTGTCACACAAATTTTCTGTGGTAGTTTTATGGATTCTTATTGGATGTTAGTCATGAGAGCTCTTCTTTTCTCTGCAGCTATATAAGTCATCCGCCTTCATTAGTTGTCATTAAGTTCGGCTAATATGAAATAAGTAGCATCTATGAACCATGCCACGTGCTCATGTTCAGTAAAATGCCAAGGTTAGTCTCCGTTTTTTAATACAATTGATCATCTTTGGTTCTGCAAGTAATGGTACTACTATGCCAGGAAGCTTACATCAAGTAGTACTTGTTACATTTTCTTCAGATAGCTTCCAGGTCCGATTCCTGACTGTTGAACAAATCCAATTAGGCATTGCAAACATATATTTCTTGTTTTACATGTAATATCTATGGTGAATTGTGTCCATAATTTTCTCTGAATTCCATGGCATCAGTTTCGCATTTTATCACAGTTAATATGAATGTGTTCATGCATGCCCGGGTGAATAAGGGAAGCTGGATTTGCATATCAGAATGCATTAGTGATTTATACATTTGTCTGATTGTCAGGAAAAAGGGGTCCATCATCTATTCCAAAATGCCTTTAGTAATAAAATTTTTGCTTGGCCCTCATGCAATATATATTACTCTTTTAGGAGGTTAGCACGAACAAAATCATGAAAATGTTTCAGAGTACTGTACCAAAACAGAGTGTTGACAAAAGAGAACTCTCATATGTCCTTCATAGAGTACCCTGGTTTAGATTTCTTCCCTTTCTAAATATTTGTGTATTGAACACTTATTTTCCTTCTAGCAAAAAAAGAACACTTATTTTCACTGGCAATCGCACTTTTTAAGGCTAATTGTACTAATTGTACTGTTATGCCAGGAAGCTACTTCAAGGTGCACCAAATGTCTGAGTAGTCGTAGTAGAGTTTTAGCATTTCATGGGAGCTATTTAAATCCGTTTTTAACCTTCTAATTCAGCTAAGTTCTAAGGATCTTAGACCAAACTATTGTTGTGTATTTGATCATCTCTTGATTTGAAAAGCACCATCATCCCTTGTACTCTATTATTGAGCAGTTGTTATTATGTCCAGTAGGAGCAACCAACATCAGTGTGGAGAACTCATCGATTAGTGGAGCATAAACTTTGGTAGCATCATTTGTCAAGGGTAGTCTAATAGTACAAAACAGAAATGACTCCATGCTGAGTAGCCTGGTAGCATCATTTTGTGGCAGCAGATGTACCGTATGACTATCTCCCTGCTTCTAAAGACCTCTATTTCAATTTGATGTTATCAGTATACATGCCTCCATATAGAACTCAGATTCCCTAGCAATTGTCGTCCTGAAATCTCTTATCTCAATTGAATAATGGATGAAGAAACAAATATCACTGCAAGTGAGAATATAATACCAAAGTTAACTTGCTTCTGGTGCTGGTATTCTCAACTAACAATCTTCCTCTTAAGTAGCTTCTTAGATCAGTACAACGTAACCTGCAGCAGATGCTACATATTATTAATATATGATGTTCATTCAGAAGTTTACTTCAGGAAAAGTGGTCTGGAACGTTGAGTTCGCATTTAAAAAGATTTCGAGTGGTTCAGAGAACAAGGAATCAAAATTCAATTTTCTTCCAATATTGTTGGATTTCTTACTGTCATAAACTGGCTGTGTTTTTGGTTACTAATCTGGTTAATTACAGTTTATTGTGCCAACTAAGATATATCCAATCTCTTTCAAAATGAGGTGTTGCTTCATCTATATGATACATTGCTTTTCCTGCTATAACCTCTACTATCTAGCAATATGCCTAATCCTGGATCCTGCTATTTACGGTAAAAAGGGAAGCAAAGTTACTATGCACTGTGAGAATATTAATATTTTTTCCTCCCTACCAGCAATGTTCAATTTCATGTTGGGCAGATGATTTATTTTTGGAGAGCAATATTCCAGCTGTTGCCTCTCATACATTCTCTGGCCAATTTATTTCTGAATATGATTTCCATTTAGTGAGTACCTTACCTTTTTTGACACTGCTGAACTGTCCTTCATTCTCAATTGAAACACTGCCCCTGGTCCATGCATATAACCTGTTGCTGATCCACTCATTAGATAACATGCAATTGTTCTCGCTTAGCTGATCAGCAAGTTATGTACAATTGCCATATCTTAAGATATGGTTTAGTCCTCACACAATCTTACCTGTATACATTGTTCCTAGCCTGCAATGTCTTGACAAAAATATTATAAAAGGTTTATGTGATTGTTAAAAACAACTGAGTCTTGGCATTATATTGAACAATGCTGCATCACTAATTGTTGTATTTATCAGATCGTTTGTACTCTAAAAATCAAAACCTAAATGACCATACATCGGAAACAGAAGCCATGTGATAGTCATGGAATTAGTTATACAAAACATGGTAGCCATTATCCTTTTTTCCTTTCTTTTGGGTAACACTTTACCTTATTTTTTTCATCTATGCGCTTGATTTTCTTGCAGGATTTTGGATGCTGATATTATGTGGCATCCCTTTAGCTCAAGATGGCGCAGTCTTTCTGAACATATTTTGTAGAAGGTGGCTTCGATCTTCTTAGGAAGGGCTCGACAATTTATGTCCTAACTTGCTAAATTACTTGGTCCAAGACTGGCTCCACATCAGGCTCTCATCCAATGCACAATATTGAATCGTCAATCATTTCCTTGATTTTTTTAGATTATCTTATAAAGTGTGACCAGCAGATTGTACTGGAAAATGAGCTTCGTTTATTTTGCCATGTACTGAATAATCTAACTTTTATATACATTTTTCATTTAATACATTGGTCATAAATGTATCCTGATATTTTTGTGATTGGATTTATAACTACACTCAATGGTGATGATTTGAACATTTGTTCTTATCGTGGTGCTATCATGCTTTTGCCACAATCACGTGCCATGTCCTGACTCAAAATCACTCAGCAAATGACGGCTCAAAAGTCGGTGAATCTCAATCGTGCCATGGATAGCAAAACAAGGTACAATTATGGTTACAATACAATCTAACACTTCCGGCAATTGTGTAATTGTCCATACAAAACCAAACTAAATAAACAAAAATGGAATGGCAACAATACGCCGCAATGAAATTTTGGAGTATCCATACAAAACCAAGCTAAACTAATGCAAAAAAAATCAATTACTTTTCACTGGTTTACATTTTTCATTTTTTACCCATGATATGATCTTATTTGTCTAAGCCATTTTATTGAAACGAGCCTTGCTTTTGGCAATTCTGTCAGTGACACAACGGATTCGTGTCCATACGTGACTGAGTTTAGTAAGTCCAAAATCTCAAACCTCTATCAAATTATAATAGGCAAATCAAATAAAGCGTTGCATGCGGCAGTTGCGCAGTCGCGCAACGGGTCATCTAGTTGCTCTAGTACTACAAGGGATTGCGGTGTGTCAGTTGTGATGTGTTGCATGGTTGGTGATGCTGTTTGCTGAGGTTCAGAGTTGGGACACTTGTAATGACAATTCAGTTTTGGACGTACACCATAGTTTTCTTGCATGGCTTGTATAATCTTGTACTCCTACGTTACAAGTTACAACAAACTTGAGGATCATAATTTGATAGGGAAACAAAGATTTTTTTGTTGTTGTCATGGATCACATGCTTTATTGGGCAATCATAATAATCTGACGAGTGCACGCATGCAGCCTCAAAGCATTGCGAAGAAAACACATGGATACCCTATTTAAATTTATTTTTATTCCTGAGGCTAAAGAAGATGCGTTCACAGCAGACTGATCCACTTGTCGTCAAGATGATGCTGATGATAGCTTTGATTTTGTAGCATATCTCATAATACCAACGGACATGCATGTTGCGTACTCAGCAGCCTCCTCGGGGCTGAGGTGCAGCGTGGGCAGGAACACCATGGCCTCGCCCTGGACCGTGAGGACCTCCGCCTCACCGCCGTCGTCGCAGTCTTCGAATTTGCAGCACTTGGTGGCGAACTTGACGCTGCCATTAGATCACAGGAGCACACATCAGTTTACAGCAGAAGCACTTGGTGGCCACGAAAGAAGGTAAATGAGTAATACAGTACAGGCGCCTGTCGCCGACGGCTCTGATGCTGAGCGCCCGCACCTCCGCGGCCGCCTCATCGCCGGCGACGTACACAGGCGCCGCGAACGCCAGCGACTGCCTCGAGTACATGGCCCCACGCTGCACCATGGCAAGACGTCACGTCAGTCAGATTCGGAATGCCAAGAGAGGGAGACAAAGGTGATGCGCACGTACGAAGCGGGAGGCGATGAGCCTGGGGAGGATGGACGCGACGAGCGCGCCGTGGACCACGAGGCCCCGCGTGAACCAGGTGCAGGCGCACCGGGTTGCGGTCGCCGGTCACCGCCGCGTACGCCGCCACGTCCTGCGCCGTGAACCGCCGCCGCGCCGACCGTATTGAGTCGCCCACCTTCAGCTTCACCACCGCCGTCCCAGCCGAGGTCGAGGAGGCCGCGTGGACGGCGAGGCGCATCCCGGCATGGCGGCTCATCGAGCTTGCAGTTGCAGGCGAAGCAAACCTGAGGCAAGGTTAGTTGTTTTGACTAGAAATAGAAAGAATCAGGTGATTATACTCTCTCCGGGGCTCGCGAGGTAAATGAGAGATCGAGCTTGCAGACCAAGTAAACTAGCTCCGGTGATTACGCCCAGGCCATCGTCGTGGTGATTGCGGGTTAATTAAGACAGTGGTGCGGGAGTATCTCACGACTGTGGTGTGTAATTATGCAGAGTATACATACTGTCGGTTTTGTTTTGGTGCCGCGGATGCGGTCTTGAACTATTACATACAGTAATATATATTTCGCCGGGAGCGCAGGAATATATTTGGTGAACGTTGCTCATGCTTGCTTGTGAACCTGTGATGTGTTGCTAGCTGCTGATGCTGTTTGCTGAGGTTCATAAGATTCATGATGATACCCTATTCCTTAAAACTCTAATTAAGAAGCGTCTAAAGCAGCAGCAGATTAGTCCACCAAAACATGTCGTCAAGATGATGATAGATAGAGCTACTCTTAGTCTCTAATCTAATCAGCGCGCGTGCTCAGTCAGCAGTGGGCTCCCTCCGGGCTGAGCTGCAGCGTGGGCAGGAAAGCCATGGCCTCGCCGTCGATCGCGAGGGTCTCCTCATCCCCTTCCTCCTCGCCGTTGACGGTGAAGGTGTAGCACTTGGTGGCGAACTTGACGCTGCCCATCATCAGTACACATATCAGTTTCATCAATTGCCTAGGAAGGAAGAAAGAAAGAAGAGATGGTGTTGGAAGAGAGTAGCACGTACATGTGCCGCCCGGCGGCGGCCCTGATGTGCAGAGCGCGCACCTCCGCGACGGCCCCGTCGCCGGCGTACACCGGCGCCGCGAACCTCAGCGACAGGCTCGCGTAGACCGCTCCGGGCTGCACCATTAATAACCATCGTTCAGTTCAGTCAGTCGAGATCTCGTGACTGCCTACAGGATGTTCGGCGAAACGCCAGAGAGGGAGGGAGAGCGGGTGCGTACGAATCGGGAGGCGATGAGGGCGGGGAAGAGGGAGCGCTGCCGTGCACTACGGGGCCGCGCCCGAACCCGGCGCCGCGGGCGAAGGCGTCGTCGAGGTGCACCGGGTTGCGGTCGCCGCTCACCGCCGCGTACGCCGCCACGTCCTCTGCCGTGAACCGCCGCCGGGCCGACCGCAGCACGCCGCCCACCTTCAGTGACGTCGCCGCTGCCGAGGACGCGCAGGTCGAGGCCGCGCGGACGGCGAGCGGGAAGGCGCGGCGCGTCCCGGCGAGACGGCGAGATCGAGCAAAACCCCAGGTAGAGATTTGTTTTCGACTACTAGTTGTTGAATAATAAACAGAAAGAAATAGGGTGATTCCACACGTGGCGGGCCGACTGGAGGGCCCGCCTGGCAGAGGAATCCATGGCGCTGCTTGCGCGCCTTATCTCCTCGCCTCCTCTCCTCACTCCGTCAATGAGCTCGACGTCAGCTGGAGCAGGAGAGGTAGTAAAAGGGAATCATGGCTGATCTGCTGATCGAGTGACCGTGATCTCTCTGGCCAATCAAAACACCTCTGATGAAAACGGATAGGAGAGCAGGAGCAGGAGGACACTGAACCAGACAAACTGTGCCCAGCTCCTTGGAGCCTGCTGTGTATCTGCAGCAGCAACAGCAGCAGCTGCTGCTTCTTCTACCTCCATGAATTCCAGCCGGAGCCTCCTGTCGTCGCCCTTCTTCCCCACCTCCTCCCCGAACTTCAGGAACAGTGCTTCTTCCCCATCCCCCTCACGCGCCTCAGGTATGCCGCCTAGCCATCTACCTAGAGTGGTGTATCTCTTGGCCCTCAGGCTGATCCTGTTTGAGCATTAATTTTGCAGTTCCAATGGTACACGACAACACTGGCCGAGCGTCCACTGCGTGCCACTACTCGCCGTCGCTCGTGGCCGCCGCCGATGAGCAGCAGGGTTCAGTGTCACTCAAGGGCGAGAAGGCCTTGTTGGAGTTCCTGCTAGACATGGTTGGTTTAATTTGTCCATCCGACACTTACTTCATGCCTTCAAAAACAGCTCATGATAGTTGATAGCCCCAAAATGTTCACAAACATCTTTCGTTTTGTATGGGTTTATTGATTTTACTCTGTGCCGTTGGCAGTGCTAATTACTTGTGTTTATGCCCAAGGCTCTAGAACAGCACACGGAAGGGAAGGGTCTCAAGGGCGAAGAAGAGGGGGCGGAGGGCGATTTCGAGAGCTATCTGCGAGATCTGCAGCGGCAAGTCATCTACCAGCAGGCGTTTGGGTATGACAATTTGTGTCTATGTTCCCTTGTGCAAACTGGTTTTTAGTTTCTGGCTATTTTCTTACACCCTGACTGATCTCAGCCGAGTCACCACATTTGGCAGTGAAAAGGACAGCCCTGCTTCGGTGAGCACTTCGATGTCGTCATTGAAACCGGTTGCGATTTTGGGTCTTGGGGCAACCTCAGCGACCTTGCCAAAGGAGGTGACGTTTCTAGCAGATGAATCAGGCACTTCTGCTACGCAGCTTGACATGAAGCTTCACCGGTTTGTTCACGTCATGCTCGTTGTGCCACCGTCAAGCATTGGTTTGCGCAAGTGCGAAGTGTTTTATTGTAATGCCTACCCGTTGTGTTTACCAGCAGTGTCGAGTCGGATCACCCGTACGAGAAGCTGCTCGGCAAGGGGCAGGTGTTCATCCGATCTACGCGGTTGCGCGAGAGGAGATCCAAGAGACGCGATACTCCTCGAGCATCAAGCACCGATGTTGAGTGCAGTGTTGGTGACTCGAAGAAGAAGGAGAGGTCCAAGAAGTACGGCAGGGTTCTTGGTCCGGACGAACCATTCAGGCTGTTTCTGCGGGATCCTGAAACGACAGAGTTCTTGACGGCAAAGGAAGAGAAACACTTGTTCAGTCAGATACAGGCATGTCTTATATCCCGGCCATTCTTTCTTGCCTACCTTCTGGAACAACTTCTATGTTGTCCTTGATGCCCAGATACTACTTCAGATTTCTAACACAGATATATGATGACATCCACAGAATCTTATGGAATTAGAGGAGGCACAGCGTAGATTAGAAAAGCAATGTGGCCGTGAGCCGACGCTTCCAGAGTGGGCTCAGGCCGTAGGGATGAGCTGCAAGGACCTGCAGTCGTCGATACACATCGGACGACGCTGCAGGGAGAAGATGGCTCGATCCAACTTCCGCCTGGTGATACATGTAGCTAGGAAGTACCAGGGATATGGCCTTGACATCGAGGACTTAGTTCAGGTTTCACTCTCTTACATTGCTACTACTGCAGACAAAACCTGTGCCATTATGTTCCGTGTTGTAAATGCTCTTGTTTCCAGGACGGATGCTGTGGGTTGATGAAGACCTTTGAGAAATTCAATCCAAGCAAGGGGTGTAGGTTCCCGACATATGCGTACTGGTGGATACGTCAAGCGATTAAAAAGTCTATTTACAAGCACTCAAGATTAATTCGGTTGCCGGTATGACCCTAATTCACCATGATATCCTAGCTCTACAATCCATGTTTGGGAGGGAACAAGTTCATTTAATCTGGCATTGCTATTTTCTAAAAGCTACATTTTCCTGGTTTTCTTGTGCCCTAATCGCAGGAGAGTGTCTATGCCCGTCTTAAAAAGGTGGGGAAAGCAAGGCTGGAGTGCATCTTGGAAGGGGAGCAACCTACTAATAAAAACGTCGCAAGGCGTGCCGGCATCACGATTGAGAAGCTGGCAAAACTCAAAGCGAAAACTAGAAAACCGCGATCGATGCAAGATCAGGTTTGGTCCAACGATGGAGTCACGTTCCAGGTACTAGCATTTCCTGCAATCTTTCATAATGAACAAGACAGTAGTAGTTGCACACGAGGACATATTTTCATTGTAGTTCTTTGTACTAGCTCTGCCTTATAAAAAACTATTTAGTACTACTTTCACTAATACTCCAAAACAGGTTAACCAGTTAGAAGTAGCAGACATAAGACTTTTCAACCTATAATTGTGTTTGGAACTACTTACATGAATACCAAAATGCTTGTTCTGTAAACCTGGAACATGCAATTGATCTGTGAATTAACACCGCAGGAGATCACAGAAGACCCGAACATTGAGCCTCCCGACCTCGTCGTGGACAGGATGATGATGAGGCAGCAGGTGCGCGACTTCCTTGGCATCCTGAGCACCAGGGAGAAGGAGATCATCGAGCATCGGTTCGGGATCTACGACGGCAAGCCCAAGACCCTCCACGTGATCGGGGACATGTACGGCCTGTCGAAGGAGAGGATCCGGCAGCTCCAGAACCGAGCCCTGGACAAGCTGAAGCGGAGCGTGTCGACGCAGGGGTTCGATGTCTACCTGGACCTGCTCACCTCGAATGGCTGAGCAAGAATGCCCTGCCGCAGCCCGCAGCACAGTTAGGAGGATTGGGCCCCCAAAATCCTGGGGGCACGCTTTCATTTGGTTTCGATCGAATTTTGTTCATACGGAAACAGAGGGGAGGAGAAAGCAAATACACATATATGTATGTAGCAACTACGCCTGTACACACATCCCCACTGACACTGCAACTCTAGAACTGAGGCTAAAATACGGTGTTACAGAGTTTCTGTGGCCTGTATTTTGCCCACGTAAGTACATACTGATACTGCAACTCCCTGTAACCAGGTAGTACATATTTTACTTTTTTTTCTTCTCTTTCTTTTTGCACATCATTCCGTCCATGGACCGTCATTGTTTCAGATGACACAACTTTGACCTTTCAGCCTTAGGATTCCTGTCAATGCAGTGCTTATATACTCTCTGTCCGCCCCGAAATACAAGCATGTAAATTTAATCAAAAGTCAAAGCTAACACTAAGTTTGACTGAATATTGTCACGACCACTACTGGGCCGTGACCCATCTCTGGCCCATCAACGAGAAGCCCTAGGAGAACATGTGGGTAGCGCTGCTGTGTCAGCTGACCGGGCAATGCCCATGTATCTAGGGTGTGTGTAGGAGTGAGGTATCGATGATCAAACACGGAAAACGTGTGTCTCCATCTTCCTGCTACTCTGCTCTCCTCCCTCCCACGAATTCTCTTCTCTGTATCAAATCTAAGAGGCGTATCTGCCTGTGTAAGGATGGATTCCAGCTATTTGGTGTGCTGCCATTAGTTAGGTTCGTCACAATTGGTATCCAGAGCCTTTCGATCTACGGGAGCTCCAGAAAATTCCACACACAAAAATTTGGGTTGAGTTGGTGGTGATTTGGGGGGCGAATCGCGTTCGGCAAACTTGGGTTGGGCTCTCCTGTAAAATACCCGAGTTGGATCTCGCGGTGGCGGAGTGCGACGGCCTCTCTCTAGGCGGTGCTGGTGGTGTTTCCCTCGGCGGCGGTGACTCGTTCAGCCATGGATCCGGTTGAAATCGAAGGTTACTCTGCTGATTTCTAGCGAGTAGTAAAATCCCTGTCAATTGACTGTTTCGGCGTGGTACATCTGGTGGCGTATAGATCGATTGCAGAGGAACGTCTCGGCAAGTACTCGTTGATCTCGGAGGTGGTAGACTGGGGAGAACAACACAATGACGCGTCCTCCGACTCTGACGGCGAGGATGGGTGCGGTTGAGCACGGCTTAGTTGTGCAGGCGACGGTGACGGCAGACATCAATACCCAGTTGAATCAGCCGGTGTTGGGTCTCACCAAGGCGGCGGAGACGGCGGCGAAGAATTCTGATTCCTGCCACGCCCTCTCTATTACCACTGAGCGTTTACTGAAGAATCATGAAGTGGTGCTCGGTAAGGTGAACACCATTGAGCACAATGTGGAGGAACTCGTCACTCGGGTTCAATCTCTGGAGGGATCCATTTCCTCGGCGCTGCAGCGCACATCCAGCCCTAATGGGCGCCGCGAAGACCCCGAAAACCAGAGCAGTGCCACTCAGCATGCTCTGGCCAATGGTGCGTCTCAATTACCCCTTATTCATGTTGATGCTATTACACCTCGTGAGACTCATCATGTGCGTGAGAGATACCATAGAGATCATCATGAATTTCGCATGCCTAAAACCAATTTTCCTAAATTTGATGGTTCTCATCCTAAGCTGTGGAAGGAAAAAGCAGAAAAATATTTCAATATGTTCAATGTGCCTGAAGAGTATAAAGTAGATTATTCCACTCTTCATTTCATTGGTACTGTGGCTTTATGGTTGCAAACTTATGAAGCTCAACATACTGTGGAAAGTTGGGTGCAACTGTGTGTTGCGGTCTGTCAAAAATTTGCTAAAAACCTTTATTATACTGACATGAGTAAAACCTTGAGCATTAGACAAACGGGAGATATTGATAGTTATGTGAAGGAGTTTGAGGCTTTAATGCATCAACTTTTAGCTCATAATCATGCCTTAGATGACACCTTCTTTGTGGCAAAATTCATCAAGGGTTTGAAAAAGGAAATTCGTTCTGCTATCATCCTTCATAAACCTAGAACGGTTGATGCCGCGATATCTTTGGCCTTATTACATGAATCTCAGCTACAAGCTGGTTATTCAAATGAATACAAACGGTGGCATAATCAAGCTGGTCCGGGCAAGTTGGGAGCACATCCTGTTGAGCAAGTTGGGGAAGTTGCCAAACCAAATGTCCCAGTCATGGTTGGTAAGTTGGATACATTACGAGCTCAGAGGCATGCACGTGGCGAGTGCTTCAAATGTGGGGGCAAGTATGGCCCGACATACAAATGTCCTGCCCAAGTTCAATTGGCAGTAATCAATGAAATTTGTGATGCTTTGGAATTGGACAAGGAAAGTAGTTCAAATGATGAAGCAAGTGAAGCTAATTCAGAAAGCAGTGATTCGGAAACAGAGCAAGCTAATTGTATTTCCTTAGCGGCAGCTGAAGGCACTGTCAGTAAGAAAACAATGAGATTGTTGGGATTCATTGGTAAAACTCAAGTCCTCATTCATATTGACTCGGGAAGCTCTGGAAACTTCATTAATGCTGCTCTAGTTTCTAAACTTCAATTACCAGTGAAGCAGCTTCCCACGGTACAAGTTACTATAGCAGATGGGAGCAAAATGCCTTGTCAGGAAGGATTTCTCAGCTTCAGTGGGGCGTCCAGGACATTAAATTTTCAACTGATGTGAGGGTGTTGCCAATCAAGTGTTATGATATTATATTGGGTATGGACTGGCTCGAATCTTGTAATGGTGGCAAGATGTTTGTTGATTGGAAACGGAAGAAAATGAGGTTCACTCTTTCTTTTTGCACATCATTCCGTCCATGGACCGTCATTGTTTCAGATGACACAACTTTGACCTTTCAGCCTTAGGATTCCTGTCAATGCAGTGCTTATATACTCTCTGTCCGCCCCGAAATACAAGCATGTAAATTTAATCAAAAGTCAAAGCTAACACTAAGTTTGACTGAATATTGTCACGACCACTACTGGGCCGTGACCCATCTCTGGCCCATCAACGAGAAGCCCTAGGAGAACATGTGGGTAGCGCTGCTGTGTCAGTTGACCGGGCAATGCCCATGTATCTGGGGTGTGTGTAGGAGTGAGGTATCGATGATCAAACACGGAAAACATGTGTCTCCTTCTTCCTGCTACTCTACTCTCCTCCCTCCCACGAATTCTCTTCTCTGTATCAAATCTAAGAGGCGTATCTGCCTGTGTAAGGATGGATTCTAGCTATTTGGTGTGCTGCCATTAGTTAGGTTCGTCACAATTGGTATCCAGAGCCTTTCGATCTACGGGAGCTCCAAAAAATTCCACCCAAAAAAATTCGGGTTGAGTTGGTGGTGATTTGGGGGGCGAATCGAGTTCGGCAAACTTGGGTTGGGCTCTCCTGTAAAATCCCCAAGGGAGTTGGATCTCGCGGCGGCAGAGTGCGACGGCCTCTCTCTAGGCGGTGCTGGTGTTGTTTCCCTCGGCGGCGGTGACTCGTTCGGCCATGGATCCGGTTGAAATCGAAGGTTACTCTGCTGATTTCTAGCGAGTAGTAAAATCCCTGTCGATTGACTGTTTCGGCATGGTACATCTGGTGGCGTATAGATCGATTGCAGAGGAACGTCTCGGCAAGTACTCGTTGATCTCGGAGGTGGTAGACTGGGGAGAACAACACAACGACGCGTCCTCCGACTCTGACGGCGAGGATGGGTGCGGTTGAGCACGGCTTAGCTGTGCAGGCGACGGTGATGGCAGACATCAATACCCAGTTGAATCAGCCGGTGTTGGGTCTCACCAAGGCGGCGGAGACGGCGGCGAAGAATTCTGATTCCTGCCACGCCCTCTCTATTACCACTGAGCGTTTACTGAAGAATCATGAAGTGGTGCTCGGTAAGGTGAACACCATTGAGCACAATGTGGAGGAACTCGTCACTCGGGTTCAATCTCTGGAGGGATCCATTTCCTCGGCGCTGCAGCGCACATCCAGCCCTCATTGGCGCCGCGAAGACCCCGAAAACCAGAGCAGTGCCACTCAGCATGCTCTGGCCAATGGTGCGTCTCAATTACCCCTTATTCATGTTGATGCTATTACACCTCGTGAGACTCATCATGTGCGTGAGAGATACCATAGAGATCATCATGAATTTCGCATGCCTAAAACCAATTTTCCTAAATTTGATTTTTCTCATCCTAAGCTGTGGAAGGAAAAAGCAGAAAAATATTTCAATATGTTCAATGTGCCTGAAGAGTATAAAGTAGATTATTCCACTCTTCATTTCATTGGTACTGCGGCTTTATGGTTGCAAACTTATGAAGCTCAACATACTGTGGAATGTTGGGTGCAACTGTGTGTTGCGGTCTGTCAAAAATTTGCTAAAAACCTTTATTATACTGACATGAGTAAAACCTTGAGCATTAGACAAACGGGAGATATTGATAGTTATGTGAAGGAGTTTGAGGCTTTAATGCATCAACTTTTAGCTCATAATCATGCCTTAGATGACACCTTCTTTGTGGCAAAATTCATCAAGGGTTTGAAAAAGGAAATTCGTTCTGCTATCATCCTTCATAAACCTAGAACGGTTGATGCTGCGATATCTTTGGCCTTATTACAGGAATCTCAGCTGCAAGCTGGTTATTCAAAAAAGTATGAATACAAACGGTGGCATAATCAAGCTGGTCCGAGCAAGTTGGGAGCACATCCTGTTGAGCAAGTTGGGGAAGTTGCCAAGCCAAATGTCCCAGTCATGGTTGGTAAGTTGGATACATTACGAGCTCAGAGGCATGCACGTGGCGAATGCTTCAAATGTGGGGGCAAGTATGTCCTGACACACAAATGTCCTGCTCAAGTTCAATTGGCAGTAATCAATGAAATTTGTGATGCTTTGGAATTGGACAAGGAAAGTAGTTCAAATGATGAAGCAAGTGAAGCTAGTTCAGAAAGCAGTGATTCGGAAACAGAGCAAGCTAATTGTATTTCCTTAGCGGCAGCTGAAGGCACCGTCAGTAAGAAAACAATGAGATTGTTGGGATTCATTTGTAAAACTCAAGTCCTCATTCTTATTGACTCGGGAAGCTCTGGAAACTTCATTAATGCTGCTCTAGTTTCTAAACTTCAATTACCAGTGAAGCAGCTTCCCATGGTACAAGTTACTATAGCAGATGGGAGCAAAATGCCTTGTCAGGAAGGGATTTCTCAGCTTCAGTGGGGCGTCCAAGACATTAAATTTTCAACTGATGTGAGGGTGTTGCCTATCAAGTGTTATGATATTATATTGGGTATGGACTGGCTCGAATCTTGTAATGGTGGCAAGATGTTTGTCGATTGGAAATGGAAGAAAATGAGGTTCACTCATGAGGGCAAGCGCATAACACTCAGAGGGTTGTCTGCAAATAATAAGCATTGTCCAACTATCACCGAAGCGGTGGTTAATCAGTTGATACAAGAAGACGCGGTGGCACAATTGATCACTCTACAACATGCTCAAATGCAATTGGCAGAAGCTACTGTTCCGGTAGTTATCCAACAAATAATTGATCAAAATGAGAAACTGTTCAGAGAACCAGAAGAATTGCCACCAAGAAGGTCCTTTGATCATCAAATTCCTCTGATTCCGGGTGATGTACCTGTTCAAAAGAAGCCTTACCGTTATGCTCCCACTCAAAAAGACGAGTTGGAACAACAAATAGCGGAGATGATCAAAACTGGAGTGATTCAGCCAAGTCACAGTCCTTATGCATCTCTGGTAATTTTAGTTAAAAAGAAGGATGGCAGCTGGAGAATGTGTGTGGATTATCGGTACCTCAATGCTCTTACGGTGAAGAACAAGTATCCTCTGCCAGTGATCGATGAACTACTGGACGAGTTGCATGGTTCCCAATTTTTCACTAAACTGGATTTACGGAGTGGATATCATCAAATCCGCATGGCTGAGGGAGAAGAATTTAAAACAACCTTCAAAACCCATCACGAGCACTGGGAGTTCAAGGTGATGCCGTTCGGCCTTACTAATGCCCTAGCCACCTTTCAAATGGCGATGAATGTTATCTTTGCATCTTTATTGCTTAAAGGTGTATTGATCTTCATGGATGATATCCTCCTGTATTCCAAAACCTTGCTTGAGCATAAGGAGTTACTGCAAAAGGTGTTTGCCATTTTGGAGAAGCAACAATTCTATGTTAAGCTATCCAAGTGTTCCTTTGCACAAACTGAATTGGAGTATCTTGTTCATATCATTAGTGCTCGTGGAGTTGCTACTGAACCATCAAAAATTCAAGCTATTGTGGGATTGGCCAGTACCTTTGAATTTAAAAGAGCTGCGAGCTTTTGTGGGACTTGCGGGTTACTTCCCTAAGTACATTGCATTATATGGACTTATCAGTAAACCATTGACAGAGTTGCTTAAGAAACATGTTCAATTTATGTGGACATCAACAACGGAAGCAGCCTTTCAAGCTTTGAAGACAGCACTCATGAATGCACCAGTATTGGCCTTGCCAAACTTTCAAGTGCCATTTGATATTTACACAGATGCCTCAGGCCTAGGAGTGGGGGCAGTTTTATCACAAGGTGGGCATCCTGTAGCATATTTGAGCAAAGCCCTTTGCCCAAGAAATCAGGCTTTATCTACTTATGAAAAAGAATGTTTGGCTTTGATTATGGCAGTTGAGAAGTGGAAGCCTTATCTTCAGCATCAACAGTTCACCATCTATACTGACCATAAAAGTTTAATACACTTGGAAGCTCAGCAGTTAACCAATTCCATGCAACACAAAGCCTTCTACAAATTATTGGGACTTCAATATCAAGTGAAGTACCACCAGGGCAGTGCAAATACTGCAGCTGATGCTTTGTCTAGCCGTCCTGTTGATCAAGAAATACATGCCTTATCGGCTGGTAAACCTAAGTGGTTGGAAATTGTTGTTGAAAGTTACAACTCTGACCCCCAGGCCAAGGAATTGTTGACTCAACTCAGCATCTCCAGTCCTGATGCACAGGGATACGCTCTGCATGATGGTGTTATCAAATACAAGGATCGAGTATGGCTCGGCAATCATGCTGAAGCTAAAAATGCTATTCTGTTGGCTTTGCATGATAGTGGCATTGGTGGACACAGTGGCTTTACTGCTACTTATCATAAAGTGAAAGCGCTTTTCGCATGGCCTAATATGAAACAAGATATTAAGAAGTATGTGGCTCATTGTGGTGTTTGCCAGCAAGCGAAACCAGAGCACACAGGTAAACCGGGACTGCTACAGCCACTACCAATTCCAACTAGAGCGTGGGAGATTGTTAGTTTGGATTTTGTGGAAGGTTTGCCGAAATCATCAAAGTTTGATACCATCTTGGTGATCATTGATAAGTTTACCAAGTATGGGCATTTCATACCCTTGGTACATCCTTTTACGGCTCCGACTGTGGCACAACTTTATGTTGATCATGTTTATAAGCTTCATGGCTTGCCATCCGTTATCATATCTGACCGAGACAGAGTCTTTATCAGTGCTTTGTGGCAGCAGCTGTTTACACTCACTGACACTACATTAAACATGAGTTCGAGCTATCACCCCCAGACAGATGGCCAAACAGAAAGGCTCAATCAGTGTATGGAAACATACTTGCGGTGTATGACCCAGGCATGTCCTACTAAATGGTCTAAATGGTTAGCTCTGGCAGAATTTTGGTACAACACAACCTTTCATTCATCGCTTGGAAGATCACCCTTTGAGGTGCTCTATGGCTATAAACCTAAGCATTTTGGGCTGCAGGACCCTAAACCAGATACAGTTCCGGATCTGGCGACTTGGTTGCAAGACAAAGATGATATGCAGAGGGTAATTTAACAGAATTTGTTGAGAGCATAGCAACGAATGAAATCACAAGCGGACAAACATCGTGTGGAGAGGTCATTTGCAGTGGGTGATCAGGTTTATTTGAAGTTACAGCCGTATGTGCAGATGTCAGTGGCTCGTCGCACAAACCAGAAATTGAGCTACAAATACTTTGGGCCTTATGAAGTCCTCCAGCGAGTGGGTGCGGTGGCTTACAAACTTAAACTTCCACCTGGCAGTCACATCCATCCAGTGGTGCATGTCTCTCTTTTGAAGCAAGCACTCCCAGCAAACACAGTGGCGCAACCTGACATGCCGTCCCAATGTGTTCTTCTTCACGATGTTCAGGAACCATTGCAGATACTGGCTCACCGGCAAGTTTCTTCAGGTAAAAATGCAGTTTCTATGGTGCAGGTGCAGTGGAGTGGCCTGCCGTCTTCTTGGTCCACCTAGGAGAATGAGAATCGATTGAAGCTTGACTATCCAGATGCTCCTGCTTGGGGTCAAGCATGAACTCAAGAGGAGGGGAATGTCACGACCACTACTGGGCCGTGACCCATCTCTGGCCCATCAACGAGAAGCCCTAGGAGAACATGTGTGTAGGGCTGCTGTGTCAGCTGACCGGGCAATGCCCATGTATCTGGGGTGTGTGTAGAAGTGAGGTATCGATGATCAAACACGGAAAACGTGTGTCTCCTTCTTCCTGCTACTCTGCTCTCCTCCCTCCCACGAATTCTCTTCTCTGTATCAGATCTAAGAGGCGTATCTGCCTGTGTAAGGATGGATTCCAGCTATTTGGTGTGCTGCCATTAGTTAGGTTCGTCACAAATATGTAGAAGGAATACCAAGAACTACAATATTAAATAAAATGTATTACGAAAATATTGTAAATCTATTTGAGATTTGGTATTGTAGATCTTCATGGTTTTTGTCCATACACTTGGTATACTCAGCAGCTTCCTGCTTTGTATATAATGGGCAGCTCATCATCAGGTGTACAATGAGGCAGCGCTTGTGCATTTTCATGCATAGAGGCAGCTCAGCTCACACTGTCAGTGCTTTGTACTTGCTGTAATGGGATTTAATTGCTGGCATCTTCATAGTAGGGGTTAGCTTGAAGCGAAAGCCGGCCGCCATGGCTGGAGGAGACCAGAAAGATGCGCCTTTGCCAGCAGCTCGCTCCCCTGGTCTGCTCTACTAGGCTAGCTGCATACACTACACAAGTGACCGGGACTGAAATTTGGCAAATTTTTGTAACTTTTATCTTACCAAATTTAGCTGCGAATCCAAAAGTTGTTTCTGATCATAAAACAAACAAATTGCAGATGCTGGATTAATTGACTCCCTGTAGTACTTTCGGTCAGTAAACAACAGCAAAAAGAGATCGGTTGCAGGTCTCACCAACATCGAAATATGAACTCTCTTAGAATGAAACTGCTGCTATATTAGGTAGAAGAGATGTTTGAAGTACACATGCCAGAATCCGCTGACACCTATTTTTTGCTTATGTCCTGCACCTGTACAGATGCTACTACATAGAGTACTACTGCTACTATGTACAAAGAATGAGCAGCTGTGGGTCAATCTCAACCCTAATGCAACCCCGGCGTCTCGGATCCCTCCCTCGTATATCAATGACATGGTTGAACAAGACGACCGTCGATCCGACAAAGAGCTGCCACCAGAACAAAAAAGAACAGATCAAATCTTATATTTTTCCTTCTGTATACGCTTCTGTTTTTTACTGCTACAACTAGTCTAGAACTCTAAGTGCCACCACCTCTTCTTTCTGTTCTCCTCAATGACGGGCAGCTCTGCAACGGACCATGATCAGCATGTGAGATGCCAAATCAAGCGATTAAAATGAAATTACACTATGCGAAGTGTAGATGGTACCTCCTTCCGGGTATATCGAGTTGTAGTGCACCTCCGCCCAGAAACTCAAGCATATGACTGCAGTCAGGGGAACAAAAAAAATTAGCTTTGTATCGATACACATAGACTGAAACTAAGCTGGTAAATATTCAAACCAGTTCAGTAACGGCTAATTAATTGGCAACTACTGGGAGGATCGATGTTACCTCTATTTGATTTTTGAACTACTGGGAGGATTTCGATGTAGCACGTGTCTCTGAAGGATGTTAGGATGAAGATCTTTACGCCGTACTGCAAGAATCAGTGCATGTGTTTCAGTACAATAGAAATAGCAGAGCAGTCATTCAACATGACCAGCTCAGTGGTATAATGCCAAGATATTCTGTTCATTTACTGCAGTGGTGAAATAAAAGAGATTTTCTGTTCATTTACTGCATAAATCGGATAAAGAAGTATGTACAGCAGATCGATAAAAAGGTGAAAGGATATGTACAGCAGATCGATAAAAGGATGAGGAAGAACATGTTTACCGAATCTGCGGCAGCCTGCAGTGTAACATGGTCACCCCACTCTCCGTTCCTGGTTGATTCAGTTAGTGTAACAAAGTGAGAATATGTATCGTTGCACTATCATTCAAACATTTAGTAATAGATAGTATAAAAGGAGCAACAACTGACTTTGGCATCTTCTTAAGATATTCTCTGTAATCCATAGGAACATATCCAGCATATATCTCAGGATGGGATTCAAGCTGTGAAACGGTTAGGAGTGCAGAGGGAATACATTAATGTGGGAACGACGGAATCTGACAAGGAAAAATAATCATAATGATACAAAGAAAAGCAGGCACTTCATATAGTTATATTGATCGACAAAATCATTCTTACACAGTGACAATACTAACCTGCTTCATCACTTGCTGCCGTACAAATCTATGGTGTTCAGGAGTACGGTAAAATTGATCAGACAATGCCCGAAACTGTATGAAAGAAAGATTTGGAAAGAGATAAGTACTTGTGGAGAGGTTTGTACTGAGATGAAACATGATACTCTGGAAATGGAAAATAAGAAACTGAAAACTTTAAATTAACCTGACAATTGCCATCTCCGTTAACCTTGAGCTCAACCAAGCCATACAACACCAACCTAAATAAGAGATCGTATCCAAGGATTATAATAGTAAATAAAACTCTGTGTATGAGATACGGAGTAAATAACAATTTCCAGTCCTAAAAGATGTTAGGATGAGCTTCAGGTTGTCTTCGGTCATAGTTTTGAAAAGATAGCTAGTATGGCTTGGCGACAAGAGAAATAAACTGCTGGGTTGCTTACCTGTCAAGAAGTCTTTCGTGATCTGAAAATGCGTCATCAAAAGAAGGAATCTCTCCATTTGTTTTAGGAACATGCTGCAGCAGCAAATAGAATGAGTAAGAAGATCTAGGACATAACACATGCATGTTAATGAGAAGGGCTCCAAAGGATGAGATTGTTGATCATCAAAGGAGAATTAGACACGAGGGTACTGAAATTTCATGACTGACTAAAAAGGGGGCCTTGAACATAGTCACTAGGTAAACAATCCTAATAAATCTACAGCATTATGGTTTGTCAGAAAAATTGTGTTGGGCATCTTTGAGTAGTAACCAATGCATTTGTCTAGTAATTGTCTAGCAGGAATTAGCAATCCCAACCCGGAGGGCATGTTTATGCGTTGGCTAGATAAGACATCCAAGGTGGAATTATGAAACCCAAACAGCTAAACTCAACATTTGTTCATCATGTTGTAAATACGTAAATGGCCACTTGTTGCTCCAAACTGAACCTCACTCTAGTAAACTGCATCTCACGGTTTCACATTCAGACTATTCTGTCATAATAATGGATATATGTTGGATGAGTAGGAACTTACAGGAACAGGAACCATGTCGTTCAACCTCTTGCCGACCTCGCCATCGAGAGCGGAGAAATCCTCGACGAGCTCTATCGAGCAGCTTCGGCCATCATCTTGCGCATTGCTGCCATCTTCAGGGCTGGAGCAGGAACTGAAGGGCTTTGCTTGTCCCTCTTCTTCTCCTACATAAGGTGGAGCTGTACACGCAGCAGCATTCAGGCAACAAAAGCAGTCGAGAGATGATGAAATGGTCAATCTGCTCTGAAAGAAAGGTGGACACGCTCCTTTGATGTGCAGTAGTGTGTGAAGAAAGAAGAAGCACCTGATGGCAGATAGCTGACGATCTCGGGGCGGAACCACTGCTGGGCGAGGACGGCGGCGTCGGCGAAGCAGGAGGTCCCCGAGGCCTCGGCCATGGCGACCTGGGCGAGCTCCTCCTGCAGCGCGTGCGCGATGACCTCGTCGTTCTCGACCGCGTCGACTCTGACGTCGAGGAGGCCGTGCGGCGGCAGCGGGGCGTATTCGGTGGTGGGGGATTGGGGCCGGTGGGCGCAGGGTACGGAGCCGCCACCGCCGCCGAGGAGGGCGTGCAGGGTCTGCGGCGGCGGCGGCGGGGCGTAGTCGGTGGTGGGGGACTGGGGACGATGGGCGGAAGGGAGGAGGTGATGGAGTCCCCAGCGGACGATGCTGGGGTCCAGATCTTGGTGCCGCAGAACCATGGCGTGGGCTCGATCGATGCGATTTGGCCGGGGAGCTTGATAGGATTGACCTTGGTCCGGTCCCGCGGCGGAAACCGAACCGAAACGAATCGCGGAAGACGGCGAGGAATCGAGAAGAACTGATCTTATTCGCAAAAAAAAAGAAAAAGAGAAGAACTGATCTTGACTTATTGTCTCTTGCTTGGCGACGAAGCACCCACCCACCAATATAGGGGACTCGCGAACGAAGAAACCGAATTGAATTGACGATGGGGACAGCGAACTCCGAAATTCCTCGGGGCAGGACGAGAAATTAAATATTTGTAGTAGGAATATTGCCGTGAGCGTGTAGTGTTCTGGCTAGGGGAGCTGCCGGGAAAGGAAAAGAACGGAGGCGGGCGGCAACAGCAAGAAGCAACTCCAAACGGTTTCGGTTTCCTTTCTCGATCGTCAGGAAGACGAAGACGAAGAAGAAGCGTGTGGGGGCCCGCAAGCCAGTGGCACGTGACGCCACGGGAATGCCGGAGCTAGCCGACTTTCTTTCTTGAGCTGCTCGCCGCCGGCCTCGGTTTGGTAAACAAACCATTTTCGTACCGCCGGCCTCCACTTGCCTCGTCTCCTTTGACCCATTTCTTCCCCTGTGGACCCCACCGAATCGTCCGATCATCGCCGACCCAGTGGGCAGCAGAAAGATTTTAAGGATGTGACTCTCAACTCAACGGCAGGCGCGTGGGACACACGGTTTTTGGTCACGGGCTGCAGATGCATACGTTGTGTAAAACATTTTTTCATGTAAATAACTTCAACAAAAAATTCGTGTATATATCGGTACATTTTATGTTAGAGCAAAAAAGTTTCGCTGAGAAAAGATATTTTTTTTCAGACCTGTGCAAAAAAATAAAAAAATGTCTCGTACAAAGTCATTTTGGAGCGTCCGAATTTGTACTTTTTTACGTAGGTAACAATTTTTTTTTCTCTGTGAACTTTTTTTTGACAAGGGGTGGGGCCAAGAAGACCCCGGTGCTGCATTATATTGAAACACGTGGCGGGTGCAATTTTGCCGGCGACCTGCAGGTGCATGGAGCACCGCGATCAGAGAGGGGAACGCTCGGATGCTGTCCTCCGGCGATGAACCGCTGGCGCCGGCTAGCTCGAAGTAACTGGGGACGAACCACTTGGCCATCTCGAGCTGCCGAGCTCCGGCGCAAGATTCGACAGGCCTCCGTCTTGGAGGTTGAAGATGGGCCGTCATATCGGCCGAAGAGTCGCTCTGGGATGCAGCAAGAACCTCCACGACGCAGAAGTTGATGAAGACTAGCGACATCTCTTCCACTCCTCACCGCCACAGCCGGCCAGAGGAAGAGCCGCCTGTTTCACGCCTGCTGCAGGGTGGACACCAATGGCTTCTGGAAGTAGAAGCCACCAACCGAGCTTATTAGAGTAGCAGCGGAAGATGCTTGACGCGACGGAACCCCACCATGGTGCACCAAGCAACGCCAGGTTCTTCCACTCCGACAGCGTGCTCGCCTCGCCGTCAGGGTAGCTACAGGACATCAGCAGCCGCACGCATCCCTCCTTCTTCCTCCCGCCACCACGGCCAGCTAGAAGAAGCAGAGGAGCCCACAACGAGAAGATGCCGAGGCGCTTATTGAAGAAGGCAACCGACGACCTGCCATCTCCGCCTCTCCTCCTCCTCGGAGGCTTGACGAAGCACAACTCGTTGGCGTGCTCGACGCCGCGCCCGTACGCCGGAGCCGCTGACCTTCGGGGCAGAGGAGACGGCAAAACGCCATTCGCCACGGAGGACAACTCGCCATGCTCGAGAAACCCTAAACTACTCTCTAATCTACTGCTATACAAGGCGGACCGGCACCCTAGAGCAGCTCCATGCCAGCCAGCGCGAGCGCCGACGGAGATGGCGGCCGGATCTGGCCGGAAACGGCGGTGCACTCTCAACGGGCTGGGGAACGGGAGAGGAGAGGAAAAAGTTCTATGAACTTTTTGTGCTAACATTAAAGGAATGTCTTGATGTATATCCGAAATTTTTGTTTTGAATTTTTTGACATTCTGAAATTTGTTTTTTGAGCAGTGGGTGCATGCACCCATGACCCGATATGGAATTCTGCAGCCGCGTGCTCGTACCAACAACGCAAAGTGTGCCAAGAGACATGGTAAAGAAAAAAGGTGCCACGCAAGTGGATGGCAGCCTGATAGTAGGCCAGAAACGTAAGCAAGTCCATCAACTTCCGAGACGGTGGAGGCGAACCCTTTGGCCTTGGTTGTGCACTAAGGTGTCCCTGTGCAAGAGACGAGCGTTGCGGAAAATGATGATGATAAGAGCACGGATTCTAACAAGAAGTTGAAGAAGAGCGGACCGGCGAATCAGGCGGGAACTACGGAGCAGCCCCGCCGCACGCGGTGAGTATCTTACGTTGGAGCTGTTGTGGTCTCGAGACAGACGCGACAGTTGGTGAGCTTCGCTAGTTGGTGAAGGCTCATCGCGGTCTTCTTAGAGCAACTCTAACAGCTGCCCTATATTAGAAGGGATGTTTTCGTGTATAGGGCACCTGTTTTAGCGTTTTAGGGCGCCAAATTTTTTTTCTGCTTTACCAGCATCCTTATAATATGGCACCTCCTCTCCAACAGTGTCCTATTTAAGGGCAGCGCGGCCACGCCCTCCATCCATCCTTTGACACATTTGAACATAGATATCAAACAAATAATATGATAAATGATCTAAAATAAATTCAAACAAATACAAATTAAATAGTACTTAATTATTACAATACAATATAAATAGTTTATCAAATGGTTTATCAAATAGTAGATCAAACAACACACAAATGTTTATCAAATTGTTCATCTTGCATACAACACCACTGAATCAAGTACATGGCTTTGATCTTTGCCTTCCATTCCATGCCCACCACTCCTCAATGAGATCCTTTTGAAGACCTTCATGCACATCGGAGTCTCGAATGTCGTGGTAGGAGTCAACAAAGCGGGCAACACGGTCTCCACCTCGCCTCGGCCGAACCGGCCGGCCCATCAACTCATATGTGCCATAGACAACATTTTGGTCACACTCGTTCTCTATGATCATGTTATGCATGATCACACATGCATGCATTATGTACCAAAGGATCTTTTGATCCCAAAACCTAGCCGGTCCTCTCACAATTGCAAATTGCGCTTGTATAATCTCAAATGCTCTCTCCACATCTTTCCTAGCCGCCGCTTGAGCATTATGAAAATCAAGTTCCTTTTTACCTTCGGGGCTTGCACCGGCTTCACAAATGTCGCCCACTTAGGATAAATCCCATTCGCAAGGTAGTAGCCCATCTTGTATGTCTTGCTGTTTGCTTGGAATTCCACCGGTGGTGACTCTCCATTGGCTAACTTGATAAATAGAGGAGACCGTTGGATGACATTGATATCGTTGCAAGAACCGGGCATGCCAAATAATGCATGCCATATCCAAGTCTCTTGGTCGGCCACGGCCTCAAGAATAATGGTGGAATCCTTATTGTGCCCTTGGAACTATCCATGCCACGCAGCAGGACAGTTCTTCCACCTCCAGTGCATGCAATCAATGAAACCGAGCATACCTGGAAAGCCACGGGCCTTGTTCATCTCCAGTAGCCGAGTCGTGTCTTGAGCATTGGGTGCTCTCAAGTACTCGGGCCCGAACACCTCAACCATCTCAACCGCAAACCGCTTCACACACTTGATGCTCTGACTCTCACTCATTGCCAAGTGATCGTCGACCATATCTGCAGGAATGCCGTATGACAACTGCCGCAATGCACTAGTCACCTTTTGATAGGTGATATGCCCTTGATCTCCGGTACAATTCCTCTTCTGCTCAAAGAATTTGTCGTGCAACTTGACACTCTCGGCGATGTGCTTGAACAAATCAATGCTCATGCAAAATCGGCGGCGAAAGTACCTCTCAGGAAACACCGGCGGCGAAACAAAGTAGTTGGCCATGAGCTTGGCATGTGCTTCTTCCCGGTGCCTCCGAATGTATTCCCGACCAATTTGAGAACCTCCATGCTTGGGCCTCTTGTTCATATCGCGATGAGCCATCAAGAGCATAGCAATGTCCTCCTCCTCTTGAGTATCAAACTTCTCATCGGATGTGGTGTAGTCAAATAAAAAAATCTACAAACACATAATACTAGATTACAATCTACTTCTAGTTCATTTCTGCACAAAATCATTTACAAATACACAAGTCTAAACAAAAAAAATGCTCACCTTCGTTGCCAAGCCGGTGCGGCAGGAGGTGGTCGGCGACGGCGGGGAATCGGCAGGGCGGCGGCGGGGAAGCGGCAGGGAGGTTCTAAGGCTCCGGATCCGTCAATCCCGACCCTCGGCGGCGCCGGAGATGGACGAATCGAGGCCGGGCGGTGGCGGAGCTTCGACGGCGATTCACGGCGGCGCCGGCGCATCGGAGGCCATCCCGACCGATTTGGGGGTGGGAGGAAGCTTTCGGAGGGGCGGCGGAGCGTTTCCGCGGTGGAGGGCGGCCGGCGGTGGGCGAATCGAGCTCGGCGGCGGCGAAATCTGGTCGAGGTGTGCGCGGCGCGGGGGCGGGAGCAGCTTTCCGCGTGGCGGTTGGTGCGCGCGGTGAAAATGAATGTAAAGGGCAGGGGGCGCGCGCGACCCTATTTGCCCCATATTTGGGGCAGAGAGGACGAAATTTTGGGGCAGCCCCATTTTAGGGCACGTGATATAGCAACTGTTGGAGACGTGTTTTTGCCATTTCGTGCCCTAAAAAAGGGTTTATTGGGCACCAAGCCTAATATAGGGCTGCTGTTAAAGTTGCTCTTAAAGTCACATCCTTATAATGACGAAAATAATGATACATTAGTTGAACAACTAGTTGAATTTGGCGTGGCGTCACGCCACGCCCTTGGTGATATTTTTGTGCATTATATTTGGAAATGCGCGCTTAAATTTTTTGAACAGACTTCTTATCCTTGCTAAATGCTAATATATGCAGTTAACTATCACATAACTTCCATTCTTTACCTCTAAGCTACATATCTTTTTTAGTCATTGCAGTTGTTATTAGGTAAACCAAGAATTATCGTCCGCAGACGAAAACAAATGTGTGTACTGACTAAATAAAAAGTTGATTATTATGGTAATGCATTCTAGAAAATGCTTTCTCTTTGGTAATATGTACAAATTCACAACATTAACTGTGGCGCCACCCTTGTTGGCGTCATTGCCATGTCATCACAGCCACGCTCCTTGCGGTGAATCAGCGGTGCCTTCCTTGGCTTAGTGTCATTGGCGTATCAGAAGTGTCTCTCCTTAGATTCATGTCATTGCGTCTATTTGGCAGTATGTACAAAATCTAGAAATGATTTCATACATATAAAGTTAAATCCAAAGTACAATATAAACTTATTTTAGAAATGAACATAAACAAAAGTATCAATATGCACCAAATCAATAGCATGACAGTAACATTGGTGAAAAACTTAAAAAGTTAATATGCTTTACATGCATTAGATCATTGAACTAAATTCCATAAAAAGGAAACTATTTAGTACACAACGGAGCATGAATAATATACTGATTAATCTTACCCTACCAACATGCTTTTATTTTCTGGATGTACCCAATGTGTCTGTGACAAAATAAAGTAAGAAATTATTTTCAAAATTCATCCATTGG
This sequence comes from Poa pratensis, assembly GCA_947311845.1. Classification (NCBI taxonomy): domain Eukaryota; kingdom Viridiplantae; phylum Streptophyta; class Magnoliopsida; order Poales; family Poaceae; genus Poa; species Poa pratensis. Next base: position 175,598,756 of record CAMZMU010000041.1, read on the forward strand.
TACTTATCTAGCTTCAAAACCCGTAATACAAAAAACAATCAGAGAAAGAAGACCTGGGAAAAAATCAAACATGGTGAGATGACTCATGACTGAAGGTCAGGGGCAACCTGTGAAATCAAAGCCGACTCGGCTGTCCTCGCCAGCCCCGCCTTCGTCCTCCACCAGCATCTCTAGGCTAGTCTCCATACCCGATCATGTGCACGAGTAAGGGAGTTAACTGAACATGCAACATCCAAATGTGTGTTGTTAATACCATGGCATGATCCATCATAACGAAATCTAGAATCGTGAATCTTTGTATTGCTAGACGTGTAAGATATTTTCTACTCGTTTGCAAAGAGTTTTGTATTCCAGAAAATCGAACTACAAATTAAATATGGTACAAAAATATGAGAATATTTGCGGACAAACATATAGCCAGAAGGTGTTTGTGGGTGAACTTTGAGAAGGACAGACATGTCAGTAGGCTCGAACGGGCAGATGGCATATGGCGACTAATCAGCGGCAAGGCACTGGAGGAGAGAATAACAGGGCATGGGTGAAGACGATAGTCGATGACGGTTGAACATGGCGTCAAACTTTTGCAAGGGAAACCGGTCATTCTTCATTTGGACCACTTATTTATTTCATATATAAAATGTTCAACACACCTACCTATAACCAATCTGATGCGCAGAAACTATATAGCCAATAAATTTTCATTACTTAGTCCTATAATTTATCATGAAAGAAAAACAGTTAGGAAAGCATATAACTTTAGGGGTGTGAGGATATATTATATTGCATCATATTACTTACAATTTTGGCTGCTGACAATTGTTCTTACTTACAATTGGATATATTATAAGCAAGCACCTTCTTACTTACAATTGGATATGTTAAATTTAGTATTTAATTTAAGTACATAATTAGTGGGAATGCACATTTTTTGAATTTGATTCCACAATTAGGGAAAGTTTATTTATGTGGTGTCCAAATATTGGCCAAATTGAAATGTTCAAATATATTTGTATTTAATTTTCTATAATTAGTTAGCGTATTTTTTAGCATTTTTGATATATTTTATTGAATATCCGACTATTCGCCCAAATGTTGGTCAAATTGGAATGTTCAAATATGTTTTTATTTTGTTATGAATAGCTAGCATTTTTAAAGCTTTTTTGATATATTTTATAGAATTTTGAAATATTTAGTAGTTTGAAATGTTCAAACATGTTTGTATTTCGCCATGAATATTTAATTAAAATTAGAAAAGGTAAATCTCCAAATGTTGACAAAATTTGAATATTAAAATATGGTTTTTTAGCATAAGTAGTTAGTATGTATTTTTCTGATCGTTTTGATATATTACTTCTATTTTTCCGATGGATATATCTAGAGATTTTGATTTTTCGATGATTTTCATTTTTCTGGAAATTATTTATGTAAACCGGTCCCACCCGTCAGCGATTAAACTTTTTTTTCAAAAATGATTTTGAAAAGGAAAAAAACTGACAGCCCGGGTCCACCGTGACGTCATGGTGACGTCAGCGGTGGCCGGACTTGCCCACGGCGACGACCACGGCAGAGCCGCATCCGAGCGAGCGGGAAGGCGCGGCTTGGCACGTCGAGCGCGGCTGCATCTGGTCGCCGGAGCGTCGCCGGCGACGTCGAAACGCAGCGGCGGATGGAACTGACGCCAGCGACGATTCCGCCGCGCGTGCGGCGTCCCGGCAGGCGTTTGTCGGCGAGGATGGAAAGGAGGCGACGGCGAACCTTCCTGCGTGCGTGGATCCATCGGGGGAGGCGCGGAGCGGCGACTGCGCGCGTCGGCGGCAGCGGCGACTCCGGCGTCGGGCGGGAGAAGGGAGGAGTGGAAGAGGATGTGAAGACGCTTTTCTACCGAGGTCCTTGAGTTTTTTGGAAATTGTGGCTAGGTCCTTGAGTTTTTTGGAAATTGTGAATTAGGACAGATTTTGAATTCTCATAGAACTAGTAGGGAAGTGCCTTTCTGTGGATTCCCTATCTGTGGCGCACCAAACCTACCATGCGCCACAAAAAATGTTCTGTGGCGCATACGTGCATGCGTGCGCCACAGAAAAATGGTGGGTCCCACCACCACAAATATCTGGTGAACTTTCTGTGGCGCATCCATCCACATGCGCCACAAAAATTCGGTGGGGCCCCTCCAATGATTGCATTGGTAATTTATCTGTGGCGCATGCGGAATTGTGCGCCACAGAAAACATGGTGCGGCCCCACCAATAATTTAAGTGGGCAACATTCTGTGGCGCATGCATGGTGGTGCGCCCAGAAAGACATGTTTGTGTGGCGCACCGTGATGCATGCGCCACCGAATGTTGCCTCTAGATCTACAAAAAGGTGGCAACCCCCTCTACCTACCACCATTTACTTCTCTTCTTCCTCCTCCACCTCCACCTAGCTTGTATTTCTCTTCCCTCCCCTCCTATTTTGCCCATAGTTTTCTCCAATTTTTTAGTAAAACCTATTTTGTTTGATAGATTATTGGTGAGGGTTTAGGAGAGCCTCCAATACATCTCTTTTTGTCCACTAGTTTCTCTCCAACATCACACGCTCTCTCATCGATCACGGTCACGTCTCGGCACCGAATATACTAGGTGAGACATGGATCTACATGGATGATGAACATGCATATGCATGTTTGGTGGCGCCGACAGTGTGTGTATGGCCGGATGTGTGTCGTGGTTGTTTATGTTCTGACCATGGTGTCGTGTATGTGGATGTTGCCGGCAACATGATTTGTGAAATGTCTGCAGGTACCCATGAGGCCCTTGAGTTTGCCAGAACGTCGATTAACTTCCGTTCCGGCAAATTCGGGTACTCCATATGTCCAATTTTTTAGCAAAGGTCATGCCGAAATTTTTCGTGAATTTTGGCATGGCTTTGCTAAAAACAAGACATATGGGGTATTGCGACTAATGCATGGGCCGTGTATCTTAGTACTTAATTAAGTGATTTTTTTCTTATATTTGGTGTACTAACTTCGACATTTTTTCTTATAGGTGAGACGAACATGGCTGACAATAACGAGGCCAGGGGTTCTCGAACAGGAGGCGAGGAACCGAGAGAGGAAAATAGTAGTATTCAGACGGTCATCGCACAGGCAGTGACAACGACGTTCACGTCGATCTTTACTACCGTCTGTGAGTCTGTCAGGGTTTGGATTGAGGGAGGGAGAAAAGGGCCTCCCCAGTGATCAGCTTCGGCTCCAACAAGTACTCAATCAATGTGCCTACTATAGAAGATGCACCCCCAGCATCCCCAGAGGTAAAGAAGAAGAAGCACAGAAAGAGAAGTAAGCCAGCTCCTAAGACGACTATCCGGGGGTATGAAGACATGGTATCACCCCGTGCGGATGGCTTGAGCCGAGTTCATGAAGCTGGTCAACCGATCCTGTCTCGGGAGCTGCTCCACCTCGCAGACGGATGCATGCTCTCTTTGCAAAATGCTATCTTGACGCGAGAGAGCAACCTTCTTAAAGAAGATAATCCAAATTACCCGGTGTTCACTGTCTAGGTGCCAAAAGACTTGGCCGAGTTCGTCCATGAAACCCCCGCGGATCTGTTTTTCATATCGTACGAGGACGTCTTCAAGCTGTTTCACTTTAGACGGCTGGACTATAACTTGGTCCGCCTATATGCGCTCAACCAAGCGATGAGGATCAGGAGAGATAATACCCCGTACATCAAGGTAGTGGATCCCTACTACATGCGTGACAGCCTGCTGGTGGAAGGATCAACGACACGGGCCAAGGCCACGAAGTTCCTCCAGAGAATCATGCTGAACAACAAGGATAAGAACAGCTTTCTTATTCCTTTCTTTTCCGAGTAAGTACACATCCGGTCGCCGCCGTCGTATCTTATGATTTCTTATAGATTTCTTCAGTTGTTGATCCTTTCCAACATTCCGTTTCAATTGTGTTGAGTAGTGACGAGTACACAGTACTCATCGTCGTAAGCCCGAGGTGGTCCGTTGCCACTTATTTTGACTCGGGGAGTCCTAAAGACTACACCAGAATAAAGGGTGTTCTCGATGAGGCTCTCGAGGGCTATGCCCAAAAGGGAGGCCACTTCCACAAAGAAAAGAATGGGGAACGTTTAATGAAGGACAACAAACACATTTTTTGGCATGGGACCGGGTTCCATTGCATCAAGCATGCGTCTGGCAGCGTGAAGGATGCCTTCTACGTCCTCCATCACATTAAAGGGCTTGTCCGGGATGTAGAGACAACGAGGTGGTGTGGCACCCCGATCCAGATGATCGAGTTACCCCATATACCAGTCCCAGAAACACTGGATATATGACAGCTTGATACAAAAGCATAACCAAATTTATTCAAAGGCTTCGAGTTCGGACAGATACAACATATTACAATACGGGGTGAGGCCCCAGCTTTGGCGCAACGGCGCACACAACAGTATGTACATTATTTTTCTAACATCGGCCTCTAGCGGAAGTCGTAACGGAAGCATAGACGGTAGCGTGGCGACAGCGGGCATTACTCCACAGGGTTCTGCCTGGAATACGGGTTCCTAGTTCTCGTAGAGCGGGTACTCGGCGACTGGTTCAGCAGGGTCTGGCCACATGAAAAGCCAGGTAAGTACTTGAAGTACTCGCAAGACAACAGCCCAAAAACAAGCAAGGTCTACCTATATGGCATGGCATGGTTCAGAAAGTAACATGGCAGGAGTTCGGGTGCGAGGATGAGTCCAAGCTTAACGGTTGGACATAACTTACCTACTTACCTTTGTAGGGGTGTTTCATGTCATCGAGTGAGATCACGTTTCTCACTCGATAACTCGCAAAGCAACTAGGCTACCAAGCCTCTAGCCAATTCCGGCTTAGATCACAACTTTCCAAGTCCTTAGCCAACTTTGGCTTAGACTCACAACAATTCCGTAATCACTGGGTCTCAGATTAATTATTTCTCCAAGTTCGACTGGACTGACCCCTAGTGTGACTTGACCCAAACAAGTCCCATAACCCGGGGACAGGGCTAGAATCTAGATTACACTCTCGAGAGGTTGCAACTTTTGTCCACACGCTGAAGTCTAGGCTTGTACCGCCGGTACCGAAGTACTAGAACCAACCATGGCGGCAGCACAAACCTGTACTTCCACAGTCGTTTACTCCACCAAGACACTCCCTGTATAGCCACCGACATAACTCTATGCCTTATGCAGAAGTGAATCCGGCACGTCCCCAACCCATGAGCGACGCCTAGCTCCGGAACCTTCGCAAGCCTAGCCCCGACCAACTATGGTAACCGACTAGACTTGCCAAAGGGGTGGCATCAAAGGAGGCTGATAAAATACCCGGCCATGGTCCGCCCACACGGACGACGCATGGTTGTGCGAGGTGTTTGGTGAGTGGCACTAAGTGACTCAATCTAGTCGAGGGAGGTGATTATCTTCTTAGTCAAATTTTATATCCAGTTTCCAACCAACAACAAGCAACACAAGCAAAGCATATAACAATAACAACATAATACTTGCATGAATAAACAACAACATAACAATAATAACAATAATACCCGGGTGACGGTGGCGGGCAACCCGGCCGGTGTTACTCGGGGGTTAGTGATAAAACAATAACAATGATAGCATATAATTCCCCCACTTCCTCGGCTGAGGCGGGAGACCCTGCCATTGCCCCGGAAGTGTGAGTGTCACCGTAAAAGAATAACCGAAAAGCACTCAAGAAAATGAGAGAGCATCCATTCCACTCGAAGGTTACTTTGACGTGGTGTCAGCAATCTCGGCAAAAGAACCGCGGAAAAGTCAGCTCCCAGCATCGCAGTCCGGATGGCCTAAGCCAGCCATATTTGACGGTGGGACAAGAGGCAACTAACACGAATGCCCCCATCCCCGAGGATCATAAGACGACATTCGTCCGCTCCTCACCTCGGCGATGAAGAAGGAGAAAAACCAAACAAAGCCCCGCAAAGCGAGACGCACAGTTGTAATAATTTCCCCCACTTCCTCGGCTGAGGCGGGAGGCCCTGCCATTGCCCCGGAAGTGTGAGTGTTGCATAGGTAAACGATGTAATAGAGTGCAGTAATTTAACATGCAATATGACATGCGAGGTGCAGCAGACATTAATTCAACAGACAAAATATTTTCTAAGTCGACCAAGTTTGAAGTTGGGTTGGTGGCTTGCCTTCGGGTTCGGGAATAACTTCTACTCCGTCGGAGGGGTTTGGATCTAAAAGCACAGGACAAAAATGCATCAAAACAACTCCTAAATGATTTCAAATAAATGCAAAATCAATTAATTCCAAATAAATTGTTTCTGGTCCCATTGGAAAGAGAAAAATCAAACTAAGCCAACAAAATTGGTTTCATATTTTTCTGACTATTTTTCAAAAAGATATTGCATTTTGAATTTTGACTCATTTTTGCCCTTTTCCAATTAGAAAATAAACCAGAAAAACGGTTCAGGAAAAAGAATAAAAATCTGACAGTGGGACCCACCCGTCAGTGACACGGTTTTAAACCGTTATTACGTGCGAGTTTGGACGCGGCACTGTGCGACTCCGGCGAGCACTCCGGCGGCGTTTTCCGGCGGCTAGGGGGTAGGGGAGGCGAGGGAGAGGGTGCTGGGCGGCTCGGGGTGGCTTGGCGGAGCTCGACGGCGTACTGGTGGGTGCTGGAGAGGCCGGGCTCGAGCGGAGCGTCACGGACCGCGGCGGTGGTGGTGTGTCGACGACGAACCCGTCGATTCCGGCCACGGCTTGCCACGGCGAGGACAGCTACGGGTCCGCCATGCTCCAGAGAGGCTGTGGGTGGAGGGAATCGAGCAGGGGAGCTTCTACGGTGGGGGAATCGTGTGGAGGCCGTGCGGCGGAGGTGGGGCGGATTCCGGCGATGGGAAGCTTCCCAGGAGCTACGGCTAGGGGAGAAGGAAGCTGAGGGGCAGGGGAGGGTGGTGTGGTGGTCTGGGTGCTCCGGGGTGGTCCTTTTATAGCGTTTCGCGAGCGTCCGCCATTAATGGGGCGCGGTGGTGGACGGCACTGCTCGCCGTCGCTGTTCTGGGCGGTGCGTCGCGGCGTGGGTGGCTGCTTCGCGTGTCCTGCGGCATTGACGAGCTTGCAGGGGAGAGGGGAGGCCAGGAGGGGGTGGACGGCTTGGGCGCGGCGGGAGCTGCCGACACGCGGCCGCGACGGCCACTGTGCTGCGCGGCGCGTCGCCTAGCCGCGGCGAGGCTAGCGGATGGCGGCGTTGCTGGTGTCCTTGCGCCTTAACGCACGCCAGGAGGACGGCGCAGGCACGGGGAAGCAGGGAATGGCTCGGGAGGGGGGGGGGACGGCACGGCGGCGTCGACATCTGGCGGCGACAGTCGCGCGGCGCGTCGCCGTGCGCGTGGAGGCTAGCCACGGGAGGGTTGCCGGCGTCGGGGAGGAAGTAATTGAGCTCAGGGGAGGTGGAGCTGGCTGGGGTGTGGCTGGGGGTGGCCGTGGCGTCGCCGGCGACACCTGGCGCGCCACTGGACGCGTCGATGCCGGCGGTGAGCGCTGCCAGGGGCGTGCCGACAGCGGCATCGAGCCATAACTCGCGAACCCGTGATCCAAATCGAGTGGGGTTTTGATCCTCGTGCGCCAAATGAGATTATCTACAACTTTCCCAACTAGTGTTTGGTCCAAAACGAAAGTTGGTCTATAGAGATTTTTGAAAAAACAGTACTGCCCAAAAGGGGACAAATGGTTTTGGTGAAGCAAATGAAATTTAAAAGGGTTCACAAAATTCCCTGAGGTGTGTGTGTCCATTGTGGTTGTGCCTAGGGCCTTGGCTCACAAGAAAACAAAAGTTCCCTTTGCACTTTGAAAATAAGAAGAAAATGGGCAGAAACTTAAGTGGAGAGTTACTCCAAAATTTTGCAAACAAGGTATCAAATGTTTTTGCACATTTGGGCTATATATTGCCTAGGGATCACTCCCTAATTTTTGCAGAATTTTTGGAAAGATTTTTAAGGTACTTCCTTTGTAAAGCCAAAATAATAGGATTTTGGAAATGCAAAGAAAGGAAAATAATTAAATAATGTTTTTGGGTGAAATGAGCCAGCAACAAGTTTACCAAGTGGGAGAGAAACCAAAACATAAGATCCCAACTTGGACAAGGTTTTGAAGTTGCTTGAGAATTTAAAAGGAGCAGATCAAATCAAAGGAATTTAAATCCCAAATTCCAATAAATGATTTTCCAGGAAAGATTTTTTTTCAAAGGGCCAAATTTCAGGATGTTACAGACCTTCCCCCCTTAAGATGAATCTCGTCCTCGAGATTCTGTTGCTCGTTGAAAAGATACGGATATTCTGCTCTCAGCAAATCTTCGCGTTCCCAGGTTGCCTCTTCCTCTGTGCTTGTCCCACTGAACTTTGTAGAACTTGGTGACCTTGCTGCGAGTGCGGCGTTCTGACTCATCCAATTCTGACGGGGTGTTCCTCGTAAGTCAGTTCGCTGCTCAACTCCAATTCCTTAAAGTCAGCCTGCTTGGTTGGAGGTGAGATGCACTTTCTTAGCTGGGATACGTGGAAACGTCGTGTACTCCAGCTAATTCCTCGGGGAGTTCCAGCCGGTAAGCTACTGATCCCTTCTTGCCAAAATCTTGAAGGGTCCAATGAATCTTGGGGCAGCTTTCCTTTCATGTGGAATCTTTTCAGGCCTTTGAGGGGTGTTACCCGAAGATAGACATAGTCGTTTTCCTCGAACTGAATCTGCGGTGTCGCCGTCGTAGTAACTTTTCTGGCGGGACTGCGCTGCTTTGAGCGGTTCGAATCAGACGTACTTGCTTTTCGCCTCCATCAAATCATCGGGCTTAAAGAGCTTGCGATCCCCAACTTCAGACCAGTTGAGCGGGGTTCGGCACTTCCTTCCATACAGGGCTTCGAAGGGAGACATTTTCAGGCTGCCTTGGTAGCTGTTGTTGTAAGAAAACTCCGCATAGGGTAAACTATCTTCCCATCCTGCTCCATAGGCGAGTACACACGAGCGGAGCATGTCCTCTAATTTGATTGACCGCTCGGTTTGACCGTCTGTCTGAGGGTGATAGGCGTGCTGAAGGATAGTTTGTCCCCATGGCATGATGTAGGCTCGTCCAAAATTTGAGGTAAATTGTGTACCTCTATCCGACACAATGGTCTTCGGGACTCCGTGGAGCTTGACAATCTTGTTCACATAGAGTTGTGCCAGTTGGTCGAGCGGTATGTAGTCTTGACGGGGATAAAGTGGGATACTTTGTCAACGGTCGACAATGACCCATATAGAATCATTTCCTCGGCTGGACTTGGGAAGTCCGACAATGAAATCCATACTTATGTTGTCCCACTTCCACTCGGGTACCTTTAGGGGTTGGAGAAATCCGGCGGGTTTCTGATGCTCGGCTTTTACTAGGTTGCATACATTGCAGCTTGCGACGTAGTAGGCGATATCCTTCTTCATACCAGACCACCAGAATGTTTGTTTCAAATCTTGGTACATCTTGGTGCTTCCTGGATGAATGGAGTAGGCGGACTCATGGGCTTCTCTGAGGATCTGTTGTATCAGTGTGGTCTTGTAGGGTACACAAAGGCGGGTACCGAAGCGGAGTACTCCTTGGCTATCCAATGAAAAGTCCTTAGCCTGGCCCAGTGGTATCTTGGCCTTGATCTTGTCTAAGCTGGGGTCGTTGGCCTGCTCGGTTTTTATCTCGTCCTCAAGGTCTGGCTTTACCTCTAAGGTGCTTAAATAGGCCTTGTTTCCTACGCACAAGTTTAGCTTCGCGAATTCCTTCTCCAGACTTGGCCGGATTTTAGGGGGCTTCCTGCTCAGGGCATCTGCTACCACGTTGGCCTTCCCTGGATGGTAATGAATTCCGAGGTCGTAGTCCTTGATCACCTCTAGCCATCTCCTTTGCCTTAGGTTGAGATCAGGCTGGGTGAAGATGTACTTCAAGCTTTTGTGATCAGTGTAGATCTCGCATCTCCGACCAATAAGGTGATGTCGCCAAGTCTTTAGGGCGAGAATGACGGCAGCTAACTCCAAGTCGTGGGTGGGATAGTTGAGCTCGTGGGTCTTGAGTTGCCTGACACATATGCGATGACCTTTCCTTCTTGCATGAGTACGGCCCCTAGCCCATTTCTGCAGGCATCACAGTATACGGTAAAATCCTTGGCATCATCGGCAATACCAGAATTGGTGCGGTGGTTAACCGAGTCTTCAACTCGTTGAAGCTTTCCTCACACTCGTCTGTCCAGGCATACTTGCGATTCTTCTTTAATAACTCCGTCATGGGCTTGGCTATCTTGGAAAAGTTTTCAATAAATCTCGGTAGTAACCAGCCAATCCTAGGAAGCTCCTGATTTCTGACACATTGGTGGGAGTCTTCCAGTTTAACACATCGGAGATCTTGTTGGGGTTTACAGCCACACCGGCTCCAGATAATACATGTCCTAGGAATTCCACTTCCTTTAACCAGAACTGGCATTTGCTGTACTTGGCATAAAGTTGTTGCTCACGCATTCTTCCAAGAACCATTCTGAGGTGTTCGGCGTGCTCCTCCTCATTTTTGGAGTAAATGAGGATGTCGTCGATAAACACTACAACAAACTTGTCGAGATACTCCATGAATACCTTGTTCATCATGCCCATGAAGTAGGCTGGGGCATTGGTTAGGCCGAAGGACATAACTGTGCACTCATATAGTCCATATCTGGTGGTAAAAGCAGTCTTGGGAATATCGCTCTCGCGAATCTTCAGCTGATAGTATCCCGTGCGAAGATCAATTTTGAGAATACCCGGGCACCACGAGTTGGTCGAATAAGTCATTGATCCTTGGGAGTGGGTACTTGTTCTTGATGGTAACATCATTGAGAGCACGATAGTCAATGCATAACGGAGAGTACCATCGCTCTTCTTAGCAAACAAAACCGGTGATCCCCAAGGTGAAATGCTCGGGCGAATGAATTTCTTCTGAATCAGTTCGTCAAGCTGCTTCTTCAGTTCCACTAGCTCGGGACTGTCATACGGTAATGCTTTTGAATATTGGGTTTGTTCCCGGTATGACTTCAATAGCAAATTCAATATCACGGTCAGGGGGCATTCCGGGTAACTCATCTGGAAAAACATCTGGGTATTCACTGACCACATACACTTCCCCTATTCCGGGGCTTGAGCAAGAAACATCTTGCATTTATCTGGTGAGGTTTATTTGGCACATAAGTGGTACGGATGCCTTCTGGGTTGGTGAGAGTAACTGCTCTGGTTGCACAGTCGATCTGAGCTGCATGCTGAACTAACCAATCCATACCCAGGATAGCGTCGAGGCCGGGCACATTGAGAGTGCTGAGTTGAGCTGGAAATTTCACTTGATTGATGCTGATTGTCAATCTTGACACATGGTGTTTGTTTTCATCTCGAGGCGGGGGTTTGTATCACCAAAAGATGGCCCAAAGGAGAAACGGGAAAACGGTGTTTGGCAACAAAATCTTTCGAGATGAAAGAATGGGAAGCTCCGGAATCGAATAAAATCAGTGCGGGTTTAGTGTTGATAGTACACGTACCGAGCACTACATCCGAAGCCTCAAATGCTTCCTCTGCCGACATGTGGTGGACACGGGCAACTTGAGGTGGCTTGGTTGCCCCGGCAGGGTGGTTGTTGCTGGAGTTGTTGCCGCTGCCATTGTGGAGGGGCAATCCTTGATGTAGTGTCCTGTCTTGCCACACTTGAAGCAGGAGTTCTCCCTCTTGCAATCATCCACTAGCGGGCGCTTGTGGTAGAATCCTTCGCGGGGTATCCCTCCTTCTTGGGTTGGTTCCAAGTGTTCGGAGGTGTTGAGGTAGGGTTGTTGGGCTGCCATGGCGTGGCTTTGAAGACCTCCTTCATGCTGGCCTTACGGGGCTCAAACTTCCGTTTGTGGGAGTCATAGATTGAGCGGTGCTCCTTTCTGAAATCAGCGCCGTGTTGATCATGGACTGGAAGTCTGGAAACTGCAGAACACTGAGCTGAGTCTTGATGGTCTGGTGCATCCCATGAAGAAACCTGTCTTTCTTTTTCTCCTCTGTGCTGATGTCATCAGGTGCATAGCGAGCAAGGTTGTTGAACTTAGTCAGATACTCACTGATGGATTTGCTGCCCTGAGTAAGTGCCAGAAATTCCTGCTGTTTCATTTTTATGATGCTAGAAGGAATGTAGGCTCTGCGAAATGCTTCCTGAAATTCTGCCCAAGTGATAGGTGGTGCATCGCCTCTGGCATCCTTTTGGTTGTCCCACCAAACGTTGGCAGGGCCCTCAAGGTAGTGAGTGGCGAAGGGCACCTGTCTTGCTCGTCCACGCGAGCGAGCTCTAGCTTCTTTCCCATGGCACGGAGCCAATCATCAGACTCAAGTGGGTCATCGGCATATGAGAACTTGGGTGGTTGCGTGCGCTGAAAGTCTTGCAGCTTTGAGCGGCCCGGGAGTGGAGCATTACGGGCTTGCATGTACGTGCCAAACTCCCTCATGATCTGTGTCAGATGCTGGTTGTGGCGTTCATCCATCATCATCATAAACTGACTTGGGCTTGGTTCCTGAGTTGGAGGAGGAGGAGGTGGTTGCGGCGGCTCGGGATCCTCGCCAGCTTGTCGCGCGGAACGACGAACCGGGGTTCCTTGGCTGCCACTTGCACCAGTATTGGGCCTCATCCTGAACTGTTGATGTAACGGCGCGTATCATGAGCATCCATATGGGGAAGGGGTAACATCCAAGGTAAAACCAAATGGGAAGCACAGTTTGCAAACGAAACACAAGGATGATGTTATACAATGGATGGTGGAGATACAAGATGCAAGCACTCGCTATTTTACAAAAGATGCAAAGTAAAGGTACAAGCTACCCGTACAGGATACATGATACAAGATGCGAGATACAAAGCACTCGGTACAAGATGCAGGATACAACCCTACCACTACATTATTCAAGCACGCGATACACCGGAAGGTATAGTACACTAAGCGATGTCGTCTCCGAGCGTCTAGAACTCCATCTCGAGGGGTGTCGCTGGCGTGGTGGTGTCGAGAGGCTCCTCTGCGGGACTGTAGTCGGGTGAAGCGCGGTCGTCACGGGAGTCTCCGGAGTAACTCTGTGGCTCGGCTGCCTGGACGCGACGACGCTGAGACCGAACGGGGGAGGTGTGCGAGTAGTAGTAAGTGGCGCTGCTACGAGTGCGGGAAGGTGGCGTCGGAGCAGCGGGCGAGGAGTGGCGGGCAAGCCCCCTCCTAATCTGCTCGAGGGAACTGAGCCTAAAGGTGGGGAGACGAGGTGGGCGACTAGGAGTGCCGGGCCCAGAAGCTCGCGTAATCTCGGCCAAGGCCACGTTGGCGCGAAGTGAGGCAAACTGGAGGAGGTGGTGTGGAGGTACTGGTGGAGGTAAGTGGTGTACTGAATAAGGGCGAGAGGGGTGAGCTAGGTCACCTGGGTTGGGGAAAAGGGTATCCCCGCTGTCTACAGCCAACCTGGAAAGTAGATGTAACGGTGCACTGCCTCATCACGGGGTCGACGGTGCGGAGGAACAGGATGGCATCTCCTGCAGCCTCCTGGATGGCGCGAGACGCCTGTGTACAGACACCGGAAGTGAGTCCGTGCTCAACCCCAGCGGACAAGGGCTGCGGACGAAGGCGGACGGTGGCGGTGAACTCCGTGGTGGCCCTGTCGAGACGGTTGTGGTACACGTGGTAAGTCGGGGGAGGTGAGCCGGGGTAGAGGTGGTCCCAGATTTCCCGAAGAAACTGCGGAAAACCGGGAACGTGCACGGCGGTAGTCTCAGCGAGCAACTCTGCCATCTGTGACAGAGACAAAAAATAAACAAGGTGAGCGTTAAGTTTAAAAGCACAACAGACAGAGAAACAGGAAAAAGTTGCAACTCAACGGTTCTATTTACGTCGTCCAAGAACTAGGGTATCCTACAGGCAGTGGCTCTGATACCAAGCTCTGTGGCACCCCGATCCAGATGATCGAGTTACCCCATATACCAGTCCCAGAAACACTGGATATATGACAGCTTGATACAAAGCATAACCAAATTTATTCAAAGGCTTCGAGTTCGGACAGATACAACATATTACAACACGGGGTGAGGCCCCAGCTTTGGCGCAACGGCGCACACAACAGTATGTACATTATTTTTCTAACATCGGCCTCTAGCGGAAGTCGTAACGGAAGCATAGACGGTAGCGTGGCGACAGCGGGCATTACTCCACAGGGTTCTGCCTGGAATACGGGTTCCTAGTTCTCGTAGAGCGGGTACTCGGCGACTGGTTCAGCAGGGTCTGGCCACATGAAAAGCCAGGTAAGTACTTGAAGTACTCGCAAGACAACAGCCCAAAAACAAGCAAGGTCTACCTATATGGCATGGCATGGTTCAGAAAGTAACATGGCAGGAGTTCGGGTGCGAGGATGAGTCCAAGCTTAACGGTTGGACATAACTTACCTACTTACCTTTGTAGGGGTGTTTCATGTCATCGAGTGAGATCACGTTTCTCACTCGATAACTCGCAAAGCAACTAGGCTACCAAGCCTCTAGCCAATTCCGGCTTAGATCACAACTTTCCAAGTCCTTAGCCAACTTTGGCTTAGACTCACAACAATTCCCGTAATCACTGGGTCTCAGATTAATTATTTCTCCAAGTTCGACTGGACTGACCCCTAGTGTGACTTGACCCAAACAAGTCCCATAACCCGGGGACAGGGCTAGAATCTAGATTACACTCTCGAGAGGTTGCAACTTTTGTCCACACGCTGAAGTCTAGGCTTGTACCGCCGGTACCGAAGTACTAGAACCAACCATGGCGGCAGCACAAACCTGTACTTCCACAGTCGTTTACTCCACCAAGACACTCCCTGTATAGCCACCGACATAACTCTATGCCTTATGCAGAAGTGAATCCGGCACGTCCCCAACCCATGAGCGACGCCTAGCTCCGGAACCTTCGCAAGCCTAGCCCCGACCAACTATGGTAACCGACTAGACTTGCCAAAGGGGTGGCATCAAAGGAGGCTGATAAAATACCCGGCCATGGTCCGCCCACACGGACGACGCATGGTTGTGCGAGGTGTTTGGTGAGTGGCACTAAGTGACTCAATCTAGTCGAGGGAGGTGATTATCTTCTTAGTCAAATTTTATATCCAGTTTCCAACCAACAACAAGCAACACAAGCAAAGCATATAACAATAACAACATAATACTTGCATGAATAAACAACAACATAACAATAATAACAATAATACCCGGGTGACGGTGGCGGGCAACCCGGCCGGTGTTACTCGGGGGTTAGTGATAAAACAATAACAATGATAGCATATAATTCCCCCACTTCCTCGGCTGAGGCGGGAGACCCTGCCATTGCCCCGGAAGTGTGAGTGTCACCGTAAAAGAATAACCGAAAAGCACTCAAAAAATGAGAGAGCATCCATTCCACTCGAAGGTTACTTTGACGTGGTGTCAGCAATCTCGGCAAAAGAACCGCGGAAAAGTCAGCTCCCAGCATCGCAGTCCGGATGGCCTAAGCCAGCCATATTTGACGGTGGGACAAGAGGCAACTAACACGAATGCCCCCATCCCCGAGGATCATAAGACGACATTCGTCCGCTCCTCACCTCGGCGATGAAGAAGGAGAAAAACCAAACAAAGCCCCGCAAAGCGAGACGCACAGTTGTAATAATTTCCCCCACTTCCTCGGCTGAGGCGGGAGGCCCTGCCATTGCCCCGGAAGTGTGAGTGTTGCATAGGTAAACGATGTAATAGAGTGCAGTAATTTAACATGCAATATGACATGCGAGGTGCAGCAGACATTAATTCAACAGACAAAATATTTTCTAAGTCGACCAAGTTTGAAGTTGGGTTGGTGGCTTGCCTTCGGGTTCGGGAATAACTTCTACTCCGTCGGAGGGGTTTGGATCTAAAAGCACAGGACAAAAATGCATCAAAACAACTCCTAAATGATTTCAAATAAATGCAAAATCAATTAATTCCAAATAAATTGTTTCTGGTCCCATTGGAAAGAGAAAAATCAAACTAAGCCAACAAAATTGGTTTCATATTTTTCTGACTATTTTTCAAAAAGATATTGCATTTTGAATTTTGACTCATTTTCTGCCCTTTTCCAATTAGAAAATAAACCAGAAAAACGGTTCAGGAAAAAGAATAAAAATCTGACAGTGGGACCCACCCGTCAGTGACACGGTTTTAAACCGTTATTACGTGCGAGTTTGGACGCGGCACTGTGCGACTCCGGCGAGCACTCCGGCGGCGTTTTCCGGCGGCTAGGGGGTAGGGGAGGCGAGGGAGAGGGTGCTGGGCGGCTCGGGGTGGCTTGGCGGAGCTCGACGGCGTACTGGTGGGTGCTGGAGAGGCCGGGCTCGAGCGGAGCGTCACGGACCGCGGCGGTGGTGGTGTGTCGACGACGAACCCGTCGATTCCGGCCACGGCTTGCCACGGCGAGGACAGCTACGGGTCCGCCATGCTCCAGAGAGGCTGTGGGTGGAGGGAATCGAGCAGGGGAGCTTACGGTGGGGGAATCGTGTGGAGGCCGTGCGGCGGAGGTGGGGCGGATTCGGCGATGGGAAGCTTCCCAGGAGCTACGGCTAGGGGAGAAGGAAGCTGAGGGGCAGGGGAGGGTGGTGTGGTGGTCTGGGTGCTCCGGGGTGGTCCTTTTATAGCGTTTCGCGAGCGTCCGCCATTAATGGGGCGCGGTGGTGGACGACACTGCTCGCCGTCGCTGTTCTGGGCGGTGCGTCGCGGCGTGGGTGGCTGCTTCGCGTGTCCTGCGGCATTGACGAGCTTGCAGGGGAGAGGGGAGGCCAGGAGGGGGTGGACGGCTTGGGCGCGGCGGGAGCTGCCGACACGCGGCCGCGACGGCCACTGTGCTGCGCGGCGCGTTGCCTAGCCGCGGCGAGGCTAGCGGATGGCGGCGTTGCTGGTGTCCTTGCGCCTTAACGCACGCCAGGAGGACGGCGCAGGCACGGGGAAGCAGGGAATGGCTCGGGAGGGGGGGGACGGCACGGCGGCGTCGACATCTGGCGGCGACAGTGCGCGCGGCGCGTCGCCGTGCGCGTGGAGGCTAGCCACGGGAGGGTTGCCGGCGTCGGGGAGGAAGTAATTGAGCTCAGGGGAGGTGGAGCTGGCTGGGGTGTGGCTGGGGGTGGCCGTGGCGTCGCCGGCGACACCTGGCGCGCCACTGGACGCGTCGATGCCGGCGGTGAGCGCTGCCAGGGGCGTGCCGACAGCGGCATCGAGCCATAACTCGCGAACCCGTGATCCAAATCGAGTGGGGTTTTGATCCTCGTGCGCCAAATGAGATTATCTACAACCCGTGATCCAAAGTTGGTCTATAGAGATTTTTGAAAAAACAATACTGCCCAAAAGGGGACAAATGGTTTTGGTGAAGCAAATGAAATTTAAAAGGGTTCACAAAATTCCCTGAGGTGTGTGTGTCCATTGTGGTTGTGCCTAGGGCCTTGGCTCACAAGAAAACAAAAGTTCCCTTTGCACTTTGAAAATAAGAAGAAAATGGGCAGAAACTTAAGTGGAGAGTTACTCCAAAATTTTGCAAACAAGGTATCAAATGTTTTTGCACATTTGGGCTATATATTGCCTAGGGATCACTCCCTAATTTTTGCAGAATTTTTGGAAAGATTTTTAAGGTACTTCCTTTGTAAAGCCAAAATAATAGGATTTTGGAAATGCAAAGAAAGGAAAATAATTAAATAATGTTTTTGGGTGAAATGAGCCAGCAACAAGTTTACCAAGTGGGAGAGAAACCAAAACATAAGATCCCAACCGTGGACAAGGTTTTGAAGTTGCTTGAGAATTTAAAAGGAGCAGATCAAATCAAAGGAATTTAAATCCCAAATTCCAATAAATGATTTTCCAGGAAAGATTTTTTTTCAAAGGGCCAAATTTCAGGATGTTACAGGTGGCCATCTAGTCTCCTAGAATGGAGCACAAATGCGGGGAAAATCACCGATTCTGAGCTTAGAGAAGACTTCCATCGCATCCAGAGGCAGTTATCGCTAATCATTTTGGAAGATGTCATGGAAGAATGGGGGTCCTTACACAACACCAGAGGTAGGATGTATTGTAAAAGAAAAGTCTTGCCTCACTCGATAGAAGTGCTTCTTTATTTTCTTTATTATAGACTTATCCACTTAATTAGATGAATAAATCATACTCTATTTATATTATTAATCAAATATATATTCCAATTCATCTCCAGGGTTGTCTAAGTGGGAGATCGAAGAATGCCTATACAAGCAAAATGACATGAGGACGTGGATGACGAAAGACTGCTATAAACCGTTCCCGAAGCTGATACAGCAGAAGGCTCAATGCTACCAGTGGAGCTAGACGTGTTCTCCGTCAGCGACCCAGCAAGATCGAGACCCCAGCGGCGACTCAAGAAGAAGAGACTCCAGCGGCGACTCAAGAAGATACGGTGAAATGGTACATCGTTGTATCCATCTCCAGGGTTGCATCAGAGGGAAATCGATGACAACTTTATTTGTACTATGACTTATGTGACATAAGATGAACTTTTTTACAATTAATTTGGCACTTAATTGTCACTATATATGTATGTATCTCGGGCTCTAACTGATGTAATGACATATTTATCTATCTGTTTTAATACCGTGTCAAAATATATTACTGTTTCTATTATTTTCTGTATAAATATTATAATATACATGTATTATTTTCAAATTAATACAGCAAATAATCGATAATACAGCAAATAATCGATAATTCAGCAAATAATTTAGTGGCGCATGGTAAATAATTTTGTGGCGCACCATATTCTGTGGCGCACGAAGCAAGTGCGCCACAGATAAATTATTGTCAAATTCATCAGCGCATGGACTAATATTTCTGTGGCGCATGAGCAATATTTCTATGGCGCATTCGGGTAGTGCGCCACCGAATTGTCTACTTTCTATGGCGCACATAAGGGTGCGCCACAGAAATACTATTTTTGTGGCGAGACTTCTGTGGCGCACCCACCATGCGCCACGGAAAGCTATTTTGGTGCGCCACAGAAAGGCACTTCCCTACTAGTGTAGAACGTAGGGGCCTTTTTGCAAAAAAACCACGGGGTACTGTTCAACACTGTTCAACATTGTTCATTAGAACAGTGCTTGAGCCCGGAGAGGCCGCGAAATGGCACGTCTTTTATATAGTTAGTAATGCACCAAAGCTTGTCATCAATAGGACATGGTTTTAGTCGTGTCGGGGGCTACCCCCCGGGTAGGGTCAAGGCTTGGCATAAGTTGAGTTTAAAGATGTGCCGAGGTACGGAAAGGGCCGACCTGTTTGGGCATGGGAGTGTCCGAGCTTTATCCTGACCTGGAGAATATAAAGGCCGACCTATCTTGGCCCAGAGGGGTCCGAGGTATCCAGTTGGCATGGGCCGACATTCATAATCCGAGCTATGATCAGCCGACCTAACTACCCCGGTGCTATGATTTGTATTGTGAGTGCAGGAGAAGCTATTGGAAGGAAGTAAGGTCCGACCTGGTAAAGATCTTAAGTGCAAGACCCGAGGTAGGGAGCCCGACACATCCGTGCCGAGCTAACCAAGGCAAGAAGCCGTAGGTCGGGCAGGAGTCAATGCTCCTGTCACTTCCCGCCTGACACGGGAGCGTCTGTCATGGAGCCTGGCAGAGGCGTGCCCCGGGTTCGGCGGGGCTGCACGTCTTTGACCGCTGACCACGCGAGTTCTGGGGAAAGGCTACGAGGTAGCTCAGCCAGGCCACGTCCTGTCTCTGTCAGAGGGGACATCCTAGCTCTACTATGGTGATGCAGGGGATGGGCAGGCCATGTCCCGTCCTTGACAGGAGTACAATGATGACTAAAGCAGAGGCATGGCAACAGTGTTCAGCAAGGGGCACAACGGTAACTCGGCTGGCCTATATAGTGGGCTTCAACCCCTCCTGCGTGGGTGATCGATCAATCGACAGAGGACGAACCCTAGAGCTCATTTCCCCCCGGGTAGCTTCATCTTCTACCTCAAGTTCTCACCATTGTAGCATCACACAGCTTGAGAAGCAGCTTGTACTTGTCACCTTGAGATATACACCGAGTAGGATAGTGCTGCAGTAGGGGTGTTACCTCCACACGAGGGCCCCGAAGCAGGGTACATCGCGGTGTGCTTTGCGTTCTTGCGGTTTCTTGCGTGTTCTTGCTTGTGCACTTCTTAAGTGCATAAACCCTCCCCGGATTCCCCCAATGACCATTCGGCCCCATCTTAGACATACCTATGGCATCTGCCGTGATCCCACCACGACAGTTGGCGCCCTCGTGATCCTGGTGTCGAGCAGAGGTATCGAGGTGAACCCGGCCAAGATCCGGGCTATTGAAAACATGAAATTACCGGAGTGTTTGAAAGATGTGCAGAAATTCATCGGGTGTCTAGCCTCGTTGAGCCGGTTTGTAAGTAGGTTGGGGGAAAAAGCCTTACCTTTGTACCAGCTCATGAAGAAAAGTATCGGGTTTACATGGACCCCGCAGGCCGACGTGGCGTTCAGTGAGCTGAAAAAGATGTTGTCCACCGCTCCGGTGTTGGCATCACCATTGCACAATGAGCCGATGTTACTTTACATTGCGGCCACAAACCGAGTTGTAAGTGTGGCAGTGGTAGTGGAGCGAGACGAAGGTGGCAGGTCAGTGCAGAGACCGGAGTATTAGTTAAGCGAGGTGATCTCTACCTCGAAGCAGAATTACCCTCAGTACTAGAAGATGACATATGGTGTCTACCTGGCGGTCAAGAAGTTGAAGCATTATTTCCAGGAGCATCCCATGACAGTGGTGTGCGAAGCCCGATCTCGGAGATCATCGGGTGCAAAGATGCAACTGGCCGGTTGCCAAATGGGCGATCGAGGTGTCTCCATATGCACTGCTGTATGAGAGAAGAGATGCAATCAAATCCCAGGCGCTGCCGGACTTCTTTTGTGATTGGGCCGAGATGCAGTATGAGCCACCCAGGCCGGACTATAATTATTGGAAGATGCACTTTGATGGGTCCAAGACAAAGATCGGGCTGGGGCCTGGAATAGTCCTCACCTCACCGAAGCGAGATCAGCTGAAATATGTGCTGCAGATTCATTTCTCGGCATCAAACAATGTGGCGGAGTATGAGGCCTTAATCCATGGACTCAACGTGGTGAAGGATATCGGCATCCGGCGTATAGAATGCTTTGGTGATTCTGACCTAGTAGTGCAGCAATCTTCTGGAACTTGGGATGCTCTGGATGCCAACATGGCGTTGTATCGGTTCCATGTGCAAAAGATATCCGGGTTCTTTGAAGGGTGTGAATATAAGCATATACCTCGGACAGAAAATAATGCTGCCGACATGTTGTCAAAGCTCGGTTCATCTAAAGAGGCAGTGCCACCTGGAGTAGCCCTGAATCACTTGCGAACTCCTTCAATCAAACCTTCTCCTGAATCCGAATCTATTTTCATCCCGGCTGAGCAAGAGTCTGGACCTGTTTCAATGGAGGTAGACGTCGGATGCGTCTGGTCGGACCCGGGGACTGCGTGGCAGAACTCGGGGACTGCGCACCGAATCTCGGGGACTGCTCGTCGAGACTCGGGACTGGTCGCAGGATGGTGGAGGAAATAATGGAGGAGATTATGGCGGCCGAACCAATGGAGGTGGACGAGAAACTTTTTCCATTGCACCCAGTGCCGGAGTGGGCGGAGCAGATCATGAAGTTCATAACAGAGGGAAGCTTGCCAAGTGACACAACCGAGGCTAGGAGAATCCAAAGGAGGGCAAAGGCGTACACCATCATCAACAAGGAGCTCTATAAAAGAAGCGTAACCGAGGTGTTGCAACGCTGTGTCGAGCCAGGTGAAGGAAAGGAGATGCTTTTGGAGATCCACCAAGGAGAGTGTGGACATCATTGCAGCACAAGAGCTCTAGTGGCCAAGGTGTTCAGGCATGGGTTCTATTGGCCCACTGCTCTTGCTGATGCAGAGGACATAGTCCGGAGATGTGAAGGATGCCAAAGGTTTGCCAAGAAAATGCATGTGTCAGCCTCGGCGCTCAAAACAATTCCTATCACTTGGCCGTTTGCGGTATGGTGTTTGGATATGGTGGGAGAGTTCAAACCAGCCCGAGGTAACATGACGCACATACTGGTGATGGTGGACAAGTTCACCAAATGGATCGAGGTGAAACCAATCCGGAAGTTGGATGGTAATTCAGCAGTGACTTTCTTAAAGGAAATCATACTACGATATGGGTACCCCCATAGCATTATCTCGGAAAATGGCACGAACTTTGCTGTTGGAGAATTTGCTCGGTTTTGCATGGACAAGGGAATCCGACTGGACATAGCCTCGGTGGCACATCCGGAGTCTAATGGACAAGTGGAAAGATCAAATGCTCTTGTGTTGGCCGGCATCAAGGCTCGGCTCATTGAACCACTGCTGAAAACGCCGGGGTGTTGGATAGATGAGATACCAGCAGAACTGTGGGGTCTAAGGACCACACCAAATCGATCAACTGGCTATACGCCATTTTTTATGGTCTATGGGGCAGAAGCGGTGCTACCCACTGACATTGAATACGATGCGCCCAGAGTGGCAATGTACACTGAAGTCGAGGAAAAAGAGGCTCGAGAGGATGCAGTAGATCTGCTTGAGGAAGCTAGAGAATTGGCCTCATCTCGGTCAGCAATATACCAACAAGGTCTCCGACGTTATCATAGCCGGAATGTCAACCCTCGTGTGTTTCACGAGGGAGATTTGGTGCTGAGGCTGGTGCAGCGCAGTAAAGGTCGGCACAAGTTGTCACCTCCATCGGAGGGACCGTTCATTGTGAGCCGAGCTCTGCTCAATGATTCGTACTATCTTATAGATGCGCAGGAACCAAGGAAAGATGGGCTGGACAACCCCGGATCAGAGGTTAAGCGACCATGGAATGTAGCTCTACTCCGACCTTTCTACTCATGAAGGGCGCAATGTATGTACCTCGGTTAATCCTTAATGAAATGTCGGCACTCCGAGGTTGAAGCTCGGGGACTGCCTCGCTCATGTGCTTGTGTTTTATTTCTGTTTGTCAGTTTCGTTCATATGCCGAACTATTTTGAACCTCGTCTCAAACTTCAAGTAATGTATGATGTGTTACTAATCTTGTGACTCGACTGACGAACGCCGAAATGGTAGTCAAGAGCAAAGATGAAAAAACGTGGGAAACATGAAAATGGACTCGGGGACTCGGTCCAAAAATATAGTTTGGCATGTGTCATTTACTAACCCCTGTCTTTACCTTTCATTTATGTCGGATGATTTTGAAACACACCTCGGCGTTTGCTAAGTACTGTATGTTATAAACAATAATCTTGTGACTCGACTGTCGAACGCCAAAATGGTAGACAAGAGCAAAGAGTGCCAAGTATAGTAAACATGAAAGTGAACTCGGGGACTCGTTCCAAAATGGTTCGGCATAAATTTTTAGAAAAGCATGGTTCGGATAGCAAGATAGTGTTAAGAGGTAGCAAGGATAACTGCTTAAGGTCTATTACATCTGAACCCGGCATACCGGGAATTTAATGTTTTTCTTGAGACAAGTTCAGGCCTTGAAACCAGAGACCTCGGTCGTCGAAGTTGAGGTAGTGGGAATCTCGCTGGATGAAGCCTCAGGAGGAGGAACCTCATGCGCAAGAACAACCTCGGGCGCAGGAAGCAACCTCGGTTGTTGGAGTGGATGCCGAGGTGTCCGGCACGTCGGCGGAGATCACCTCGGTGGCTACGGCTTTGCCGGACTTGCCCTTGGGGTTCGAAGGTTCGTCGAAGTTGAGGTCATCATCAGAATCTTCAGCCACCTCGGTTGTTTGGCCGGCCTTGCCCTTGGAGCTCTGAGGCTCGCCGAAATCAAATTCCTCGCTGTCAGAGCCTTGTTCACCAGTTCCTTCAGCAGCTTCTTCACCGGACTCTTCTTCCTCGTCCGAGCTCTCTTCATCCTCAGAATAGAGACGCCCGTCATTGAAGGCCCGGGTGTCTGCATAACTAGCAAAGAGGTCGGCTGCTGCTTGGCGTTTCTCAATGCCATCAGGAGTGGTGTTCAAAGGAGAGCCCTTGCGCAGGGAGGTAACCGTGTGGATCTCAACAGACTCATACCAAGACAGCACGAACACTAGGGCCTTGTCCGCGCCAGCCCGAGCTGATGAGCATCTCCACTCCCGAAGTCTAGCCTCGGCTCCTTTTAGCTTCGTGGCGAGCTCGTCGATGCATGTGGGAGGCTTAACCTTGGGCCAGAGGGCGCGGAACGCAAGGCGCGGAACGCTGCTGCAGGACGGCGGTGTGGTGGCGCAAGGTGCGGTGCACGTCACTGGCGAGGGCTCGACGGCGGTGCTGGAAGCGGAGAGCACGGAGCAGCGAGTGAATGGGGAAGAAGATGAAGTCCTGCCCTGGGCCCCTATTTATAACCGCGTGCAGTAACTGCGCACTACCGCGCGGTTACCGGGAAGACGTGGGATCGTGTGCGGGCGAGAGTGCGGTTGCGGCGGTTGTGGCCGCACGATCGACCGCATCGTGGGCCACAGGACGGCAACCGCCAGCGCCAGATCTTCTGTGCTGGTCAGCGCGAAAACCGAGGGGTCGTGGGCGGTCAAATTGGTCAAGCACTTGAGTGCGCATGTGCACTGTTGGGTGGGTCCGGCTGACGAAGGCGGCGTGTGGATAGGACCTGTCTTTCAAAGGTCCGAATTTTAGGGTCCGGGCAGAGATTCTTCGCCACGTGCCCCGGAAAATCTTGAGGCAAGATTGTGCTGAGTCAGACAGCTCGGAAAGTTCAGATTGCAGACCAACCTCGGATTAGATTATGGTCTATGAGAAGTACCTCGGCAAAACTATATACGAGGTCGGATTTAGAGGTGATGCCTTGTTTATTTTTGAACCTGCTATGGCCCTCCATCCGAGGTTGTAGAACCGCACCAGCTTCGAGGACTAATTTCGGGGCTACCCCCGGGTAGGGTCAAGGCTTGGCATAAGTTGAGTTTAAAGATGTGCCGAGGTACGGAAAGGTCTATTACATCTGAACCCGGCATACCAGGAATTTAATGTTTTTCTTGAGACAAGTTTAGGCCTCGGAAACAGAGACCTCGGTCGCCAAAGTTGTGGTAGTGGGAATCTCGCTGGTGAAGCCTCGGGAGGAGGAACCTCGGGCGCAGGAACAACCTCGGGCGCAGGAAGCAACCTCGGTTGTTGGAGTGGATGCCGGGGTGTCCGGCACGTCGGCGGAGATCACCTCGCTGGCTACGGCTTTGCCGGACTTGCCCTTGGGGTTCAGAGGTTCGTCGAAGTTGAGGTCATCATCAGAATCTTCAGCCACCTCGATTGTTTGGCCGGCCTTGCCCTTGGAGCTCTGAGGCTCGCCGAAATCAAATTCCTCGCCGTTAGAGCCTTCTTCACCAGTTCCTTCAGCAACTTCTTCACCGGACTCTTCTTCCTCGTCTGAGCTCTCTTCATCCTCAGAATAGAGACGCCCATCATTGAAGGCCCGGGTGTCTGCATAACTAGCAAAGAGGTCGGCTGCTGCTTGGCGTTTCTCAATGCCATCAGGAGCTGTGATCCAAGGAGAGCCCTTGCGCAGGGAGGTAACCGTGTGGATCTCAACAGACTCATACCAAGCCAGCACGAACACCAGGGCCTTGTCCGCGCCAGCCCGAGCTGATGAGCATCTCCACTCCCGAAGTCTAGCCCCGGCTCCTTTTAGCTTTGTGGCGAGCTCGTCGATGCATGTGGGAGGCTTAACCTTGGGCCAGAGGGCGCGGAACGCTGGATGCAGCATCTACCAGTTTAGTTCCAATGGCCCTGAGCGGCCTGATCCGAGCATTAAGGGCA
This sequence comes from Poa pratensis, assembly GCA_947311845.1. Taxonomy (NCBI): domain Eukaryota; kingdom Viridiplantae; phylum Streptophyta; class Magnoliopsida; order Poales; family Poaceae; genus Poa; species Poa pratensis. Next base: position 175,624,628 of record CAMZMU010000041.1, read on the forward strand.
ATGAGGTGGTCTTGGATATCCCAGTCTTCGCTGAGAGTTTCTGTCTCAGCCCTGTTTGTCCAAGCTGCTAGAACTTCTCGGACAGCTTTGTCCTTGGAGTGCTCAAAATGCTCTGAAGAAGACAAAAAGGTTGTCGCTGAATTAAGACATACGGTGGCACGGGGTGTAGGTCGGCGGAAAATAAGGAAAAGGAGAAAGGAAACTTACTATCCATTTGGTGATTAATCCGAGTGAGCTCGGACAACCAACTTTTCGACGTAGCCCGGAGAGTGGTCAGTTCGGTTTCGGCCGAGGTGGCGCGGTTCTCCAGGGTCTTGGCAACTTCTTTCTGCTGTTCGGCGGCCTTGTCTTTGTCCTTCATAGCATCCTCCACAGCAGATTTGGCTTCATTAGCCCGGTTCAGCTCTTGTTGCAGCGAGCTATTTTGTCCTGGGCAGTCTTCAGCTTGGAGGCATAATCTTTCTCGTTCTACTCCTTTGCTGATAGAAGAGTCCGATGAGACTTCTTCAGCTTGTTGTGATCCAGCAGGAGGTTCTTGAAGATTTTGGTCCAGCATTGTTGCACTCCTAAAAAAAATAGAGAGATTAGTTCGACAGAAAGAGTTTTGGCATATAAGTTGAAAATTTGCATATCAAAGAAATCCGAGGTCTTTTTAGCACCCGAGGCCCAATTGAGTCCCGGGGACTCGATTGGCCTCGGGGACTCAGCATTGGAGAAATGACAAGTTTTTGAGATTCAAGCCGAGCAATTTTAACTCGGTGGAGTGTCAATTACTCAACCCGAATCTCGGGACTGGGAATAGTAGAGTGTTTGTCATTTGGTTTCAAAAGGAAGAAAGAGAGTTGCGTAAAGAAACTTACTGATGCCTTTTGCTGCAATCAAGGACCGCAGTCTGCATGTTGTAAATGGACTGGAGCACGGCGCTAGGTCCAGCTGGATACTCAGAGGTTGGATTAGAGGAGACCTCGGCAGTGTCAGCCGAGTTCCAGTCCATGTCGTAATGCTTCTCCGAGCCTAAGCTGTTCCCGCTCTTGGTCCGGAGTTGCCCGACCTCCCAGCTGCTGGTGTTCGGCTGGATGGTAGCAGCAAAAAGAGCTCGGGAGGTGGCGACCTGAGAGCTCGAAGGCGCGATCTTGGTGGAGGTGGACTTCGGCGCAGGGACATGCGGCACCAGTTGGGTGCTCGCAGCCTTGGGTCCCGGTGGCGGTGGCGGCATCGGAGTTTGCTGTGGCTGTTTGGGGGCTCAACATCTCGAGCTGAATCTTTCTGCTGCTGCTGAAGCTTTTGCTTCTGCAGTTGTTGTTGTTGTTGCTTCTTCTGCTGCTGTTGCTGTTGGTTGCGCGCAGCTTGAGACTTGGGGGAGAGCCGAGGCTCCAGCACGGTCTTAGCGGAGTCTTGGCGTGATCTGTCTCCGCATCCTTCTGAGGACGCGGAGGAGTCTGATCTTGGCTGGGAGCAGAGTGTCCCAGGCCTGAGTCAGAGCTCGGCGGTGGAAGTTCGGCGGAGGCGACACGCACCGGGGAGGAGATGGTCCTCTCCGGGCTGTGGATATCAACGGACTGTTCTGGAGGAGAGGCTCTGGCGGGGCTGCCGAGGTTAACCTCGGCCTCGGTTGTCTTAGATTCAACCACTGGAGGCAGTGGTGAATGTATCGAGCTGTGGCTCTGTTTGATCTGCCGAGCCGGGCTAGACGAAAAAGAAAGATTAAGTTAGAGTATAAAAGACTTAACCTCGGAACAACGTGAGAAGTAAAAAGGAGCAAGGTGACTTACGCATCTTCCTCCACGGGGCCTCGTTTCTTGTGCCTCACTGAGATCTTCTTGGCACGCTTGGCTTTGGGCGCTGCAGTCTCCGAGGTCTTAGAAGCCTCGGCATCCGAGGTACCGGTCCTGAGCCTTCCGGGAGGCTGCAGACGCTGGATGAAAGTTCTTATATGTCGGAGGAGCATAGGAAATTGGAATAACATCGACAGGTTCCAGAATTTGGCAATCGTCATCGTCATATCGGGCCAATCCTGGATGGACGATCGAACTGGTGGGCGGTGCAATGGGCTATCACGAGTCTTACCCGAGGTGGCCTTGGGAATAGGGAGGTGATCCTCATGGTCCGGATCTTCAGCCTCGGCGGCGACCGGAATAGGCAGGTCGGGAGTCCACTCCTTAGAAGAAAGGGGGCCATCCTCGACTTCCTGTCGAGTGAACTTCTGCAGAGGTGGCGAGGTAAAACCGAGTTAGCACAAGAATCAATACAATGTCGGGGTGAAAATGAAACCGAGGAATATTATACGCCGGGTAAGGTACACTTACTTGAGCTGGAAGGTGATCTCGGTCATAGGGCTTGACACCCCATTTCCACTTATCGGGCATGGTGGTCTTGGCGATGGCCCGGATGCGCCTCTTCACTTCGGAGTCATCAGTTCAAAGTGCTGTGCCGAGTGGGGTCATAGCGACCACTCATGTGGCAGATCTTATGGGCCCGCTCTTGTAAAGGATTAACTCGGCGGGTGATCATGGTGCGCAAAATGTCATCTGCTCCCCAACTTTTCTCCTGGAGTGACATCATGGTCTGATGGATCAATAAAACCTCGGGAGCATCGGGTGCAGGCTCGTAATCCCAGTTGAGTTGGGCAGTAGGGGCTCCGATGGTGAACTCCGGCAAGTTAATGAGGTCTTCGGTGCCCGGGTTCTTCACATAGAAGAAGGAGCGTTGCCATTTTTGGCAGGAGTCCAGGCCCTGAATCCGAGGAAACTCAGAGAATCGCCGAGGCGAAATCGAGGCCGCCCCGCAAGCGGTCATCTCCTTGTCCACGACCTTCTTGTTCGGGACACTTTGTTTCTTGAGCTGGAAGTACTTGGCCCATGACTCGATGCTAGGCCATAATCCGAGGTAACCCTCGGAAAAAGTTGCGTAGGCCGAGAGTTGGAGGATGGCATTGCGGGCAAGTGGTGTGGTTGTAGCCCAAAGGTGTCCAAGAAGTCCCGGAAGAATTTCCCGGCCGGGAGTCCGAAACCACGTTCGAAGTGATCCAGGAAGACGACCCGCTCCCCGGATTCCACGTCGGGTTCGATATCTTCTTTCTTCGGAACCCGGCAGATGAGATTGGCCGGGATCCGCCGTGAATCTCGGAGCCACTTAATGTCGACCTCCGTGACATCGGATCCCTCCCAGCTACCTCGTTCTCCAGGTGCTCCTTCCTCGGCATGATCCGGGGCAGAAGACATGTGGACGCTTTCCTGCAGAAGAGGGAGGTTCAACCGGGGTAAGTACCTCGGACAATTCAGGATAGCCGGGTAAATACCTCGGATCATTCGGGATAGCCGGGCTAAAGGATTTAGGCGGGAAACACGTTTCTACCACTGCGAGATACTAGCAAAGATCTACCAATGAGCAAAAATAGGAGATAAAGTGCAAAACCTAGACAGGGAAATGGATGAAGATCCACGAGTCAGTTAAACGGACAGAACCTATTATGGGAATGAAAGGGGAAGATCTACACCTCTTTGCACAGCAACCTATAGGAAATCTATGGGCAAGTTTATCCATGAAGATGAATGAGTTCATCGCGAGATGAACACAACTGCTAGCGTGACAGAGGGGAAACACTTACCGGAATCGCGTGGAGAAGATGTTGAATCGGCGGCGAGTCGACGGCGCAAGGCGCAGCGCGTACTCCGGTGCGGCGAGGCGCTGGACGGCGGTGCGGAACGCTGCTACAGGACGGCGGTGTGGTGGCGCAAGGTGCGGTGCACGTCACCGGCGAGGGCTCGACGGCGGCGCTGGAAGCGGAGAGCACGGAGCAGTGAGTGAATGGGGAAGAAGATGAAGTCCTGCCCTGGGCCCCTATTTATAACCGCGTGCGGTAACTGCGCACTACCGCGCGGTTACCGGGAAGACATGGGATCGTGTGCGGGCGAGAGTGCGATTGCGGCGGTTGTGGCCACACATCGACCACATCGTGGGCCACAGGACGGCAACCACCAGCGCTAGATCTTCTGTGCTGGTCAGCGCGAAAACCGAGGGGTCGTGGGCGGTCAAATTGGTCAAGCACTTGAGTACGCATGTGAACTATTGGGTGGGTCCGGCAGACGAAGGCGGCGTGTGGTCAGGACCTGTCTTTCAAAGGTCCAAATTTTAGGGTCCGGGCAGAAATTCTTCACCACGTGCCCCGGAAAATCTTGAGGCAAGATTGTGCTGAGTCAGACAGCTCGGAAAGTTCAGATTGCAGACCAACCTCGGATTAGATTATGGTCTATGAGAAGTACCTCGGCAAAACTATATACGAGGTCGGATTTAGAGGTGATGCCTTGTTTATTTTTGAACCTGCTACGGCCCTCCATCCGAGGTCGTAGAACCGCACCAGCTTCGGGGACTAATGTCGGGGGCTACCCCGGGTAGGGTCAAGGCTTGGCATAAGTTGAGTTTAAAGATGTGGCGAGGTACGGAAAGGGCCGACCTGTTTGGGCCTGGGAGTGTCCGAGCTTTATCCTGACCTGGAGAATATAAAGGCCGACCTATCTTGGCCCAGAGGGGTCCGAGGTATCCAGTTGGCATGGGCTGACATTCATAATCCGAGCTATGATCAGCCGACCTAACTACCCCGGTGCTATGATTTGTATTGTGAGTGCAGGAGAAGCTATTGGAAGGAAGTAAGGTCCGACCTGGTAAAGATCTTAAGCGCAAGACCCGAGGTAAGGAGCCCGACACATCCGTGCCGGGCTAACCAAGGCAAGAAGCCGTAGGTCGGGCAGGAGTCAATGCTCCTGTCACTTCCCGCCTGACACGGGAGCATCTGTCACGGAGCCTGGCAGAGGCGTGCCCCGGGTTCGGCAGGGCTGCACGTCTCTGACCGCTAACCACGCGAGTTCTAGGGAAAGGCTACGAGGTTGCTCAGCCAGGCCACGTCCTGTCTCTGTCAGAGGGGACATCCTAGCTCTATTGTGGTGATGCAGGGGATGGACAGGCCATGTCCCGTGCCTGACAGGAGTACAATGATGACCAAAGCAGAGGCATGGCAACAGTGTTCAACAAGGGGCACAACGGTAACTTAGCTGGCCTATATAGTGGGCTTCAACCCCTCCTGCGTGGGGGATCGATCAATCGACAGAGGACGAACCCTAGAGCTCATTTCCCCCCGGGTAGCTTCATCTTCTACCTCAAGTTCTCACCATTGTAGCATCACACAGCTCGAGGAGCAGCTTGTACTTGTCACCTTGAGATATACACCGAGTAGGATAGTGCTGCAGTAGGGGTGTTACCTCCACACGAGGGCCCCGAAGCAGGGTACATCGCGGTGTGCTTTGCGTTCTTGCGGTTTCTTGCGTGTTCTTGCTTGTGCACTTCTTAAGTGCATAAACCCTCCCCGGATTCCCCCAACGACCATTCGGCCCCATCTTAGACATACCTATGGCATCTGTCGTGATCCCACCACGACAAGTCACATGGAATGCAACTGTAAAGAATATATAGGTCAAGGTTTCTGCGAAAGGATCGATGTTGTCGTCAATGATACATGGACACATGCCAGCTTTGCTAGGAGGCGAAAAGGTTAGCCCAACATTGAGAGGCCACATGACTCCAACATAGCTGTAAGGAGGATGAATTAAAGACATTCAATGTATCTACTTTTCTTGTCATTCTCAACAGCAAGCTACATGGACGGGTGTATAGGGAGGTAAAAAAAAGACGAAGAATTCAAGCATAGCAGATAACACTATTACTCTATTAGGCATATTAGTTTTGTAAAAAATGTTCTAAAACTAACAGATAACACTATATATCCGGCTCTCACAGTTGCTGATTTTCTACGCATCCTAGGGGAGACATGCCCTGTCACTAGTGGAAACACCACCTTTGGTCCCAGGTTGTAGAGGCCTTTGGGACCAGATGACCATCCGGTACATGGCAACCGGGACTAGAGGCCCCCCCCTCTAGTCCGGGGTGGCCTACGACCCGGGACTAGAGAGCTCCACGCGGGGGCAGCACATGGCGCATGCGAGGGGTCCTCTAGTCCCGGGTTGTAATACAACCCGGGACTAGAGATGCACCCACGTGGCGGCATGCTGCTTTTCTCGTTTCGGTTGTAATAATTTGCAAAAAATACGGTTAATTATCTGTAAATCTGAAAAATACATATAGCGTATCAAAATATTCGTAACAGAAAGCTTTATGAGAAAGTCGGGAAATCGGAAGTCGGAAGTCGGAACGGAAAGTCGGGAAAGTCGTGAAGTCGGGAAAGTCGTGAAGTCGGGAAGTCGTGAAGTCGGGAAAGTCGATGTCACGTTTTCACGGCTTCCCGGTTTCACGTTTTCCCGACTTCCCGGTTTCACGTTTTCCCGGCTTCCCGGTTTCACGTTTTCCCGGCTTCCCATTTTCACATTTTCCCGGTTTCCCGGATTAATTTACATATAAAGATCATATATAAGAGGGACTAGAACCGTCATCTATTCGATTACATGGAGATAATGAAGCCACTACTAGAGCCCGTCATCTAATTTGATATGGTGACATTGTATTTTCCCTCCATGTCTAAGACATAGTTCATCAAAAAGCTCGCAATTTCCGCGCAAATTGGTCAAAAGTGGTCCTTTAGTTGCAGGTCCCTCCGCATTCGATCCATCTATAAAATAAGGGAGATTAATATGAATTTCAATCATCATAACAGAAATTATGAATGACACTCAACACAATTGATGGTTATAAAATGAAATTGTGAATTTATTTGTTCACTTACGTCGATAAATGTCACTGGGTTCCGCTCAGAGACTATCGTGCGAATCCACTCGCAGACGTAATATTTACACAAATTGGTCCCGGGAGGCTGCCTACACAAGTACTACACGAGAATAGATTTCAATCAAATAATAATCAAGCATCACGATGGTATTGAAATTTGAATTAAAAGGGATGCGCGAACACCTAGCTCGTACTACTTACTTTGGGGTAAACAAAAGTAAGTTCCTCTTTAAATTGACCAGGTGTAGCATTAGCATTTCGGAAAGCTTTCCAAACCCTGCCCATCAAACAATTGACTAAATGAGTTATTAATTAGTTACTTGATATCTCAGGAATGGAAGGAAAGAGACCGATGTAATACGATAAAGATTGAAATTACTGTTTGAGCACTCCTTGGATATTCGCGCATCGATTTGAGCCAGTGCAATGAGTCCAAGATTTCAACTTTTGCTCTATCGATTTGAATGATTAACAGAATGTAATGGGCGCTGCGCACGTTTATATATGTCAGTAACTAATCAGTTACACTTAACATCGAGAAAGCAAAAAACCAATGTGTACAAGACAGTAAGACTCTTACCTGAAGTGGTAAGGAAACAATATCTTCCCTTTATAATTTTGGTCCCGGATGGACCTAAACAAGGTGTTCACCGTTTCCTCGTGGTGGTCACGTAGCAATTTTTCATTAACTCGGCTTGGGTCGATGAACCCAATCTCAAACACTCGGTTTCTGTCACATTCATCGCTCTTCATTCTGCATAATACCGTAGTGAGCATAATTAGAACAGGCAATGACCGAGCTAACCTATAGACTTTATTTTAGAAAATAAATGAATTGAATCACTTACAGACAATAGGTAGTGAGCATGCTCAAGTCGAGGGCGTCAAGCTGGTATAGCTGATAGATTTCTTCAATAGGTATAGTTATCTCGTCTGCACCGTTGAAATGTTCATCTGTAATTTTCACCGGGATCAATATTCGACCTTCACTTGTGACATTCTTGTACCATTTATGCAGTCTTGTCATTTGTGTTGGTAGATTCTGGAGCTCATCAGGTGACACTAGATCCTTACCGTATTTCCAGGTCCATCTAGTAGGTCCCATAAGGGGGGGATATCATCTGCATCCAGTTGAGAAAGTGAAATACCAATATCTGCAGCAAATTGCGTGCGGTAAGCGCTATCGTTCTCAAGCGCATAGCCCATATCAGTGGCCACCTTGAGCGGGGAGATGAACTGATTTGACTGATGTTCGAGCTGGGCAACATCTCTTCTCCTTTTCCCGCCGGGTGGAATTTTCCTCATAGTCCGTACATAGTCATCTGGCTTATTTATTGAAATTTGTGATGGCTAAGTAAGGAAACTAACAACAAATTGTGTTTGAGCTTCCGAATACTTTTCCTTTGGCTTAGGTTTTCTTTTCTCAGCCATTTCTGCAAACTGTCTTCTCAATTATGTTTGTAGCCACACCCTGGCTTCCTCTTGAGTACACTCGACGTCGTAAGGTCTCGGGGGAGGAACCTTCGGTACTTTTGGCAGCGGCTCAAGTCGGGGTTTGGGTCGGGAACCCATGGCGGTGGTCTTCATCCCCTTTCGACCGTTAGCCTTAGTGGGTGGAGGCGGTGGAGAAGGCTCAGGAGTCGGCTCAGGAGTCAGCTGACGCGGCTCAGGAGTCAGCTGACGCGGCGACGGAGTCGGCTGACGCGGCGAGTGACGCGGCGACGGATTCGGCTAACGCGGCGATGGAGATCGAGAAGGCGATGGTGGCCTTGGCGGCGGTGTCCAGCCTGGAAACATGATCAATTTCTTGGGCCATAGAATGAGTCCACCCTGGACATCTCCCAGTGTCCTCTCATCATCACCTCCAGGGATTGAAAGTTCGAGTGATTCAAATCCGGGGTAAACTTGATTCACGCCGACACGAGCATAGCCATCTGGAATCTCATTGCCACGATACAGTGTTGTAGATTCACAAGGTAAACCATAGCCGTCCGCCGACTTCATGGTTAAGTTTCTCACTGCCTCATGTAGCTCACAAGTTTTCTTCTCTGTGATAGAATCCACGGGGTATGTTTGGTTTGATGCCTCATCGGCACCGACAGTCGTGGAAGCCACGCTGCTTTTCCGTTGAGACGGACCCTCATCTTGCAGCTGCAGCTGATGAGTTGCCCCTCAAGAAGATTGCGCGCGCCGCAATTCATCTAGTTCCTATTGTTGTTGGCTAATGATATTTTCCACTTTGCTCAACCGGTCGTGTTGCTCCTGCTCCTTCCTCCCCTTTGCTCTTTCTCGGCTTCTATAAGAGTCACGGTCCTCAGGAAACCCTTCATGCCACGTCACACCTCCCCTGCCTCGAACAGATCCTCCTTTTTCTTTAGTACCGAGGGCCTTCCACAACTCGTCGTATTCTGTCGGGATAAAACCTTCCCTCACGAGCATCGGCGATTGCATCCAGAATTGTTTGCCGGGGTATAGGAGTTTCTTTCGTTTCATCAACTATTACATCGCCTGTTGCGACATCATACTCCCCCCCCCCATGAGCAAGTATCCAATTGCTGACCCTACGGGGCCACAAATTTGTAACTGGAATGATCCCATTTTCATGCATAGTGGCCTCAATCCGATCCCACTTAGGCTCGGCAGTTACATAGCCACCTCCACCCAACTGATGGTGATATATCTTCTTCGCTGCATTCAACTTCTTCTTTGCCGATCTTTCCTTGGCTAGTTCTGTATCCTTGTATTGCAGAAATGCCGACCAGTGAGGCCGCTGCCTCTCTAGTGTCCTAGTGAAATCTGGAACTTTCTTTTTGTCGACCCAATCACGGTATAATCTGTTCTTCCATTTATTGAATTGTTCAGCCATCTTCTTCAGAGCCCAATGCTTGACTTTGTCCGTCATGGCTTTTGTCCTTTCGGGACTATCCAACACCGGCAGAGTGAAATGTGTCATGAGCTTCTTCCAACATATATCTTTAGTTCTCTCGGTGACATAATAATTGCCCTCTAAGTTTTTTATCTCATTCCATTCCGAAAGGCTGATCGGAACATTGTCCCTGACAACAACTCCACGTTGATGCACAAACTTAGATGCGCTCTTCGGAGGCACCAACGGTTTGCCATCTGAAGAGACTGACTCAATTCTGAAATGATCTTTTATTCCCAACCCTTTGGCATGGCCTCGTTTAGTAGTTTGGGTCGATGCGGAGGTCTAAAAAGAAACATTTGTTAATATATATACAAATAAATTTTTACATCTAATCAAATAGTCTTAATATACCACGTCGGACTGCGAGGGTTCACCAACTGTGCTAGTTTGCCCTTGGACGCTTTGTTCCACCTCCATTCCCGGACCGGAGTCGTTCAAAAACTCGGAGCCAACTTCTTCTGCTCCAATGTGTTCATCACCATCCGCGGGTTGCCGGATATAGTCGAGCAACACATCTTCCCCTTCTCTGTTTTGGAAGGGAGGAACATCTCCATCGTCCATTGCTTAACTATTACAAAAGAAAATAAAACAATGATAGCATTAGCAGAATAATTCAATGTAGGGAACTTTACACTTAGCAAAATTACATCTACAAATATACCATATCAAAATTTAAACTAACATGAGCGATACTTCATGTGTATTGTATGTGTTACCGGGAAAACGTGAAACCGGGAAACCGGGAAGCCGGGAAAACGTGAAACCGGGAAGCCAGGAAAACGTGAAACCGGGAAGCCGGGAAAACGTGAAAACGGGAAGCCGGGAAAACGTGAAAACGGGAAGCCGGGAAGCCGGGAAAACGTGAAACCGGGAAGCCGGGAAAACGTGAAACCGAGAAAACGTGAAAACGGGAAACCCGGAAGTCGGAAAGTCGTGAAGTCGGGAAATCGGAAAGTCGTGAAGTCGGGCGTGAAGTCGGGAAATCGGAAAGTCGTGAAGTCGGGAATTTCCCGACTTCACGACATTCCGATTTCCTTCCCGACTTCACGACTTTCCGATTTCCCGACTTCACGACCTTCCGTTCCGACTTCCCGACTTCACGACTTTCCGACTTCACGACTTTCCGACTTTCCGTTCGGACTTCACGATTTTCCCGACTTCACGACTTTCCCGACATCACGACTTTCCGTTCCGACTTCCGATTTCCCGACTTCACGACTTCCCGACTCAACGACTACACGAATTCCCGACTCAACGACTTCCCAACTTTCCGACTACGCAAAATTTCTAACACTAAAATATTTCTACACTTAGCAAAATCTACCTAAGCAAATATACTAAGATAAGTATACTACACTTAACAACAAAAAACAATACACTAACTTAGCAAATTACACTAAGTTAATTAGCAAAAAAACTTTAGAAAAAAAGCTCACCGGTGCTTGGGAGGGCGGCCGCCGGCGGCGGACTTGGCGGAGGCGGGTCGACGGCGCGGCGGCGGAGGAGGAGGTGGGCGAGGCGGTGCAGGTGGACGGCGGCGGAGGCGTGGGCTTGGGAGGGCGAGGAGGCGTGGGCGGAGGCGCGGGCGGAGAGCCGCGGGAGGCGCGGGCGGACGCGGCGGAGGCGTGGGAGGCACGGGCGGACGCGGCGGAGGGCTGGCCGGAAAATCCGGCAGCCTCACAGCTTGCGGAGGCGGCGGGCGGAGGCGACGGCGCTGGGGCGCTGTGGAGAAGAAGCCCTCCCGGGTCGTGGCTCGACCCGGGGTCAACTCCTTGGCTTATATACCACGGGAGCGTTGGTCCCGGACGGTGCCATGGCCCGGGACGCAAAGAGGCCTCTGGTCCCGGGTCGTGGCACCACCCGGGACCAAAGGGTACCTTTTTTCGTTCCAGCGCTCAAAGTTTTAAAATTTTGCGCGTGAATATTTGAATGTTAATTTAAATATGCATTTTAATAGCTTCTGCATACTTTCGAATCTGAAAAAAATACAACATGAAAAGTGTTTGAATTTGCAACACTAATCCAAAGCAATTTTATGTTGTTTAAATTTGCAACATTGAAAAGTGTTTCAATTTAAAAAATGCATTAACTAATATTGTTTAAATTTAAAAGACATCTCTTTATTTTAAAAAACATCTTTAACAACATCCAACTGACTTACATAAAAGGATACATTATTACACATTACTAACAATTACGTTACTACATAAACGGACTTGTTGCTCGGAGGCCATAGGATTAGGGGGAACGGCGGGAGGAGCCAGCCCCGTTCGCGGCCGCCCGGTTCTCACGCGCACGTTTGCGGTGGAGGGCAAGATCCATGGAGGATGAGTCTTTCAGCGCCCAATCCAGCTCGGAAGCCTCCTTCGCCTTGAGCTGGCAGGCAGTTCTGGCTCGCTGTACAGGGTCGTCGTGGACGGACTGGAAGGAGGCTTCAAGGGCCTCCTGCATCTGCGGCCCCCCGCGCTCTCCCCCATGGTCGCTCGAGTCGAAGTCGTCGTCGTCATCCTCCTCGTTGGGAGGGGCGGCGGCGACTGGTGGAGGTACGGCCGCGGATCCTCACGCCACCCCTGCGGCGTACGCATACTCCTCCGGCACCGGAGCAGGAGGCCGGTAGCAGGGTATTCCTCTCCACGCCGGGCTCGTGGGCATACGGCGGGATAGGCTCCCGCGTAGCACCCAAGCGCGCTCTGCCGAGCACGCTCGACCTCGTCCAGAAGGCGCTGCGGCGGGCGTGGCGGATCCATCTCGTGGAGACGATGCGTTCATGGCTAGGAATGGTGGATTAGGGTTTACCCCGTCGGCGACAATATATAAAGACCTTCAGGGCAGCGCTAGGGGAGGACACGTGGCTAGGGCAGCGCTGGGGGAGGACACATGACTGATACGAGTCTTGACCGTGAAGCCCGCCTTTAGTCCCGGTTGGTGTTACCAACCGGGACTAAAGAAGCACACGGATCGTGTGTTTCTTTCAAGCGCTTGTAAGACGTTGGATCAGGGGTGTGTTTCTTTTGAGGGATTGTGAGCTGTTGGATCAGCACTATCACGACCACTTTGTGAGCCACTTGACTCGGTTGGTGTTACCAACCGGGACTAAAGAAGCACACGAACCCTATATATAGCATCCATCGATCATTGGCAGTATACGGGTAGCAGAGAGCAAGATTTCTGAGAGGCAGGAGTTCCTAGAGCAGAGACTGAAGGTGAACCCTCCCCTCGGTCGGATCCAAGCAGCGGCAAGGATCTCTGATGATTAGCAACATCTCCAACACTTGTTCAGACGGTTGCAGATCATCAGAGACGTCTTGCCGCTGTTTGGATCGAAGGCCGATTTGTCGTCTCACGACCATGCGATGATTTGCCGATTTGCCGGTCAGAGTGGCCACTGGAGAAGGTAGGCAACTTCGATCCGACGTGGTTCTGAAAGGGGCACTCACGAGCCACCGTTGGGCTGTATGCAGGGGAAACCGTGTGTTTTGTTTCAACTTTCAGAACACAGTTACATAAAAGGTTTAATACATTATTACACATCACCAACAACATCCCTATCTAGTGTTCATTTTGGTATACGAAGCATTCGGACTCCCGTCATACGTCCAACGGTGCCAAGGTACGCTGCCCTCTCTCCCTGATCCCCTCCTCCCCAACGTAGGTTGCATGCACCTTAGGTGTTTGATCAAATTCCCCACTATTTTTTTCAGATCTCGGGCATTTACGTTGGCGATGTCCGGACACCTGTTGGACAATAACGGCCCTGTGCGGGAATGGGCTCCGCCGGGATGGCACTGGGAGGTGTTATCTTCTGGAACGCATAGCTTGGTGAGAAATCCGGGCGACGTTGTCGACCCGGATCTTCTTTGGTGGAGGTCGCGTGGGCCAGGGAGGTTCCAGAGGGAGCCGGCCCCCGAGGAGGTGGTACGTCGCCGTATCAGGGAGGAGGATGCGCACGTTCGTCGCTACATGTATATGTTGGATACGGTGTATACTAATACATGGCAGGTATTGTATAGGGATCCTTCTCATGTGAGTATTGGCCCTGTGATGGTTCCTGCTCCTTGGGTGAGGAGCGCTCGTGATGCACCCCGCGGCTTAGGACGAGGCAGAAGTTAGTTAAATAAAAATGGCATGGACTCTAGCTGTAACCGGATTAAATAAAGATGTAAGCATGTGATACACTCCAGCTGTAACCGGATTAAATAAAGATGTAAGCGTGATGCACTCCAGCTGTAACCGGATTAAATAAAGATATATCCTCTTGCATAGAGTCTTTTTATGTGTACTAGTTGCTATGTGAAATAATAAACTTGATTTTCGACAAAAGTTTCACAAACATTCTTCACAAAAAGTACTATCATGTAGAAACAACTATAATAGAATGACATGATCTAAAAATTCAGCACATACATCAAAAGCTTCAGAAAGCTTGATCACATCATACTTAAACAGGGACATAATTAATACAAATAATAGTTCAGATATCCATTACAGCATAATTAAAGATACACGCATATATATGATAATAGATCAGGAGACCCAAGCACTACATAATAATAGAGATATAAAAGTGTTCGCCATTGCAAACACTACTCGTCCTCCGGATCAGAATTCCCCCAAGCAGGAGACCCATGGGGCACTGGTGGTGGTACTAGGTAACGCTGCCCATAATTGACTATTCTAATCTGGCGGTACACCTCGTATGCAATGTACGCATCTATTGCTGCATACTCAATGTTGGTAGCGTCAAGTGGGGTCTTCTCCCAGAGTTTGTGCTGATCGTTGTGGAATTTTGTCTTCATATCAGCGTACTCCTCGTCGATCAAGGCGAATGCCATATTAGCCATTGAAGTCTTGTCATTCTCAAGCTTGAAAATGCGTTGGAGATCAATGTGGCAGGCAGCTGGTATCTCAATACCCCAGATGCGCCTCATCTTGATCTTGTCATTCGTTATATCAACGCAAGCAAAATGTATGCCGCTACGAAGAAGGAACTCCATGAGTTTTGGACAGTGCTTGTCACTACTGCAACAACAAAGTGGAACACACATGTTAAATATTCTTGCAACAAGTATATTTCGGCATGCACAAGTATGTATAATAAGAACTGGAACACATGTTAAATACTGCTACAACAAAGTGGACAGATCTTTATGAGAATTTCGATCATTTTTAATTGATTGCATGTATATCACAACCGGTTTCACGTTTTCCCGGCTTTCTGGCTTCCCGGTTTCACGTTTTCCCGGCTTCACGGCTTCCCGTTTTCACGACTTCCCGGTTTCACGTTTTCCCGGTTTCCCGTGAATTCGGAAAGTCGTGAAGTCGGGAAGTCGGAAAGTCATGAAGTCGGGAAGTCGTGAAGTCGGGAAAGTCGTGAAGTCGTAAAGCCATGAAGTCGAGAAGTCAGTACGGAAAGTCGTGAAGTCGGAAAGTCGTGAAGTTGGATAGTTTTCATGTTTTCCCAGCTTCCCGGTTTCACGTTTCCCGGCTTCCCGACTTCCCGGTTTCACGTTTTTCCGGTTTCCCGCCTTCCGGTTTCACGTTTTCTCGGCTTCCCGTTTTCACGGTTTCCCGGATTAATTTACGTATAAAGATCCCATATATATAAGAGAGACTAGAACCGTCATATATTCGATTACATGGAGATCGTCAAGCTAGCCACTACTATTCGTATTACCTTGCCCACTGGAAGACCATGACATGTTTCTTGAAACAAAGTTGGATGACGGCAACATCTCTTTGATCGGCCGTGTACTCGAGATCAAGACCCATGAACTTCTTGTTGTTGTATTCCTCCTCTTCAAGCCAATACTCGAAATCGGAAAGAAAATCTGGCACCTTGGCGCTGTCGTTCGTGTAGACGACATTGAGATTGGTCATGCCATGTGCGAGCACCTTCCCGTAGCGAGTGATTGGATTCATGGTGGAAGGATGGGGAAGAAGAGAGGAGAGGGAGACGAACATAATGGCCGCGGTTACTGTAGCAATCGCGGTTCCGTGCGTTTTAATCGCTTAATTAGGAGCGCGGGAGGCAAACGTTCGGAGCTTTAGTCCCGGGTGGTATTACGACCCGGGACTAGAGGGTCTCGCGTGAGGCGTACAGTTGCCACCACCCTTTGGTCCCGGGTTGTATTACGACCCGGGACTAGAGCTCCCTCACCACCCAGGACCAGTCGAAATCATTTGACCCGGGACTAGTGCCCCCCCTCTAGTCCTGGGTCGTAAGCCACCCGGGACTAGAGGCAAAATCGGCCCTAGACGAAAGGTCTCGTTTCTAGTAGTGTGTGATCCAGACCTTCGAAACCAAGAACAAGCTGCATGACCCAATGGTTCGATAAATATGAGACTTCTCGTACCGTAGTTGGTTTCAAAGATTTCCATGATATGTGTAAGTTTTTATGGATTGGATTCTCATGTCCATATGGCAAATTATTGATTTTTCATATGGATGCACAGTGCAGAAAGGGTCGTATGCACATCGAATCAAGTGAGAAGTGAAAAATGTTCTTAGCATATACGGGTCCTAAATTGTTATGTGAGCATCGATGGGGCATCATACCAATTAACCACATATAGACAGTGAAGGCTACGATGGAAATATTTACGACGAAATGTGTATTTCCAATTAGCGAAGGAAAGTGGTGGGGGTTTAAGGATAAACAAACGATTCCAAGTCGTATAATAAGACTACATAAACGTCTTATATATATTTAGGGACGGAGGAAGTACTTCAGAACTTATATTAGTAGAACTTTGCTAGACAATCATTGCAAACCATAATTAGCATAGACTCGTATGTTTTAGAAACTTATGTTAAGATATTTTATGATATGAGATACAAATAAACATGTTTTGCACATTATGTACCCTTGAGATGCACACATTATTCCTAAAATGAATGTGATTTTGTTATACATTTGGATTTTTCTTTAACTTAGATATAATTTGACTGGTGAAATTTTCTAATATAAATATTAAAAATTCCAAGATAGAGTTCTAGTTTAGGGTTAATGTGTGTGATACTGCAGGGTTGAATTGCATCCATTTAAACTTTAGGGACCCTACTTTGAGTTCTGGTTGTGTTGTTAAATACAATAAAAACAATACCGAAGAGTATTTCATATTTATTGACAAGTTTAAATGTAAACGAGTAAAAATGACTAGTATAAACCGCAATCTCCTTGCAGCCTTGCATGGTAAATAATTCATGCCCTGCAATGTCCCGGGAGTGTTCCTTCGTTAGTCTTATACAATCTCCACGCAGTCGCGAACTTGTAAATATGATAGAATTTGATGTACGTTGGTGTGGTCGTCTATCCGATGACGTGTTAAACAATCCCATTTTGCCAAAACTAAAAGTACAAAATGCCAAAAGGTGTCGTTTGGGTAAACAATCACACTAATGCATTAAATTGAACATAATTGAGTTTTTTGATTTACACTTGAAGTGATGGGTGTGACCTTGGACGATGGTCATATTAGGCAAATAAGTTAAATAAAACATGTTGCATAATTAGAGTAAAATAATGTTGGTTACCATATTTATCAACTTAATGGAAGAATACACACATTTTTCATAACTTCCAACGTTTAGCTTAATATTTTCTCTTAATCAGTATTTTGTATACTTTTTTCAGCCGTTCTTTGGAGTATGTATTGCTGCTTCACCAATTGTGAAACCACATTCATTTTCATTTGATTTGGGACTAGTACACACATTGTGTAGCTGGCCCGATGGCCATATCTCTCCTAATACACTGCGCCAGCGATTGATCCCCGGGGAAAATTCTCCTCGGCCTCCACTACCGTTCATCGGCCCCCACACATGCAAGCGGCCCCATTTGGCAAGGCTTCAAGTTTCACTCCCGAACGTCTCTTCCGGAAACACTATATATCGCCTTCTACGAGGTGTAGCTTCGCCTCGCCCGCTATAACTGGACTAGCCCAACTCCCGATTATTCGTTATGAGTCGTTCTGTTTTTTTGTTTTTTTTTTGCATCTGAGTCATTCCGTTACTTCTTCTTTCTTCAAGAGAGAGAGAGAGAGAGAGAGAAGCGAGCCCCTCCTCGGGTTCCTCATATTATTTCTTGATTCATTTTTTTATTTTTTTCGTTTTCTTCTACTTTATTTGGTAGAATTTTTATTTTCGATTTTCGGTTTATTTTTCTTCATTTTTTAAAGTTTTTTGCCCTTTTTTGAATTTGTTCAAAATATTTTTGAATAATGTTCAAATTTCAAATAGTTCTTCTGAAAATGGCTCATATTTTAAAATATCATATTTGAAAATGGTTCGGAACTTGAAAATTCTTCATTTTTTGAAAATGGTCCAGAACATAAAACAGGTTAGTTTTAAAAATGATTATATTTGAAAAACATTCATTTCTAAAACTGGTTCGTATTTAAAAATGTTCATATTTGAAAATGGTTAGGAATTTTAAAACTGTTCATTTTTAAAATGGTTCATATTATTTTTTTAGATTGTTCATATTTTAAAAAATGGTTCATATTTTAAAAATTGTTCATTTTGAAAATGATTCAGGAATATATGAAAATTCTTAATTTTTGAAAATGGTTCTGAATTGGAAATATGTTCATTTTTTAAAATGGTTCATATTTTAAAAGCATTCATTTTAAAAATGATTCATATTTTGAAAATGTTCATTTATTAGAATGGTTCAAGTAGCACATTTAATTTTTCCGTGAGTATATGTACAAATATGATTTTTAAATATGTACTTATTTTAAATATGTACTCGAGTCTCCAGCATTGAACTATGTACTTATTTTAAAGATACAGATGCTCATTTCATATTTCTGCAGTTCACTGTTTGAGCTATCTAGAATGAATACACACATTTTGCAAGTCTGGCAATGTGCAAGCGAGGAAGTATAGTTCTGGCTGGCTGGCCGGCCGGCCAGCGACGTTGGCGTCGTCTGACGGATGTTGCCGCCTGTGTCGATTTTGTATGTTCAGCAATCAACAGTACTGTTGCGATTGTTGATTCTCCAGCAAATGTTTTAGCGCCAACATAGAAAGATATCCTTAACTCCAGGGAATTTGCTTCCAAATCGGGCGTGCGTGGTGGAACGGAAGGAGCTCCGTTCGATGGAATTGGACGGCTGATACGTCCCAAACGTATCTATAATTTTTGATGTTCCATGCATGTTTTATGTCAATTGGCACATGTTTTATATACACTTTATATCATATTATGACATTTATTGGATTAACCTACTAATAGTTGCCAAAGTGCAAAATCTTCTTGTTTTCCTATTTGTTGTGTAGGAATTATCAAAAATACAAAAGGAAACCTTGTTGGAGTCAAATTGGAACTTTCCTGAAATCTGTTTGAGAACTTTTTACGGAGATTATCAGTTTGACCCTCGAAGATGGCATCCAATGGAAATCAAATGAAAGAGAAAGTTGTCACAATTTTCCATATGAAGATTTTAAGCCCGAGATCAGCCCAATCGGAGTTCGGACGCGGCCTGTAGGCCCGTTTTGGTGGAACCCTAAAAGGGGGTGACGGAGATCCGAGAGTCCATATAAAGAAGGAAACCCTAGGTCGTGAAGACGAAAAAAAAGCCACGAATTTTCCTCCTCTTGGCAGCCGCCAAGGAGGGGGAGGAGCTCCTCCATTGCTGCACCATCACCAAGGAAGAAGAAGGGGGGCCAAGGGCCGCCGCCTTCACTCCGGGCTGCACCTCTTCATCAACCTCTCGATCAAGTGTGCTCACCATGACCATGTGTGAGTAGTTTTCACCGAGGCTGAGGGCTCTACCGGTACCTATGTGGTTCATCTCTCTCTCCCATGATGTGATCTTCATGTGATCATGAGCTTTATAATCTAGTTGGATCCATGGATGTTACTCTTCGTTATCTTATGAATTATGCTACTTGAGTGGTTTTATTAATGTAAACTCCGGAGTCACCTTTGTCCCATGGTGCGAAGTTGACAGTGTGCGTACCGTGTGTGACTCTTAGGCTAAAGATTACATGAATACTTATCATGAGTTATTATTTGTGTTGGCTGTCTCTATGAAATTGTGGTGTTTGTCTAGTACTATTTTGGGGAGCTCTTAGTGACATTGGGGTTCCCTAGATGTGGAATGCAACTTTAAGGTGTGCTTTTGTAGCCCTACGCAGTGGATTGGTGTTCGTTATCCAACAAGGGAATAGCTCAGAGTAGCATAGTGAAGAGGAAATATCTATGTATTTAATTATATTATTATTGTTGAGAGTGTCCACTAGTGAAAGTATGATCCCTAGGCCTTATTTCCAAGCATTGAAACACCGTTTGCTCTCATTTTGTCTCATGTTTGCTTGCTGCCATCTTTATTTTAGATTGCAATTACCACTTATAATCATTCATATTACTTGTATTTCACTATCTCTTCGCCGAACTAGTGCACTTATACACCTGACAAGTGTATTGGGTGTGTTGGGGACACAAGAGACTTCTTGTATCTTAATTGCAGGTTGCTTGAGAGGGATATCTTTGACCTCTACCTCCCTGAGTTCGATAAACCTTGGGTGATTCACTTAAGGGAAACTTGCTGCTGTTCTACAAAGCTCTACACTTGGAGGCCCAACACTGTCTACAAGAATAGAAGCGTGCGTAGACATCAAGCTATTTTCTGGCGCCGTTGCCGGGGAGGTAAGTGCTGGAAGGTATCTTCTTTAGATCCTGCAGTTATATCTTTTTGTTTCTTGTTTTTATTTTACTAGTTAGGCTTAATGGAAAATAACAAAAAAAAAATAGAGATCTTTATGAACTTTATATTGAATTAGGACATATGCTTCTGAAGAGAAATTAAAAAATCTACGGAAGTGTGTTTGCATAATAGTGATAGCAATGTTATTAGCATGAATTCTTTGAACACCATTATTGCTAATGCTATGGAAAAGTCTAAGCTTGGGGAAGCTGGTTTTGATGAATATGTTATTTTTAGTCCCCCAAGTTTTGAGTAGAAAAAATTCTTTGATGATACTTTGCCTCCAATTTATGATGATTATAATCATTGTGATTTTTCAGTCCACCTACTATTGAGGATATAGTTTATGTTGATTATGATATGCCTCCTATTTATGATGATTACAATGATGGATTTGATAGTTTTACTCCCACTATTACTAATGAAACTGTTTTTACTTATGTGGAGAGTATTGATACTTTTATGCATATGGATCATGGAGAATGTTTCATGTGATGGTTATATTGTAGATTTTATCAATGATGCTACTGAAAGTTTTTATGAGAGAGGGAGACATGACTTCATATACCACAATAATATTAAGTCTCCTCTCTTTTTGTTGAAATTTTTGAAGTTGCACTTACTTTGCCTTCTTATGTTAGTCACTTTGTGCTTTATTGATTTATTTTCTTACAATATCCCAATGCATAGGAAGTGGGTTAGACTTAAATGTGTTTCACATTTTTCTCTTGATGCTCTCTTTTTCATTTCAATTCGTGTTCCTATGTGAGCATCATTAAAACTATCATGGCTGTCCAGAAAACAGATTCCTATGCTTCACTGCGAAAAATGTTAAAGATCACAGAAAAGGAATTTTGACCTGAAATTTTATGACAGCAATCTTCAGTTATTAATACACATTTCATTAGTTCAAATTTTTTGATTTGAGCAACGTAAGTGCCTCTGAAAATTCACTCTTTACGGGTTGTCCAGTTTTTGACAGATTCTGTCTTTATTTTGCATTACTCTCACTACTTGTGTTTTGTGTACTTCTATTGATCAAAGGGCAATGCACAACCATAGTAACAGTAGCTAATGTTTAGAATCACCTCATGATATGTCTTTGATGTACTTATGAGGATTTAATTTATGGAGACACTAACCCCTCTAATCAAGTTTTATGTTGAGTTTTGTGTAAAGAGAATTTTTCAAGTGGAAGTGTTGAGGGTGATGAACAAAGATCAAGAGGGACAACCACTCAAACTTGGGGATGTTACCCCTAGACTCACCCAACATATATCAAATAAGTACAAGAATTCAAGCTTGGGGATGCCAAGCCACCTCACTCCAACCATCTTGATAACAAGTAAGTAAGCCTAGCTATATGGCTATAAAGAAAGCGCTTTACGGGAGGCAACCCGGTTGTTTTTTTTTCTTTGTGTCCTCTTGCTGTAACAAGAGACTTTGTTTATAGTTTAGTTTCTGGAATGTTTAATAAAGTGCCAAGTTTTACTCATTTTAGTTTGAAAAAGTTGCTTATAGCGGTCGGAGATTTTATTTCTGCACGAATCTGTTCACGGTATGATTTTTAATTTTTATTGTGTAACTCTGAATGAGCTCATATTTGAACTGTAGTAGAAAATTTTCATCCTCTGTATGCATGAATTATATCGGAATTTTCCGACAAAGTTTAGTAGGGTAGAAAAATACGTTTTGTTGCTGCTGTTTTTTGAACAGATTATGTCCCATTTTGTTTGATGCATGCTTAGAACTTTTAACTTGAACCTTTTTTATCCAATTGAGTATATTAGTAGGCATACAACATTATACACTTTCTGGACATTCATATGAATTTTTGTTTAAAGATTATATGCAGCAAGAAATCTATTTGTTTATCACTACTAAAGAAATGGGAGAAACGGTGTTTTGAAGTTTTTTCACAGGGATTAGAGGAGATGCACCAAGAGCTATCCAAGGATGGTGAAGACCATAAGCTTGGTGATGTGAAGACAACCCCACTGGACCTACACACTCTCAGTTTGCACACGTCTAATTTTTGTTTTTCGATCGAAACACTTTATCGCATAAACTTGGAGCGTCTTTTTGTTTGTTTGGTTTGATTTTTATTTTGTGAGACCACCACACTATCATTTATATATGAGAGAGCTACTGGAAATTTGGGTTGAATTATGTTGGATGCTATTATTAGATTGGGAAAAGGGATGTTTGAGTTGATTTTAGAAGACAAATATAGTTGCATGATTCATGAGCTTGTTAATGAGTAATAATTTGCAAGTATTTTATCAAGAGCTATCACTAGTACAGAACGACACATCGGATACCCCTCTATGGCAACGGCAGGAGTTAGGCGACAGTAAATCGCGACATCCCCCGCATGCCCGCACTGGGCCGTAAAGCAGGCCTACAACAAAGGCAATGGGTGAATAGTGGAATATATGTTGGCAACGGAGTTTGGTTTAACTCCATTACCGATGTGTGCTCATCGCACACGGACAGTTTCGTAATCTCCGTTGCCATTAGAAGCAGCCCGACAGCCGGCCTATAAGAACCTACTATGCCCTTCACTCTCACTCTCAGTGTCTCACTTCCAACCCTAGCCGCCGCACAGTCTCCTCTCTCTCCACTCTCTCGCATGGCCTCCACCGTCGGCGCTGGTAGATCCGGCCATCGCGGCAACGCGCCGAGGAGGCGGTCTACCAGTCTGACCTCCGGGCCGCCATAACCCTCTCTTTGGTCCACGGCGAGGGCAAGGCGCCGCCAGGGGAGGCCGGCGCTAGCTCCGTCGCCGGCGGCGACGCTAAGCGAGCCCGCCTCGCCTAACGTAAGACCCCAGTTCAGTAGGATAGTTGTTTTCTATTTGTAAATAGCTAATTGTTTATCCATAGATTTGCTCTGTTTTTAGTAGGCATTGTTTACACATAGATTTTAGCTGTTTTCTAGTTGTAAGTAGCTAATTGTTTATCTATAGATTTGCTCTGTTTTTAGTAGGCATTGTTTACACATAGATTTTAGCTGTTTTCTAATTGTAAGTAGCTAATTGTTTATCCATAGATTTGCTCTGTTTTTAGGCATTGTTTAGACATAGATTTTAGCTGTTTTCTAGTTGTAAGTAGCTAATTGTTTATCCATAGATTTGCTCTGTTTTTAGTAGGTATTGTTTACACATAGATTTTAGCTGTTTTCTAGTTGTAAGTAGCTAATTGTTTATCCATAGATTTGCTCTGTTTTTAGTAGGCATTGTTTACACATAGATTTTAATTGTTTTCTAATTGTAAGTAGTTAATTGTTTATCCATAGCTTTGCTCTGTTTTTAGTAGGCATTGTTTACACATAGATTTTAGCTGTTTTCTAGTTGTAAGTAACTAATTGTTTATCCATAGATTTGCTCTTTTTTTTAGTAGGCATTGTTTACACATAGATTTTAGTTGTTTTCTAGTTGTAAGTAGCTAATTGTTTATCCATGGATTTTCTCTGTTTTTAGTAAGCATTTGCTCTGATTTTAGCTTTGTTTCTGTTATGCCGATGATTAAAATTAGGTGACACCGTGTGATCCGGGGGTGGCGCTAGTGATCCTTGTGATATGCACAAATACACATCGATCTTGTGCATCCTACTTGGCTCGCTTGCTCCATCCCTGGAATTTATGCGTCCAATCTACCTATATATGAGGCATTGTTTAGGCTATGTTCTAGTTGTAATTAGTTCTATATTTTCTGTAATGCCGATGAAGAAGCATATGTCTTGTGTATAGAGATGAAGGAGCTTATATTTGATTTTTTTTTTTTCATCTCCTTTAGGGCAAGGAGGAAACCTGGAGACTATGCGGCGGCCGTGAAGACGTAGGAGCGGGGCTCCGTCCACACGGTCCACTGAAGCCGGCGCCTCCAGGAGCAAGACTTTTGTGCAGTACTAAATAGGTAGAACAAGACCACGCAATGAAGCTGGGCGAAGAGGAAGGTGAAGAACCGGCGGCCGTCAAGCAGGAACCACAGGGCTCCGTCGACGGTGCAGCAGGCGTCACCAGCTTTTTTTTGTTTCCTTTAGCCCTCATTACAAACGGTAAAAAACTAATCTCCGTATCTGATGTAAAGACTAAAGTCAACGGTTATATATTATGCCCGTTGCTAAACTTATTGCAAATGGTAAAAATCTCTGTTGCCATTGTGAGGCTTCACATCAGTATCGGAAGCGGGGACACGGACCCTTTCTCCGTTGCCGAAGGGGTTTTTGGCCCGTCTCCGATGTGTCGTTCTGTACTAGTGTATCTTTTATTCATGTTTTGATGCTAAATGTTAGTTTATTTTGTTTAACATGATTGGTTAGTTCTATGGATACTCATGCATGCATTTAGATGGTCAACTTTCTCCCTCTTGCTAGCCCAAAAATTACAACAAGTAAAAACTTGTTTCCAACACCTTCAACCAAAGTTTTTCCAGTGAGTCCACCATATCTACCTATTAGCTTTATGCTATTCCGAGTATGTTTATCATGATATTTGTGTTATCTATACCTCTGAATGAAAATGCTTATGTTGTTGATTGTTATGGGAAAAGTTGGTTATAGAGCTCTCTCGAACTTGATGCACACTTTACTTTCATTGCATAAATAAAACATGACCCATTGTGATTAAAATTATGATGTTGTGGGCTTGACAAATGTCTTTGGTTGAGAGTTAGCTCATATATGCTGTCACATGGCAAGCTTTCAACATGCACTTCATTTCATTTAGTTGATATCATGTACTTTTGTTTATGGATGCTTACCATGGGTGAAATAAATGTGGAAATGAAGTGAGTTTAAATGAGTTTGTATAAATGATTAGAGAGACGCCTGGGCCGCTAATCTAAGCCATGCATCATTCATGGTGGAAATTTACTTACATGCTATGGTGAACCTTCAGTGATACACCTTACAATAAAAAGCTATCTAATGGTAAATAAAAAGGGTGTTGAGATTGTTCATTGTGTTTGTTTGTCTTGTGATTTTGATATGGGCTTGTTCCATATCCTGGGACAAGAGATACCCCAGTTGACGCTCTTAATGATACTATTATTACTTACAATGATATTTAACTTGAACTTGCTTTGTTTCCCAATATGAGTAACACATGGAGTAGGTACTTGTATTCAAGGGGCATGAGACTTTCAACCTGTACTTTGTCAAGCACACTACTTGTATTTGCTTTCACTTTAAACTTAATCATTCAAGATGCTATGATAGGGGTAAGGAGAGCTTGACACCAAGGATTACCATATTACGATCATTAACTTAAGTAGGGAAGTTCAGAAGTTAGATGAAACTTATTCATGGTTAACCTCTACTCATATATATCTTTCCAAAGTGTCCACCTTTTATATTCAGATTTTCGTCAATACTCTATGGCCATTATAGGATGTTCTTTCTTTTCATTATGCATACATGTGGTCCATAGTACCTTCTTCTATGTTACACTTTGTGAATTATTATTGAACATCCTTACATTGAATATTTGATATCACTTCATAATCTATCTTGTACATTGCTACTCCTTTGAAGAATGAATCATTTGACTGTATGTAGCAATAACTTCATCACTTCATTCATAACATGTACCTTACAATATTATATGATCAAGATTATGATGGTAGCATCTCACTTCAAAAATTATTTTGTTTTATCGTTTACCTACTCGAGGACGAGTAGGAACTAAGCTTGGGGATGCTTGATACATCCCAAACGTATCTATAATTTTTGATGTTCCATGCATGTTTTATGTTAATTGGCACATGTTTTATATACACTTTATATCATATTATGACATTTATTGGATTAACCTACTAATAGTTGCCAAAGTGCAAAATCTTCTTGTTTTCCTATTTGTTGTGTAGGAATTATCAAAAATACAAAAGGAAACATTGTTGGAGTCAAATTGGGACTTTCCTGAAATCTGTTTGAGAACTTTTTACGGAGATTGTCAGTTTGACCCTCGAAGATGTCGTCCAATGGAAATCAAATGAAAGAGAAAGTTTTCACAATTTTCCATACGAAGATTTTAAGCCTGAGATCAGCCCAATCGGAGTTCGGACGCGGCCTGTAGGCCCGGTTTGGTGGAAGCCTAAAAGGGGGTGACGGAAATCCGAGAGTCCATATAAAGAAGGAAACCCTAGGTCGTGAAGACCAAAAAAAAAGCCATGAATTTTCCTCCTCTTGGCAGCCGCCAAGGAGGGGGAGGAGCTCCTCCATTGCTGCACCATCACCAAGGAAGAAGAAGGGGGGCCAAGGGCCGCCGCCGCGCCGTGGCTGCTGCGGGCCGCCGCCTCCACTCCGGGCTGCACGTCTTCATCAACCTCTCCATCAAGTGTGCTCACCATGACCATGTGTGAGTAGTTTTCACCGAGGCTGAGGGCTCTACCGGTAGCTATGTGGTTCATCTCTCTCTCCCATGGTGTGATCTTCATGTGATCATGAGCTTTATAATCTAGTTGGATCCATAGATGTTACTCTTCGTTATCTTATGAATTATGCTACTTGAGTGGTTTTATTAATGTAAACTCCGGAGTCACCTTTGTCCCATGGTGCGAAGTTGACAGTGTGTGTACCGTGTGTGACTCTTAGGCTAAAGATTACATGAATACTTATCATGAGTTATTATTTGTGTTGGATATCTCTATGAAATTGTGGTGTTTGTCTAGTACTATTTTGGGGCGCTCTTAGTGACATTGGGGTTCCCTAGATGTGGAATGCAACTTTAAGGTGTGCTTTTATAGCCCTACGCAGTGGATTGGTGTTCGTTATCCAACAAGATAATAGCTCAGAGTAGCATAGTGAAGAGGAAATATCTATGTATTTAATTATATTATTATTGTTGAGAGTGTCCACTAGTGAAAGTATGATCCCTAGGCCTTATTTCCAAGCATTGAAACACCGTTTGCTCTCATTTTGCCTCATGTTTGCTTGCTGCCATCTTTATTTCAGATTGCAATTACCACTTATAATCATCCATATTACTTGTATTTCACTATCTCTTCGCCGAACTAGTGCACCTATACACCTGACAAGTGTATTGGGTTCTTCTTTGCATTG
Source organism: Poa pratensis (assembly GCA_947311845.1). Taxonomy (NCBI): domain Eukaryota; kingdom Viridiplantae; phylum Streptophyta; class Magnoliopsida; order Poales; family Poaceae; genus Poa; species Poa pratensis. The sequence goes on from CAMZMU010000041.1 coordinate 175,652,064, forward strand.
CATGCTACCTATTAAGGAATCACAAATGTATACATCCAAGCATATGAACACAAAACCCAAAAAAGAACTCTTCTCCCAACAGCCCAGGGATAACTCACTTTGGAGTTGCACTACTACGGATGCTAGGCCAACTCACTTTGCCAAGCCTTACATGTCTCCTTACATCTACACGGAGCAAGATGTACAGGACGACCCGGTACCCGACTGCCATCATAAACAAAACAAGGAGGTTCGCCCACTTGGCGCCTGTCGATGATGAGATGTCATAGGAGCCTCGGACGGCTTGCATGCCGGGGATCGTCCTCGTCGCGCCAACCGCGAACGACGTGCCCACATACTCGTTCTCGACCAACCCCTGAATGCATGCAGCATTTCTGATTAGCAAGCTTGGTCATGTCGGTCAAAGAGAGACGAGCATGCATAGGTACCCAAAGATATGTAGGTAGAGGCGCCATGGTTACCTGAACGGCGTATGTGTGGAGCGAGATGTATGACAGCGGGTAGCTCCACACGGGAGAAGGCATCGCTTCTCGGATCCGGAAATATCCAGCCACAAGCATCATGATAGCCTGAATTAGCTAGCCACGGTTATTTAACGTCCACCCATTCGATATTTGCGCCTACTTTAAAGAAGGGAAGGATGGAAGCTTACATATAAGAAAATGAGGGTCAAGGTGCACTTATAGGTCTCGAGCCAGACATATGCGACGATCATCATAAGCGCTTCATTCGCCAGCAGGCACATGAAGATGGTGACTATGAAGTATATCAGGAAGTTGAACTCGTTCCTGAGGCCTATGAGGAAGTAGAAGACCAACGACGATGAGATGGACACCAGGAACAGGAAAGGGATGCTGGATAGAAAGTTGCCTAGTAGGAAAACCAGCGTCCCAGAATGCCGATTTGCATCCTCCTGGGAATATACCTGCATAGGAGGAACCAAAATGTTAGTTTTAAATTACACATAGAACCTGATATCGATATGATTTTGGTGCTTATTAACTTCTTTAGGCACCAACAGATTCAGTGATAAATGACAGATTCTACATTGGCGAAGAAAAATTAATGGGAAGTTGTAATGTAACGGTTCCACTTTGAAGATGCGAAAAAACCGACCTTGATCTCGTCGATATGAGCAGGTACTCCACAAACACTCAGAAGGATGATAAATGAAACAAACACAAAAATCGCAGAAATCCGAACCTACCAAAAAAAAGTGACCTCTAAGCATCAAGTTAAAGATCAAGTAAAAAGGCATTCGCAAAAAAAATCAAGTAAAAAGATAAAAACATCCCATAATCTGAACCGCAATGATACTAACCACCACAGATGACAATGAATGGCCAATGTCGACAAATATGGTGCCAATCGAGAGGGAAAGAAGCATATATAAGACAAGTCTGCTCCAGAAGTACTTCCAGTCTCTTGACATGACTAGCAACGATCTCCAGGTTAGAACTCCAACTCTTGCTGCGTCGCTGGCTCTGCCTTTACTTTTCAAGTAAGGACCTTCCTGCATCACAACATGCAGAAAAAAAATGAAAGGGGCTCGACAGATGTAAAACCAGGCTTTAGCAGTGACATGTGTACACAGCAATTTTCGGGTATACATATAACAATCTAACATGGAATGCTAATTATTCAAAGGGTGCAGAATAGTACTACCTTCTCAGTCAATTTTGCAATCGTTGATTCAACAGACGCATGTTCAGCCGATGATTTGTATGTTGCTTCTAGTGTCCGGATTGCCACGGCAGTGTCCATGCTCACTGATGAGAAATCCCCTTGATCATCCTGTTAATAACTACATAGGTTTTTATCTCTTACAACAAAGGACTATTTCTCCATCGAGTTTACTATAAAGGCTGAAGATAATTATGCCAGAACAAAATCAAATTTAAGATACCTGCAAATTCTTGCACATGGCAATGATTCTGTCAAAGTCGGTGTTGATTGCCCGCAAGAAGTGGTCAGTTGGACTTTGCATGATTGGACATGGAAACCCAGCATTTGAGAAGTGCTACAATAGAACAAGGCCAGGTAAGAAGGGTACAGAAAGCCATAGGATGAGATATGGAAAACAGGGTCATCTACAACATGAAGAAAGAAAGTGACTATATGACAATTGGACAGGAGAGATGTAAAGTAAGAACCATACAAGAAAGTAGAAACTCCTCTCATTAATATATAATGTTTACAGGAATAAATTCTGTCAATACTACTTTGTGCAGGCTTATTAGGTCGTACCGATGCAACTGGACATAGACGTCAGAGATTCAGTGAAATTAAGCAAATTTCATTATACTCAATTATCACTCATGTTATCTTAAATTAGCTTAGATGACCCTTGTATGTAACTAAGTAAATTCGGAAGTTAATTCTGTCCACGTAACTGGATAGCATGGTTTCAGTAAAGTGATAAATTAAAGAATTAATACTAGAGAGTAAAACTTATTCACCTGCAGGCAAGCCAGTGTTTCGCCAAAAAAGAGGGTGTTCCCGTTTGAAAGCAAGCAAATCCGGTCGAAAAGTCCAAAAACTTCGGTGCTGCTTTGATACATCGTGAAGATGACTGTGCACCCTGTGCTTGCAAGTTTCTTCAGCGTTACCATCAATAGGAGTGCAGAAACACTGTATCCAAAGAAACAAAAGGAGAAAGTTACATAAATGCAAGCACACTCTAAACTTGCAGTTATACTATACTATGGGCCATTCTCGACAAAAAAAAAACTATGCTATAGAAAGATACTAATTTTATGAAGCAAGAGTGCACTAATGTCATATTAACACCCATGCTATGCGAAACACAGCAATCCCATGCTTAGCAGACTGAAAAATAAGAAACTAAAACAGACAACTTCCCTCTGATAATCAGACACTATCACACACATAAGTACAAGGTAGTATTTTAATATAAGAAAGCAAAGATGTAAATATAACTATAGAGAGGAGAAACAAACCTGTCGAGGTGGTACAGAGGCTCATCGATAAACAAAACGTGTGGCCTCATCACGAGCTCCCTCGCAATGCTGACCCGCCTCCTCTCACCGGTAGGAAGCCTCTTCGTGAAACAGTGCCCACCGATGAGTTTGTCAGTGTAGTCGCCCAACGACATGGCCGCAATTGCGTCTTCCACGACGGGCTTCTTCGAAGAGAAGACGCCGGGAAGCTGCAGGAGCGCCGAGTAGTACAGCATCTCCCGCACCGTGAGAGACTCGATTAGCACATCGTCTCGGTCGACATACCCCTGCAAGTGCTCCAACAACAGGACATGAACAATCTATTGGTAGTATGCAGGGCTAACATCATATGAAGGACAAACAATCTATTAGTAATGTAAACATACGTACTGGTAGAATGTTGGGCAAATGGAGTGGCAAAACATTTGGTCATAGACAATTCAGTTATTTGGGCTGACATGATCAAATCCATCAGTGACAAAATGTGGTATGTGCTACTACTAATGACCTCCAAGCAATGAAATCTGGCCAATATTATGGGCATTGGTTCACACTTCACACAGTTGTCTGAAGATGTTTTACAGAAGACACACACACAGACACACTTTTCGACATTTTCTCAGAACAAACACTTGGCAATTTGGCATCAATGGACTAGTGGTTTGGGCGCTTACATATGATCCATATGGCAAGGGCGACTTGACGCCATTGACGAAGACCTCGCCATACATCCGTTCGGCCCCACGCAGCCTCCCTGAATCAGTGAGCAACATCCATCAGTTTTTAGTATCTGAAGGTCAAGCTCAGGCCCAGCAGAGGGGAGGAGCAGAGGAACACTACTAGTGCTGGAAATACAGTAAAAGGGAACCTGCGATGGCTCTGAGTAGGGTGGATTTGCCGGAGCGTGCTGGGCCCATGACGACGGTGAGCGTGCCGGGCAGCGCGTAGCCGCTGGAGCCCCTGACGACGCGGCATCCGGAGCCGGAGCGGCGGTCCCGGACGGAGACGCTGAGCTCCTTCCACACCAGGGCGGCGCCGGCCACCTTGCGCTCCCTGAACGCGGAGGGGGCGGAGGTCTCGGGGAGGGAGGGGGACGGGTAGGCGCTGCTGGCAAGGGAGGCCGCGGCGAGTTGGATGGAGGAGGCGGAGGAGTCGTGGGCGATGTCGTCCCCCCAGTCCGGGGAGTCCTCGAAGGAGACGGGGCGGCCGGGCCTGGGAAGTAGTAGCGGCGCCCGGCGGCAAGGACGGCGGAGGGGCTGCCCGCGGAGGAGGAGGAGCTGCGGTACTGGTCCGACGACGACGGCGCCTCCATCGCGGCCCGAACCAAGAGCAAGAGAGGGACTGGATTTCAGACTGTGAGAGCGGGAGGGATACCTCTCTGTTTCGCTCTGCTGTCTAGTCTAGCTAGGACGCCATTGCCGCTTTGGCTTTTCGCTTTCCTTTGTCTAAAGAAAAAGAAAAGAAAGAAAGGATTTTTGCTCAGCGTTCGGAGCTGCTTTAATGGATTGGCGCTGCCGCTCTCCTCCTTGGAAGAGAGGTACAGCGGTGGAGCAGAGCAGAGCGGCGAGGGAGCGTGGGGCCTCCCTGGCATAGAGATGGAAGAAGCACGGCTCGCCTCGGGAGTGGAGCAGCGTAGGAGTACAGTAGCGTCGTCACGAGAGCCGAGGAAGACGACGACGACGGACAGCAAGCACTACTGAGCAAGAGACATAAAAAACAGCTTCCACCACTACTGAACAATGGAGAAGATTACTCCCGATTTGCAAGCAGCACAGCAGCTGCTCTCCTCGGAACAGAAACACGTTGAACTTGAGCCGAGTGGCAAGGTGAACACGTGATGGACGGGGCAGGGCCCACCCAGCATAGACCCGGCTTGCCTCGGGACTCGAGCAGAGGCGGAGTCCTGTAGCGTCGTCACGAGAGCAGAGGAAGGCGACGGCTATATTGTGAACAAAAAACAACACAGACACCACAACCTGGTGAACAATGGAGAAGATTACTCCTCTGATTAGCAGTGCCCCTGGCACTACAGACGCATCAGTAGCAAAGCTGGCTTGTTTGCAGGATACGATACGACTGGAGTATGTAGATTTTGCCTTTTCACTTTTCTTCTTTCCCGCTTTCTTTTGGTTTTCTATGTGTGGGTAAAGAATTGAACTTTTGCTAAAAAAGAAACAGGTCCAAATCCACTGCTTTAACTCACAAACATACAAGGTGGGTGGCAAAAAAATATGATCAAGAAAAAGAACCTTCTTTTTCCTTCCTTCATCCTCAAGGAAGAGTGATTCTAGCTCCTGCAATCCTTTTGGGTTTATATTTCAGTGACTCAGTTCGGGTATCATCAAATGCTCCAGCACACGTGTACGGTTGCATAACTTTTTTTTCTCTTGCATATGTTTCTTTCCTATATTTTCAGGTAATGAAGAAGAAGAGTAAGAAGATCAATATCAAGATTAGAAAAGATCAAACTAATTTATCATTTTGCATTCTTCTTTCGCAACATTTTAATTCTTTCATAGTTAGGTAATATTATGTTGTAATATTATTAAATATTCAAGCAATTATTGCAATATTTAACACACTTTTATGATATTTTTTGAATATCCATGAGTTATGTAAATAATATTTCTTTGTAAACTATTTCAAAGTTTGTTTTAAATTCTGGTTGATATTGACGTTCTGCTTTATAAACCATTTGTTATATATCATATTCTAAATTTGAATTGTTCTCAAAATGTTTGAAAATTAGGAAAGACCGTGCCAGAATTTATCACACCCAAATCGACGAACTAAACCTTAATTCATTGATTCAAGGGTACCCTCGATCGACTTGTATGATTTTTTTTAATCTTTCGCTAGTTTTCCAGATGCATAAATGCAATGCTAACATCTAAATCTATCTCGTTCGAGTTCTAAACTACGAAATCCGATAAGTAATATTCTAAACGAAAAGCTCTCTGCCAATCCAAAACATCGCGGTCAAAACAATGCTTTGCATAATATATCCAGATGCCAATTATAGTAGAGAGTAAAGTTAGTCTGCTTAAAGATCATCCGAAATCCCTTATAAGTTATTTATACTACTTGTAGTAGTCCTCAACAGACATTTTATATTTATCTGATTTCATGGAAAACTTATGTTTTTTTTTATAAAGGGAGCTTTATTACTTAAAAAGTTTAAGCATTACACCCAGCCTCTGCGTAGCAACGATGCACACAGCCGATATGAGTTCTGAAGTTTGAAAACATAAAAAAGACGAATTACATATCATAATGAGAAATTGTAACTACACTTATGACGGTGGACACTACTAGGAAACTAGCTTTCTATGGAACCACATTTTGTGGCGCACCAAATAACCATGCGCCATAGAAAAATATTTCTGTGACGCGTGTAGCTATATGCGCCACAGAAAGCGACATTTCTGTGACGCACCCACTACATGCGCCACATAAATGAGGCTTTCTGTGGCGCATACAGCTACGTGCGCCACAGAAAGCCACATTTCTATGGCGCATGTAGGTGGTGCGCCACAGATATGTGGCTTTCTGTGGCGCATGTTGTATATGCGCCACAGAAAGCCAAAAAATTCAAAAAATCCAAAAAAAATAATAAAAAATAAAAAAAAACTCAAAAAATCCAAAATAATTCAAAAAATCCCAAAACAAATCCAAAAAATATATTCTTCTAAAAGCTGAAGATTTTTTTTTTGCATTTGTTGAATATTTTGAATTTTTTTATTTTGTAGAAAAAATCTTCTTTTTGAAATAACTTTTTACTCAAAAATCTTCTTTTTGAAATCGAGCTCCTTTTTTTCTCACGAATTTTTTGACATATTAAACGCATTTTTTCGACATCATATGCAAAAGTTATGGACGTTTTACTTTTTTTCTGTTTTTCGCAAAAAAAGTCAAATTTTATATTTCAAAATTTCTATACGAACTAGACACTAAAACCTAACTATATCTCAAAGAATTTTATTTATTGAAGATTTTATAATTTTTTTTGCAAAACTGAAAAGGTGATCCACGGGGTGGGGGGTGTAGGCATGCATGAGAGGTAAAAAAAACCTCGATTTTTTTATTTTTTGAATTTTTAGGATTTGTTGAAACTTTTGAATCTCCATTTGAAACTTTAGAAGTTTTTGAAACTTTTGAAATTTAAAAACACACATATATAACACATTCCACACATATACACATACAAGCCTTAAGAGGCTTCATATGATACATATATCAATAAGAACTTGAGCAGCACAAGGGTAGCTGGACTGAATAGAACTTAGAAGGTAAGTGTGCTTTGGTTGGAGCAATTTTAGGATGGGTGACATAGCGGGAAGTCATCAGTTCAAAAAATCCAGAAAAATTCAAATAATTAGGATTTTCCAAATTATTTCATTTTTCTTATTTCCTGATTTTTTTTAACTTTTTTGCATTTTTGAATATTTTGAATTTTTTGAGAATTCTGTGGCGCATATAGTGTGGGTGCGCCACAGAATGCTGGGATTTCTGTGGCGCACCAGGGGGTGCGCCATAGAATTCACATTTTTGTGGCGACAATTCTGTGGCGCACCCACCATGCGCCACAGAATGACAAAGTGGGTGCGCCACAGAAGGCCTATTCCCTGGTAGTGGGAGGGCCAATCATCAAATTATGCTGCCATCCATGTTGGGATAAGAAGTCTCTCGTCGTATCCTCCAGTCTTGTACACATCTCCATAAACAGGTCTCGATGCCCCGCACCTTGCAACTGAGACCACAAACGGAGTGTAGCTGTACTCCTGTAGATAACCTGCATAAGAGAACATTTTTTATCATTTAAAACCTTGTCATTCCATATTATGGCAAGCGCTGCCACCCTAATAAGTTGTTTAAACCTAACATCCACCACATTCAGCCAACTGCCAAAAATATTAGCAATGTTCGTTGGTGGATATAGAGTCGAACCTATTTGGATGATTGACCATATAGAACCAGCTAATTTGCATTCGAAGAATAAGTGGTTGATAGTCTCGTCCTTGTGACAGAAGACACACTTTTTGCTTCCATGCCAATTATGTTTTGCAAGGTTATATTTAGTAAGAATTACCTCTTGACGAAGATAGCACGCAAAGACCTTGTTTTTAGTGGAATCTTTATCTTCCAGATTTTCTTATTGTTATCTACCGCCACATCTGGTTGGATTAAAGCTTTATACATAGTGTCCACAGAGAATTTACCACTCTGGTGTAAACTCGAACGAAACTCGTCGGTCCCTTACGTCAAATTGATGGAAGCTAGACGTTGTAGCAGTTCCTTCCAAGCTACTAGTCTGGGACCAACAAGGTCTCGTCGGAACGTCACAATTGGAGGAGAGTTCTCCATTACTTGAGCGAGCGTATCGCTTTTGTGGCGTCTGAGGACAATATTATATAAGGCTGGATATTGTTCTCAGAGCGAGGTAGTGCCCAACCACTTATCCTCGTAGAACCTTATCTCCGAACCATCCTTAAGTGAGAAAGAACCGTATTGGAAGAAGAATTTCTTCGTCGCCATTTCGCCAGCCCAGAAGTGGGAATCACCTGGTTTCCAAGCAACCTGTGATACCGCTTTTGAGCCAATGTACTTTCTCCTGAGAAGAGTTTGCAAAACCCCATCTTCGGTAAGGAGCTTAAACAACCATTTACCAAGAAGGGCTCTATTCTTGACCTCAAGGTCATGAATCCCCAAACCCCCATACTCTTTAGGGCGGCACACTACGTCCAATTTGGCGAGCCGATATCTCTTTTTTTCATTATCCCCTTGCCACAAGAATTTAGATCGAAAATAATCCAATCGACGCAAGACCCCTTTTGGTAATTGGAAGAAAGATATCATATACAGTACCATATTACTTAGGACTGAATTTATGAGAACCAATCTTCCACCCAAGGATAGTAGTTTTCCTTTCCAACTACTCAATCTCTTTTGTAGTCTTTCCTCGACATGTTTCCATTGAGCAATCGTAAGCCTCCTAAAATGAATTGGGATGCCTAAATAGCTTATTGGAAACTGGCCCAACCCCTAGCCAAATAACTCAGCATACTGGTTGGCCTCGTCTTGGGCCTCGCCGAAACAAAATAATTCACTTTTATGGAAGTTCATTTTTAGACCGGAAAGCTGCTCGAACGCTGACAATATCAACTTCAGGTTTCTCGCTTTTTCCATGTCATGTTCGATAAATAGAATCGTATCATCGGCATATTGAAGAATGGATAGCCCGCCATCCACAAGATGCGGTATCACTCCTTTAATTTGCCCATCCAGTTTTGCACGCTCAATGATTATGGCTAGCATATCAGCAACTATGTTAAATAGCATATGTGATAATGGGTCGCCTTGTCGTAAGCCTTTTTTTGTTTGGAATTATGTACCAACATCATCGTCGACCTTGATGGCGACACTTCCTCCGGAAACAAAACTATGAATCATTGAGCACCACTGATCATAAAAACCTTTCATTCTGAGTATTTGCTGAAGGAAAGACCACTTGATTTTGTCATAAGCCTTTTTGAAGTCTATCTTTAGTATTACTCCATTCAGCTTTTTCCGATGCAACTCATGAACTGTTTCATGTAAGATCACAACCCCATCATGGATGTTGCGGCCTTGCATAAAAGCCGTCTGAGTCGGGCGCACGACATGATCAGCCACCGAATTAAGCCTAATAGTAGCGGGTTTAGTGAAATTTTTGAAGCTAACGTTTAGAAGACATATAGATCTATATTGTTGGATCCTTTCTGCTTCATTAACCTTTGGCAACAAAATTATCTCATCGAAGTTTAGGTGAAAAATCTTGAGCTGTTCAGCATGCAAGGTATGAAACATCTCTAGCAAGTCTGATTGGATTATGTCCCAGAATGTTTGATAAAACTCTGCTGGGAACCCATCCGGACCCGGGGCTTTGTTGTGTTCCATTTGGAATACTGCCTTCTTTACTTCCGCCTCAGAGTAAGGGGCTATAAGATGGGCGTTTTCCTGATCGGAAATTTGTGGAATGTCATCCGTTCGGTTTTCATCCAACGAGAAATTATCTGCGTGGGGCTCTCCAAACAGTTTCTTGTAGTACTTCGTGATGTATGATTTAAGTTGCTCGTGGCCTTCAATCAAACCCTCATCTTGGGATAGAGAATGGATGAGTTTCTTTCGATGCCTGCCATTAGCTAGACTATGAAAGTATCTCGTATTCGAATCTCCCTCCAAGATAAACTGGGCTTTAGATCGTTGGTACCATTTAAGCTCTTCTTCACGAAGGATACCCGCCATCTCCGCATTGGATTGATTTTTTAATTCAATCTCTTGCATGGACAACGGCCTCACCTCAGCAAAAGCCTCTAATTCATCAATAATAGATGACAACCGAAACTTCTCCTTTTTAATTGGCCTGTCATATGTCTAGCCCAACCACCCAGGTGTTTACGCAACGCACGTATTTTGGTGTTCCACCTTTGGATCGGGTCATGACCAGGCACCGGTCTTTCCCATACCGTCTTAACCATGTCAAAGAAACCTTCCTTATGTAACCATCCCAATTCAAATTTGAACTGGCGTTTACACATTGAATTAGGTGTTCCTGTGGTTATTAGTATGGGAGCATGATCTGACAACGCTTCGATATGTTCGAGGGCCCGTACTGAGATCATTGGGAATTTGGCTTCCCAATCCAAGTCCATCAGTACACGGTCCAACTTCTCGTACGTCGGCTCTGGGAGGCTATTCGCCCATGTGAACTGCCTCCCAATCATTGTCACCTCTCTTAATGCAAGACTGTCAATTACAACGTTGAATTGGAGAGGCCAACGGTTGTCAAATCTACCTCTGCTCTTCTCATGATTTTTTTTAATGTTTTAAAGAACCCATAAACTGATTAGCAGATAATGTTCAGCTTCACCGTGAATACACTTAGCTTAACGAACTGAATATCATCCCGATATTACTTATCGAATTATTTATACCACTTGCAATAGTCCTCACAAACATTTTATATTTATCTGATTTCATAAAGAACATATGTTTTAAGAAATCCATAAACTGATTAGTAAATCATGTTAAGCTTCACAGTGATACACTTAGTTTATAACATTTTCGTGATCTAAACACATTATGCTATGAAAATAACCACCCAAATAAATTTCGGAACATGTGACTCAAATATCTTGCTAACATTCAGCTGTTACAAATCTGAAACTAATCCATCTAACTTTGTTTTATCTCTAAAAACACATGCAAATTAGATCAGATTATATGTTTGAGTCAATTGGTGTAGTGATCAATACATTATCATTTATTTATATTGAACTTTTTTGCTCCTTCATACCTCATTTTCTCATTATAGATTCTTAGTCATTCTATATTTGTTGCACTTAATATAGTTATTTCATATGTTTTAACTAGCAATATTTTTGATCAATTGATTCTAAAATCTACCATTGTACATACATTTGCACAAGAATAAACCATAGTTTACAGGAAATTGATGTTAGGTCACTACTTTTAGGCACAGTCAAAACAAATTATTGGTTAGACTGAATAATTTGGACCATAAAAAATCACATGCATTTACGTATTGATTTATTATCGTCAAATGAACTATATGTATATGTATTCGTTCATGTTTAATTTCCATATTTAAACATCTTTTGGAGCTTGATGTATAGAAAATAAATATCTTGCTAGAAATTACGAGAAAGCAAGATTTGTGTACCTCAATGTGAGTAGATATATACAAAGTTTAGGAGTATACTCGCCTATACTCCCTCCGTTCGGAAAAGGATGTCTTAGATATATCTAGATTTGGATGTATGTGTCCACATACATCCAAATCTAGATATATCTAAGACATCCTTTTCCGAATGGAGGGAGTACAATGCAAGATGAATAGAAACCATACTCAGTCTTACTTAAGCACTAGTGCTTATTTACACAAGATAGTTGCTTAAATAGGCACCTTCCCTGTGAAATTAGAGTGATTTATGAATATATTTGGTTCATTTTTAGAAGCACCTATTTAAGCTCCATGCATTGTAGATGGCCTAATATGTATACGAGTGGTTTCTCTCCAAGTATGAGATGACCGTGTTATTATGTTCCCTAGTCCTCCATATTTTGTGACCGCATACTATGATTTGAGATGGGATTGATCCATCATTTCCCAAAACATTTAATCGGTCAGTTTCACATCTCTATTCACATCCTATTTTTATTGTGTACTGTGACACATAATCCGTCACACAATACACAGGAATGGCTATGCTAGCTCGAAAAAAAATAAAGCCTTTCGCCACAAAGAATATACAAATCAAAACACATAGACTCTCCCTTCTCTCTAGAACAATGTACATGACCAATATTAAGTACTTGTGCAGTAGCACCTTACCTACGTTTCCAGCACCTGTGCTCAAACGGGCAGTAGGTACTGAAACTCATAGTCTCTGACTCTGCTGCACGCCGTTACCGTTGCCTGTCGTGCTGGTCTGAAACTGAACATTTTGGTGTCAAGTGTTGGACCACAGTTTGTTAAATCCTGGGCCGCATTAATGGGCTGGTCGACTGTTGTGTGTCCCATGCCCTTTGCCATCTATGGGCCGTTGGCCGGTCCAGCCGAAATAATTTGCAAAGATTGGTCAATTAAAGCAGGAAAGACGAACTTGCGCCAACTGAATCAATGCAGCCGATCAGGTGGTTTCGTTTCCATGTTTCTGATGGACCAGCCAACGTGGGACCTGAACATTGATCCGTGCAGCGCAGCACAGTGTATTGATAGATTAACTAATTATTTTAATTATTTGTGCGGGTAACTAATGATTCTATGTTAATGAAAATTTCCAGCTCTTCTATATTGGCCAAAACCGAGCTTGTTGGAAGGTATTATGATTTATGAAAAGTGGAGAAGAAGCAGTAAATTGGGGGTTATCAGGACCGATGTTACCAGTATGTATTTTGAGGGGGAGAAAATTGGTCTTAGGAAAAGATCCCTGACTGGATGGCTTTTCTTTGTGGGTTTCTTATCCTACGTTATTTGATACTATCCAGCCTCAAGAGTGGATTTTGAAAAGGTGTTAAATAGTGATTGCAATATTCCTTATCGTCGTAGGCTGTTGCCTGATATGGTTGATCACTAGGATTATATAAAAACGTGTGCTCGGCAAGTGGTTCGGTCTTGGAAACCTGATGCTGTGGTTTGGGCATTGACATGATCTATTGGTCGTTTTTTCAACAAAATCAGTGTATCAATGCCTCGAGAGGAATATTTCTGGTCTCATAACAAGCGGATTTGGAAAGCTATGCTTCCTTTGAAAATAAAGATCTTTCTTTGGCAGTTGTCTTGCCTAAACCCTTTGGAATATGCCGCCGAGATTGCTACCTAACAATTGGTTGCCACAGCGACGTGACTCTCACGTTGTAGCTTATCATAGATTGATTATTTCCAAATAATAGTCAGTTGTACCGTAACTCTAGACGTCATCATGTCTCATACACAAATAAATGGCCACTTCCTTTTACGGTGTGCTATCGCGTATCGCCAACCACATCTCCCAAACCCTAGCCGTCAAACATGGTACTCGGCAAGCGATCTGAATCTCCACGTTCTCGGTAAGATATAATTGTCATGTTTCTCCAGCCACATACTCCGGCCTAAGTCGGCCGACAGAGGCAATGTAATGAAGCGTCTGCTCGTTGAGAAATCTTTGCATCCCGATGCACCCGGGATGCTCGACGCCAAGTACGCCCGCACGATACAAAATTGGAACAACTAAAAGTGTTTTTTCAATACGAAGCTGACAATTCCAACTATGAATAGTACTATAAACTATATCAATTATTGAACCACAAAATCCATATGTTTTTAACAGATCAACACATGTAAAACATTAATATTTAGAAATATGTACACCTTATATTTATAGTTTATTAACTATGGCTTATTCTCTTCTAACCATCTTTATTGTTTTATATCACCGTCACATTCTATATTTGTAGATCCTGCAACATATGGGAGGAGGTTCATATACTCGCAGCTCATAGAAATTCATTTTATATGCGCAAATGGTCCATTATTTTTTGACAGTGCAAAAGTCGATACATCGATACAAGGGGTACCCCATAGGGGGGTTTACCACACATAATGCGAGAGCTTTAAAGGGGAGTAGTGACACACCCACAAAGCTCTAACGCATCACGGTTGCACACTACTGAGGCCGATCATCTAGGGGCATGTGTCGGGGGGCGCGGCACATCCATAGCTGGAGATGGTCGACGACCAGGGCAAGTATCCTTGCGGTGGAGAGGAGCTTGCCCTCAAACACTTTGCGGTTGCGTGCCTTCCAGATCGACCATAGAACCACAAGCCAAACGGTATTGACGAAGGTCGCATGCATCGGGGGAAGGCCGATAGCCAGGCTACCAAAGAGCTGGACAACGTCATCCCAGCTCGGGCGGAACGAGGGCGAGATGCAAGCCCACAATGGTACGAGGCGGGGCATCTGAAGAACAGGTGCGGCAAGTCCTCCGGGCAGCCAGGACAGAACGGGTAGTGGGGATTGGGCGTAATCCCAAGACAAAAGAGCTGCGCTCGGGTCCTCGTCTTCTGGTGGCACTGGATCCATAAGAAGATGCGAACTTTGGGTGGAGAAAAGCAGTCCCAGTTGACATCCTGCAACAACGGGATCACATAGCCAGAGCTATGCACCCGTCTTGAAGGAAGAGGACCCCCCTCCCCCCCCCCCCCCCCCCCCACACACACACACAAAAATAGAGTACATGTCATGCGAGCCCGACAGCGTGAGTCGGCGAAGCGAAGAACCTAGGAAGGCCATCTCTGCCGCGGCCTGCCCGGAAACTCGAGGCTGGAGAGTAATACGGGGCTCGCCGCCTTACAGTCTCCTTGATCGTGGCTAGGGCCGGTCACCACAATGCGAGTAATGGTCTATTATTTAAAGGAAAACACAATAGAAACAAAGATCTCTTATCCAGAAACACACTATTATTATGTGCACAGGCAAAAAGCAACATATATAGTCTCCACAGCTTTGCATCAGGCCTGTTTCACTGATTGACTAAAGCACTCACAAATTTTTTAAACATCATACTAGTCTGCTTGAAGGCATGCATGGTTACATATATGGAGATTTATCTTCATATATCCCAACCTTCCCTCTTGATCCATGCAAATTTTAGGGCCAACAATGCATAACTGTGAGTGAACAATACCTTCTAGAAAAATTAAGATGTGGTTAATGTGTCTATGGGAGAATGGGTCTTTAATCACCACGAGGTGGAAGGTATTGATTCCTCAATTCGCACCATCATTGTCGTAGTATCCATCACCATCATAGTTGTCATCATCATCCTCATCACTGACGTTCTAGTCATCATCATCATCGTTATTATCACCATCTGAGCTTGCTCGATCCTTCATATTCACTCGAGCTAGAGCCGCTTGCAATTGAGCTTGCATCTTTCTATTTTTTATGCTCCCTCTCGGTGTCAATCTTCTCCCTTATCTCAGCTCTAACAAGGAATAACCGTCAGTGGATGCCACCTTCTTGAAATTTTTCTCCACCGTGCAGAAGTCAATACATTCCTTTTTCAACTCCGAACAGCCATACGTTTCAGCACAAGCCAAGACAGTCGCAACGGTATCTGCCGACACACTGTCCCAAAGCTTTCGGGCGCACATAAGCTTGAGACGGTCTAGCGCATATCTATCGGCCGCGGCAAGTAGATCCTGGATCATCTCAAAGGGGGAGTCGCCAAGCTCGCCATCTCCAGGCCAATCATCTGTGTAAATCTCTGTTTTAAATAGCCGGCTATCACCCGGCTATAGCCTCGTGAGAGGGTCTGCGCTATAGATAAGGTCTTCATAGGCTAAAAAGGTAATAGCCGCTAATAGCCCGGCTAAATGAATTTAGCCCCTTAGCCGCTATATTCTGGCTCAGGGTTCCAAAAAAATTGGATCAAAATCTGTCTCGTTCGAACCAAATTTGTCATGTTTGGTCTAATTTCGGAGCCCAAATGTCAACCCTAACCCTAATTCTTCTCATTCTCTCCTCTCTCCCGAAAATAGAACGAACAGGGGCGACGGCCATGGCATCTGTGAATTATTGATATATATATACAAATATATGCTGCCCACATATTGTTTTTTCCATTATTTAGCAAAACGGCTATAAGACCTTAGCCGTGCTATAGTCCGGCTATAGCCTTTCGTAGCTTCTGAAATTGCCGGCGCTAAACACAATAGCCCGCTATTTTAAACAGAGGTGTAGATGAACCGAAGCATGGCTCTAAACGTCGCCGATGCAATCTTGTGCAACGTGATTGGCGTGGAGTTCGTCGCGGTAGCCTCGATCATGGATCCAAACAGCTATGCCTTGAAGACGGGCGAGCGGGCGCGTGGAACGTCTCGCCGTCGACGAGGAACGACACGTCCGATGTCTCCTCTTGGGTTTCTAACAGGTGGCCGAGATGGGACCGGATGTCCGCCGGTGGCACGTGCACCGGGCCAAGCTGGTTTAGGACAAAGATGGCGCACACGAAAGTGATGTGTCCGTCGACCATGAATCTCTCCAAGGCATATGTTGGATAAAACTCGGGATATCCTAGGCCATCGGTGGAGAAGCGAAAGCCGCAGTCACTGCTTTCCTGGAACTCGTGGACGCTCGCCCACTTCGTGATCTTCGTGGGATGCGGCACGCCGTCCTTGCAGACGAGGAAGGGCTCGAAGATGGCCTTGACGGAGAAGGAGGAGTTGGATTGGGTGATGCGTCACAGGAAGACGGAGGTGTGCTAGCTGGTGAAGCTTCCTTATCCCTCGCGGGTACAGGTCGATCCTCCAGAGCTGCCCGCCGACGGAGACCACGTCGGAGTGGAGGGCCTCACCGACGGGGAACTCCGTGAAGTGATTGTAGTTTACTCGGAGGTGGACGAGAGCAGATTCAGTGCCAGTCACCGTCGTCGTCGTCTGTGTCATGCTCTTCCGGTGGCCATGTTGAGGAATAATCAATCATCACAAGTGTTCACGTCTTGTATTTCCCTCGTGGATCGTATGTGGGCATCGTTTCCTATCAGGCCAGGTCGCATGCATATAACGCTTGTTCCGGCCTGCCGAATCCAAGTCAAAACCTAGCTAAAACCGTTCCCGATTCTTGCTCGTTTCAACTTGGGTTAGTTTAGGCTCACCTCGTATCCACGAGACATAAAAAGCCGTTCTTTTCCCCTAAAAAACCGTTCTTTTATTTTTTTCTCTTACTTTCTGCTTTCAAAAGTAAAAGGAACATAAAGAACTACAGTATTTGAATTGTTTGCCTAGCACTAGCACATCCACTCAAACGTTAAGACATAGCCGGATGCATGACCTTGATTCATATGCCCAACCAACCAAGTACGGTAGGAAAAAAGTTCGATAATATTACAAATCATGCAGTTAACTATGATAACTATGACGGTCAAATGAACCAACTTCTCTGAATGTGAATCATGTTATTTCTTATTGGAGTAGTAGGTGGACCCTCGTGGATTGGAATTGGAGCAATGGTGGGTTGGGGGACGAGCCAAGTGCGCATCTTGTCGTCCCATCCATGGGGCAGGCAGTCGACCAACTCCGTTGTGTTGTCGACAAGGTTGTAGCAAGTCATCGTATATGAAGTAGACGGAGCCGCCGTTCATGTCCAGCCCCGAGGCTTCGACGTCGAAACTGTTCGGGCATCCTAGAAACAACACACGGTCTGCTAGGCTTGTGCCTACTTTCCACACCCACCGTGGTTTATGAACCTCCTCATCCTCAAGCGCATTGCACGGACACCCTGAGGGCTAGTGCGGTTGAATTCTCATCGAACTTTTTGAGGTAGTCATCTCTCCCGATGTGCACTGACGCCCACAGAAGCTCCCCGCGAGACTCGAGGACATAGTTGTGCACGCAGAGGTAGTCGTCCCCGCATGGCATCGACGTGGCACCAGGGATCAGCATGTCGTCCGCGGCGGTCGTGGTCACGACGTGGGAGAGCTCGTCGCCGATGGTGACAAGGATCTTGCCGCTGTGATACGCGACACAGAGCGCGCCGCGGAAGAATGGGGATTTCAGGGTCCTGTGTACGACCGTCCACTCTTGGTCGCCAGGATGCAGGAGGGCGGCCTTGAACTCGACCGTGTTGCTGAAGCCGTTGCCGAAGCCGGCGTCGCATTTGCTGTACACAAGGACGGTGCCGTCGGTGTCGACGATGCCGCCAGGATTCTCGTCCGTCCACTGGCCGTCGAGGAAGAGAGGCAAGTGGGTCACGACCGTTCCGGTGAGAGGGTCGTGGAGGGTTGGGCCGTAAGGGGAATTAGCGGTGAAGTAGAGTACAGCGGTGCCGCCGGCGCTGGCCACCCAGTTCCTCCCGGTGGTGCCGGATGATGATGGCGGAAGCACGAGGTAGTTGATGCCGGAGAAGACGCATCTCAACTTGAGTGAATCGTCGTCGTCGTCGTCCTTCTCCTTGGGCGCGGCGACGAGCCAGGGCAGGAACCGATCTTTCCTCGTCGTTGGTCGGTGTGAATGGCGCCATGGCTTGCAGACGGCGTGGAAGATGACGAAGTGGGCGGCGTCGTGTAGGCGACTGGAGATCTCGCGGAGCAGATCTGGCGGCAGGTCCGGCCACATGGCTAGCTAGGTTATATGGTTATGGCTTATGATATGGTGGCAGGGTTTTGGAGTCTGAGATGGAATCGACAAGGCTAATTTGCCAGTCAGTTATACGATTGTATCATGTACGTATATAGTAGTACAACTCGTCGACCCACGGGTTTGCTTAATTTCCAGCGGATCTTTGTTTGAGGGGATTTCCAGCGGGAGGAGCTATATACCGCTCCTTAGCGGCGGTAAGAGCGGTAAGAGGTAGCGCCGCCTGAAAACGCACCTCCGCCTGGCCTAGTGGGCCGGCCCAGGTGCAGTTCTTATTTCTATCCCTCTGTTTTTTTCTTCTGTTTTCGTTTTCATTTCTTTTTTTTCTTTTTTTTCCAAAAAATATCGAATTAAAATTTTGTTCAATTTTTTAATATGAACAAATTTTGAATTTGTACAATTTTTGAAAAGAAACAAATTTTGAATTTGAACAATTTTCAACCTGAACAAAATTTGAATTTGAACAATTTTTGAAAATGAACAAACTTCGAATTTGAACAATTTTTAAGAATAAACAAATTTTGAATTTGAACAAAAATTGAAAATGAACAAATTTTGAATTTGAACAAAATTCGAATTTGAACAAATTAAAAAATGAGCAAATTTCAAATTTGAACAATTTTTGAATTTGAACAAATTTCGAAAATAAACAAATTTTGAATTTGAACAAATTTTGAATTTAAAGAATTTTTCTAATTTTTTTTTGAATTTGAACCAAGTTCGAAATGAATAAATTTTGAAAATGAACAATTTTCGAATTTTGTACGATTTTCAAAAATAAACAAATTTTGATTTTGAACAAAATTTCGATAATGAACAAATTGTGGATTTGAACAATTTTTGAATTTTGAACATTTTTCCATAATGAACAAAATTTTAATTCGAATTTGATTTTTTGAAAGAAAAAACAAAAAGAGAAACAGAAGAAATAGAAAAAACGGAAACAGAAAAAATGAAAAATAAATAGAGAAGAAGCAGAGAAGAAAGAAAAAACGTAAAATGGGCCGACCCAGCAGCGGCGCGCTTCAGGCGACGCGGGCGTCTAGCGCCGCTGCTGGGCGGTATATAGGTTTTGCAATTTCCAGCAGATGGAGACGGGAGATGCTATAAACAAATTCCGAATTTGAACAATTTTCAAAACAGAACAAATTTCGATAATGAACAAATTTTCAATTTGAACAATTTTCGAAAATGAACAAATTTCAAATTTGAACAATTTTCAAAATGAACAAAAATTTAATTCAAATTTGAACAATTTTCAAAATGAACAAAATTTAAATCTAAAAAAAAAATTAATTCGAATTTGAACAATTTTCAAATTTGAACAATTTCGAAGTGAACAAATTTTAATTCAAATTTGAATTTTTCGAAAGAAAAACGAAAATAAGAAACGAAATGAAAACAAAAGAAAAAGAAATTAAAAAACAGAGAAGAACAAAAAGAAAAAACACGAGATGGGCTGGCCCAGCAGCGGCACGCTTCAGGCGGCGCGGCCGTCTAGCGCCACTGCTGGGCGATATATAGGATTTGGCGATGGAGACGGGTTAGATTGCATAGGAAAAGAATACCGACACACTGTAATTGTCGACCCAACGAGCGCATAACAGGCCAAAGCCCAATAAAATAGGGGGTTGTTTATTGCACTCCTGATGTGAAATGATAAAGCTAGTTCCCAAAAAGGAAGCTCTATAAGAAACCGTATGTGATATAGGTTTGACCTCCCTTTTGTAAAACATAAAAGAAAAGGTTTAGCATGTCATGCTCAAGCATGATTTACTAGAGAAAGGATTTGGCTGATTCTATACTTGATGAAAGTACTCACGGTCAATCCATCTGCAAGTCATGAAGAATTACATGCCTTTTTAAGGCCTCGAAAACGTTTCCGAGTCACCTCGCACTGGGTCCTACATCGGCACCGATACCACACATCAAAATCCTCGCAAACTATACACGTGTCATCACATGATTACCATTTTTTGCGAGCATATGACAGGAAAATGCTCTACTTTTGATACCTAACACCTTATGCTACAGATTCACATGATTTAGTTCATTGATCTTGTTTTGAATAACAAAATACCAAGATCTATCACCAGTCTGTTAGGAATAGAATGCTACCTTCCATCTATTCATTCTAGTCTTGTAAGGGCTGATGTCTCTCACAATGGAACCAGGACTAGGAAGATCCCATAGCGATCTTGCTTCCCCTCTCCTTGTCCGTTGTTGCGGTGGTTGGAATGTTGAGGGTCGCGTTAATCCTGAAGCCCCTCAGGAGGTTTTCAGACTCGGCGAGGTTGCCTGACTTCTCCATCTCGACCGCTTACGAAGACTGGACCAGTTAGGATGAGGATGACCTCCAGGCATTTCACTATCCTCCCGACAACATGTTTGGGCAGATTTTTGTTTAGTCATCTCTTTTCGTCATAACCGAGGAGGGTTGCTAGTTTTTGGGAGGCAAATTAAAGCTATACATATAGCAAGTCACTAGTGGTTAGGCGAAAGCTTGGCGTATGTTGTTTTGCTCGGCCAATCACCATGTTTGATTTGACTAGGACGATCTTCATTAAATTTTATTACGATGCAGGAATTCCCGATCGGCCGAATCTGGTCAGGTTTGCTCGTTGGATTCAGGCATGTGTCTAAATTGAATATTTGATACCCATGCATAGGGTCGGTCGGTGGAAAACGCTGACCCGTTTAGAGTTTCGGGAATGGCTCTTATTGAGTTCGATCCAATAAAACTAGACCCGATTACCACCTTTGTCCTTGGCCATAATGGGATGAATTTTATTTCTGGAAGTGGATGGCTAATTACACATGCACTACAAGTTTGCTCTGTGGAGCGCGGCGAACAATTGGGCAGAGGACCCGGTTGTAAACTCTAGTGGATTAATTCGACTTTTCTGGGGGTGTCTGGATACATTTGTCGGGTGGGAAATCCGAAGGCATGAATATATCCGACGGCTGAGTTTCAAATTTTGGACGTGGATAGCGGATAGTCTCTTTCGCGGAATCCCCGCGGGATTGAGTAACCGCCTTGTCTTTTTCCATACCCCCAGTAGCCAAGTTCATTTTGGCGCTGCAAACAAGGAGGAGCATCTTTGACTCTAGGTCAAAAGCAGCCATGGAACAGAATTTCAGAGACACGTGTTTAGGTTGGTCATCACGTACTCCAGTCGGTCTATGCTCATGTGCCTAGACTTTTCTGCAAAATTTTGGATGGTAGTGTTCTGTGATAGCCGACGGATCAATCGTCTCGATGCATGCCAGGCCAAGTCCTCGGTCGTTCTGATGGGTTCAAGCAAGCATCCCCTATGCGAACATTATTGGTCTTGCAATGCTTGTGATGTATATATATGTTTACTTCTTCCAAAATTATGTACTCCCTCCGATCCATATTAGTGGGCATAGATTTATCTAAATTTATATGTATCTAGTTAAGTATTTAGACTACATACATATGTATCTAGACAAAGTTGTGCCCACTAATATGGATCGGAGGGAGTACATTAAAAAAGAAATTAAAGAAATACAGCTTTTCCAACTAAAGTAAAATTACGTTGAAGCCACAATGGAAGTTCATGTGGCCCTAACTTCACTAATACAATAATAACACACTATATATACACGTCTCTTATAACCCGGTCCATCCGGCCTGGCAGCGGATCGGGCCTCCGGGACGATGGACCCGACGGCGGGTTTGGCGGTCCCGGGAGCGTGAGGGAGAACCCTCGAGCTGCTATAGGTGGCGGTAGGCTTGCGCGCATGATGGCAGCACAGCTAACAACATCGACCTCGCAAAGCAGGGGCGACATGGCGGTGCGTGTGCGCGGAACCAGAGACAAGCTCAGGAAGAACTAGCCCGTGCACCAAACTCCACAGTCAAGGGCGAAGCTCACCGAGCTATCGACAAAGTTGGAGGACGGCCGGAGGTAGCGGGACGATGATGGCTGATAGCGGCGGTGCACGGGCGTGCGCAGAGCGATGGGATGATGATGCGCAAGAGCGAAATTGGCGCGCGCATGTGGAGTAGTGAGGTGAGGGCTAACTGGTGGTGGGGTTCGCTCGGCCAAAAGGTGGACGGCAGTGAGCACAAGCTTCGACCATGGCGGCAGATGCACAGACAGGGATGGGAGGGGAACAATGAGGGTCGTGATGGAGACATGCGGTCCCTACTATGGATTCTTTGTTTTACCCACACCGTTAGATTATCATAACAATGAATGGTCCTGATCTTTCTCTTTTTTCCGATTAACATGGAAATTTCTAGACCTTGAGAGCGAACGTGGAGGCTTCTTTTGTTGATCAACTATTATTATAATAGATTGTTACCAAGCAATAGTATGACACATTGTGACTCATTAGCTTTTGTTTGTGCAGAATATAAGATATATTATACAGCTCTTTCCATCCGCTCGGACTTTTGGGATAGATGGCCAGTGCATCAATTCAATATGGTATCAGAATCAGATGTTTAGAGTTCAAATCCTGGCTAACAAAGTATTAAAATTAAATAACTGTAGACACCCTATATTCATGTCATAGGCTCGTGAAGAAAAAAGTCCACAGCCCGGACATTAGGGGAGTATCAGAAGTAATATATATTGCACGACCCTTTTCATTAGTTCGGACTTTCGGGATAGATGGATAGATAGCCAGTGCAGCAATTCAATATTGGTTTTTATATATAGCGCAGAAAACATATAAGAAAAACAGTAACTGCATAAAATACATTTAACAACAGAAAGGACCGATATTCATGCAACTGGATATACATTATCCAGGCCTGACTCCTATTTTCCATACATCTAGAAACAATATAGCCACGGAAAAATCAGGCTTATTCACGTATTATTAATGCCATACTGGTTGGTCCACCATATTGTGTCCAGCTTATTTACGCATTATTAGCTGGTGAAATGCGAGTTACCGGGTGCAAAATCAGGCTTGTTTTCTTACTTGCAGCCATTCCTGCAGCCTCAGATATGTCAACATCCTTGGGCTCTATCCCGTCAGGCAGCTTCCAGTCAAAGTGGTATAGAAAGCTGGCTAGTGCAAGCTCAATGTTGTCCAACCCTAGGTTGATTCCGGGGCAAACACGACGGCCAGCTCCAAATGGGAGGTACTTGAAGTTTGTTCCGTTGTAATCCAGGTTGTTGCTTTCAAACCGCTCAGGCTTGAACTCGTTGGGATTGTCCCAATACTTGGGGTCCCTGCCAATTGACCACACGTTTATGAACAAAACCGTGCCCTTGGGGATGTCGTAGCCCATGATCTCGCATATCTCGCGGCACACCCGAGGGATCAGCACTGGACCTGGGGGGTGCAGCCTGAGGGTCTCCTTGATCACCAGCTTGAGGTATGTGAGACCCTCAAGGTCTTGCTCGGTTATCTTGTTTTTCCCTTTGAAGGCATCACGTACCTGGGCCTGCGCTTTGGCCATTACCGCTGGGGACCGGAGCAGCTCAGTCATGCACCAGGTAAGCGTGATAGACGAGGTCTCGCTGCCCGCAGCAAACATGTCCTAGCACAAGAAATAAGAAGTATGCATGTCAGTCATCAGCAGTTTAATTTTAGCCGGTCGGATGAATATGGATGGAGGTGGCGAGCAGAGAAATAGAATAGATGGACTTACAAACATCAAGGCCACGACGGTGTTGTCGTCGATGTCGACATTCGTGCTGCTTTCCTTCTGGAGCCTTATCAGGGCACCGAGGAAGCAATCGTTCCCGGCCCCCTCGTCGTCGCCGCGGTCCATGGCTTCCATTTTCTCTTTTATGACCTGCTTGAGGACACGCTGCATCCTGCTGCGGGCCGTGAATACCTTGCGCGGTGCCGTGCCAAGAAGCTGCAAGAGCCTCGAGGACGGGAAGATGTCAGCGAGGGTGACCGATGAGGTCTGGCGGAGGGCTGTTTTGAAGGCGTCGAGGTACTCGTCTTGGTACTTGCAGCGGCTGCCTACGGACTCCCTGACGAAGGTGTCATTGATGAACTTGTAGATCATCTTGGTGAGGTCGACGGGGGAGCCTGTGCCGGCGAACGTGGCGATGTTCTGAATGAACCGGAAAACCTCCTCCTCGCGGATGTGCCGGTATGACATCAGCCGAGCATGGCCGGGGTTGAGCAGCTCCGTCACACAGATCTTCCGGAGCTGACGCCACCGATCGCCGTAGGGCGCGAAGGTGAGGTCAGTGCCGTCGTAGGTGAGCGCGTTGAGGGTGGCGTTCAAGTTCCGGTCAGCGAACTTGAGGTCGTTTTTCTTCAGGACCTCCTCCACGGCCTCCGGCGACGATAGCACCAACGCCGGAATCTCGCCGAGCCGGAGCATCATGATCGGACCGTACTTCTTGGCCAGCTGGCACATTGCTTGGTGGGGGCTAGGGGTGCTGCTGATAAGGTGGTGGAGGCTGCCGATCACTGGCAGCATCCATGGCGTTGGGGGCAGGTTGAGCTTTGGTTTCCCAACGAGCAGAGACCTGAGCTTGGAGAGGACGATGAGAATTAGCACGGACAAGGACAAGACGAGGAGCACCTTGCCTCCTTCCATGGATGTGGCTATCTTAATTTTTTCCCTTCCACGCTTTGGTTGCTAGATCGACTTTTGTGTGATAAAGCTCGTGGTCGTGGCTTAGTTTATATAGTGTTGTGGAGTACGCAGCAGCCTGCCAAATACATGTGATGTGAAGGCAGTCAGAGTAAACATGTCGTGGCAAGATCTTTTTTTGAAGGCAGTCAAAGTCGCAGGCATGGCTGAGATGCCACCAAAGTCGCAGGCATGCTGTTGGATGTCATGTGTACCCTCACCATAATTGACCGGCTCCTTGTACGTATGTACGATCGAGTTGTGAAAATCATCCATTTTCTTTTGGAAGATAGTTAGCAGCAACACCAGTTGATCGAGACGGGGACGATGTAGGACTAGTATACCAATCAACGGGCGCGGCTACTCTAGTGGCACGTGTGCGTCAATGAATGCTCATGGTACGTACAGTTGCACTCACCCAAATCAAGAACATTTACTTATGAGGAAGACTGTCTAGCTAAGCATGAATTCGGTATTCTAATTATTAGAGAGATCATCTTTTTCATAATAATTAGCTACATCTGCCATTATTAAAAAGTAGCCTAAATCCTATATCTATACGTAAACTACCCACGTCTGCGTGAATAGTCTTAAAAATCTTTTGTTTGGAAATTTTTAAAGTAGGCAATTCGTGTTTTCCTCTTCTCGCTACTGCGATGCCGCCATAGTGTTTGGAAATTCTTTAGTTGATTAAATTTTAATACTACCTCCGGTCTCGGTCCATATTAAGTGTCGTGGACAGATCGCTAGTACAAAATGTTGTACAGAGTTTCGACACTCTTTTCGGATCTGAGGAGTATAATAGATAGATGTTTAACACTACAGGAAACGGCTAATACGCCGACGGCCTGAAGCCGTCGGCAAAGGCCAGAAAACCGTCGGCGTATGGCCCTCGGCGTTATACGCTCTCGGCTTAGGTGCTTTTGCCGTCGGCGTATTAAATGCTGTCGGCGTAGGTTATGCCGACGACCCTACGCCGACAATTTTGCCGTCGGCATGTGTTTTTCAATTTTTTTAACTTTTCAAAAATTAATATTTTTTAAACTTTTTTTTGAACTTTTTTACTTTTTAATTCTATTTTATTTCTATTTCAAAATTTTCCACTTAGCTACATACTTAATCTCTAATTACACACTTAATTATAGGTCAAAATAATAACCTGGTCAAACTTCCCATTCGGTCACTCATCTTCAAATTGCTCTAGCCCAAGCACGCTTAAATTTTGATTTCCTTTCAAATTAGCTGTCAAATGAGATGTTAAACTTCCTGATATTATTATCCTATCAATCGTATTAACCACTCGGTTACGATGCTACAATTTTTCATTGTTTAAATTTTAATTTTTTTTTGAATAAGTACCAATGATTATGTAATAATATTTTGAATAAATAACAATAAAATTTATTTTACTTTATTTTCTCCTTTTTTACATTTAATATGGAATAATTCATATCTTTAAATTTGTAAATCGAAATTTGACAAATAAAATGTCTAAGTCTATTAGAAAAATGAGAGAAATTCAAATATGCCATACATATCATCATTTGCATCATGTATATGAATTTGTACAACATATTTTTGGTACTTGTTTAATGAAAAAGTCATTTTGACACTTAAAAAATATAAAAATAATATTTATAAAAATAATTTGAAAAATCACAGTTCTGCAACATTGTTTGTCATAGCAAGATACACCTATGTGTCAAATGTGGGAACATTATCACAAACTATGGCACGGGGATGACCATAACTTGGTCATTTGACCCGAAACTTATACATGTTTATAGATGATTGACCTTTTTGTGAAGAAGTTTTATGTAAACTTTATCAAAACTCAAGTTTATCATTTATGTTAGTAACTAGTACACATAAAAGTACTTCATGCCAAAGGATTTCGTTTTTTGACTTTTTTTCACTTTCTTTTATTTTGTTGAAAAAACGGTCAAAATGACCACCGTGCCTATTCATCAAAAAGGATTGCATTTTTCAAAACTATCAACGATTCTGTGATATAACCACTACTGGTGTATCTTAAAATGAATTTTGTAAAAATTTCAGAGCAAACTATCACAGACTTGTAGTTCAAAATTCAATTAATTTCGGAAAATAGGCATAAAGTCATTTAAATAGGCGAAATTAGATAAAAACCGAAAAAATTCCTAATATTGCTGGATTGTCCATAAAATATGGTCTACTTTGAGTGATAATTGGATGGGTGGCATTTTCCACCATATTTTTGGTACTTGCTTCATAAAAAATGTCATTTTTGATAATGAAAAAATGAAAAATGATATTTATAAAACGAATTTGAAAAACCTCAGTTCTGCAACATTGTTTGTCATACCAAGATACACCTATGTGTCAAATGTGGGAACATTATCACAAACTATGGCATGGGGATGACCATAACTTGGTAATTTCACCCGAACCTTATACATGTTTATAGATGATTGACCTTTTTTGAAAAAGTTTTTTGTAAACTTTGTCAAAACTCAAGTTTATTATTTATCCTAACAACTAGTACACATAAAAGTACTTCATACCAAAGGATTTCATTTTTTGACTATTTATTCACTTTTTTATTTTGTTGAAAAAAGTCAAAATGACCACTGTGCCTATTCATCAAAAGAGATTGCATTTTTCAAAACTATCAACGGTTCTGTGATATAACCACTACTGGTGTATCTTAAAATGAATTTTGTAAAAATTTCAGAGCAAAATATCACACACTTGTAGTTCAAAATTCAATTATTTTCGAAAATAGGCATAAAGTCATTTAAATAGGCGAAATTAGATAAAAACGAGAAAATTATAATATTGCTGGATTATCCATAAAATATGGTCTACTTTGTGTGATAATTGGATGTGTGCATTTTCCATTTTTGGTACTTACCTCACAAAAAATGTCATTTTTGACAATTAAAAAAATGAAAATGATATTTATAAAACTAATTTGAAAAATCTCAGTTCTGCAACATTGTTTGTCATACAAAGATACACCTATGTGTCAAATATGGGCAAATTATCACAAACTATGGCACGGGGATGATCATAACTTGGTCATTTGACCAAAATTTATACATGTTTATATATGATTAACCTTTTTGAAGAAGTTTTTTGTAAACTTTGTCAAAACTCAAGTTTATCATTTATCCTAACAACTAGTACACATAAAAGTACTCTATGCCAAAGGATTTCATTTTTGACTATTTATTCACATAAAATTCAATTACTTTCGGAAAATAGGCATAAAGTCATTTTTCTAAAATATGTTGCAAAAAGTCATATACATGATGAAAAAGATGATATGGATGTCATATTTGGATTCCTCTAATTTTTCTAATCAATTTAGACATTTTATTTGTTAAGTTTTGATTTACGGATTTAAAAATATGAATTATTCCATATAAGCTGAAAAATAGGAAAAAAAATGAAAAACATAGCTATGCCGAGGGCTTTGCCGTCGGCGTAGCCCTGTAACCTATGCCGACGGCTTTGCCGTCGGCGTAGGCTACGCCGACGGTTTATCTATGCCGACGGCCAATTTTCTGCGCAGCCCAACTCAGCCTCTACGCCGACGGTGGCCGTCGACGTACAGAACGGCCGTCGGCGTATAGGCCCATTCCTGTATTGTAACTTAGGACATAATTTGAAATGGAGGGAGCATATCATATGTCAATAATCCAACAGTAAGTGACGTATACATATAATAGTGGTCCTTGGTTCTTTCACTTTTTTTCTAACCACGTGCTTGCATGCCATACTTTTTTCTAACAACGTGCTTGCAAGTTGCAACGCTGTGCCCAGGCTTACGTAGCACACTTCTCGGTCAAAAATAGCTAGCCACGATGTTTTGAAACTTAATGCATGCAGGCTGCCCCGATACTAGTATCCACGGAGTATAAATTAGGCCACGGGCAGCATGATAATGCCAAGCACGAGCGCACAAGTCTAGTCCCCGTCGAAAACACTTAGTATTAACCACCATGGAGAGCACGGTGCTCCTCGCCTTGGCTGTGTCCGTGCTTGTCGTCCTCCTTTCCACGCTCAAGTCTCTGCTCCTCACGAAACCAAAGCTTAACCTACCTCCGGGGCCATGGAGGCTGCCAGTGTTCGGCAGCCTCCACCACCTCATCGCCGGCGGCCTACCCCACCACGCAATGCGCATGCTGTCACAGAAGTATGGACCGGTCATGATGCTCCGGCTCGGCGAGGTGCAGGCGTTGGTGCTGTCGTCGCCGGAGGCCGCCCAGGAGGCCCTGAAGACGCAGGACCTCGCGTTCGCCGACCGGAACATAAACCCCACACTGAACGCGCTCACCTTCGACGGCAATGATGTCGCGTTGGCACCCTACGGCGAGCGGTGGCGTCAGCTCCGCAAGATCTGTGTGACGGAGCTGCTCACCAGCTCCCGGGTGCAGTCGTTCCGGAACATCCGCGAGCAGGAGGTGGCCCAGTTCCTCCAGGACGTCAGTACGTCTGCCGTGGCAGGCTCCGCCGTCGACCTCACCAAGATGGTGTCCAAGTTCATCAATGACACCTTTGTGCTGGAGTCCATCGGCAACCGCTGCAAGTACCATCACGAGTTCCTCGACGCCTTCAGCACAGGTCTCAAGGAAACCTTTTCAATGACCCTTGCTGACCTCTTCCCATCGTCGAGGGTCCTACAGTTTTTTGCCATGGCGCCGCGCAAGGTGCTCGCGTGCCGCAAGAGGATGCAGCGCGTCCTTGAGCAGGTCATACAGGAGAAAGCGGAAGCCATGGAGCGCGGCGACGAGGGAACCGAGGGCTTCGTCGGCGTCCTACTAAGGCTCCAGAAGGAACACAGCACCCTGCTCAACCACGCGTCCGTAGTCGGATTGTTGTTTGTAAGCCTCATCTACTCATCATCAGCATATATCCGGCAAGGAATGACCATTATTAATTGCTTGTTTCTTGTGCTAGGACATGTTTGCTGCAGGCAGCGAGACCACGTCGGCCACGCTTAACTGGTGCATGACAGCGCTAGCACGGAACCCGACGGTGATGGCCAAAGCGCAGGCCGAGGTACGGGATGCCTTCAAAGGAAGAAACAAGATAACCGAGCAGGACCTTGGGAGGCTCAGCTACCTCAAGCTTGTGGTCAAGGAGGCCCTCAGGCTGCACACCCCAGGCCCAGTCCTGATTCCTCGCGTGTGCCGCGAGACATGCCAGGTCATGGGCTATGACATTCCCAAGGGCACGGTCTTGTTTGTCAATGTGTGGGGAATTTGCAGGGACCCTAAGTATTGGGACCAACCTGAGGAGTTCAAGCCAGAGCGGTTTGAAACTAACAAACTGGACTACAAAGGAACAAACTTCGAGTATCTGCCATTTGGAGCTGGCCGTCGGATGTGCCCGGGGATTACCCTAGGGTTGGCCAACATGGAGCTTGCACTGGCGAGCCTTCTATACCACTTTGACTGGAAGCTGCCTAATGGAATGGAGCCCAAGGATATTGATGTTTCTGAGGTATCAGGATTAGCTGCATCTAAGAAAACAAGCCTGGTTTTGTACCCTGTTACTCACGTTCCTCTGGCTAATGCGTGAACAAGGCAGATGTAATAATAATACGGCGCGCCCACTACTGTGGCACTATAGCCATGAACGATTGTATGTAGGAAATAAATATTAAGCCTCTGTTATGTATATCCAATTGCCACTACTAAGCAATGATCAATATGATCACCCTTTTTTCCCAATCGGCTCATAATCGGGTGTCAATTTGCATGGCTATGAAATTATCAGAGGCTAGAGCTTATGAGGCAAGCATGTAAGTAGAAACATTTACTTGATCAGTTAACTTAATGAGCCGATCACGTAAATGCCATTTACATGATCGACTGACATACCTAAGTAGCCGATCACGTAAGTTATGAATTTACATAATTGGCTGGCTTATATCGGCCGATCATGTACATCTATTTTAATCGATCGGCTCGGAGAACAAATCATGTCAATTGTGCATACTATATTACTTTCCGTCTAGCCCGAGCAAGTTCATTCCTTAGCAAGCCTAGCGAGGAAAGCTTGGCAAAAAATTGCAAACGAAGTGAGGATGGTTTTGCTTTTGATTTCCTTGATGGGGTGGCTCTTGGAGCCAAGTACATGAAACTTCTTATGCATACTTCTGTTGCTAAAATCTATCTTATGAAATTTTATAATTTTCGTGTGATATGAGTTGTGGAAAATATTTAATAATTCTTGTGTACTACTTTGATAATAATAAGAGTTAAATATATGGGTGGACTATGAACTTGTCATTGTATGCTACTTAGGTGGGCCACCAACTCTCAAATTTATTTTGGAACCCTAATATTATCGGCGGAGTTTTGTTCCATTTGTTTTATGCTCTCTTGCAATCTGCTGAGTGGCCCGCTTTATGGAGACGACAATGAATCTGGCAGGCAGTGGTGATGCACATGAAAAACCTGGTAGCAGCGACACAACCCGAATCCATAGAGGTAAGCTCAACCGACTCCCATGCACACAAAAATAGAGGTAGTAAGGCAAGGTGAACCCAGACCTGAACTTCACCACCCACCACGAGGGTTGCGCTGTAGGGGAGCGGGTAGGCTATGTAGACTAGCATAAAACGAATCCCTTGAAGTAGGAAACATGCAAGTAGAAGATCATTGATCATTACCACTAGACGCACAACGCAGTGGAAGAAAAGTTCACTAGTAGAAAATAACCTAGTGGCAATTTGACGTTTGCGACATGTGGGCAAATCTGCACGTTGCTAGTAAAACGTAGCAAAGTGCCAAAAGAGCGCCCCGTTGCCAATATGGCCATACTGCAACGTGTAAATGAGACTATGCAACAAGTAAATTCCGATTTGGGACTCGGCAGCAAGGAACATTTCGCCTATCACTACGGGAAAGCCACACTACGCCGACGGCCGTACTATACGCCGACGGCTAAATGTCGGGGCCGTCGGCGTACAGCACGAGCTAGGGCAGCCGCCCACACAGCCGTCGGCGTACGAAGCGCCGTCGGCGTATCCAGGTAAGGCCGACGGCAGCCGTCGGCGTAAACCGTGCCGTCGGCGTAAAAAAGGACGCCGTGACGGCACGGCCGTCGGCGTATTTATTTCTCTATATAATATTTATTTATTTATTTCTCTATATAATATTTATTTATTTATTTCTCTATATAATATTTAATGTAGTTATAATTTATATATATTGGACCTATAATTTCCCTCCCAATTTCAGTATCCCACCCTCGTAAAATAACGGTTCGAGTTTCCCGGAACCCAACCCTACAACATATACATGTAAAATAAATAAAAACAACACATGTAAAATACCTTTCTATGGCCTAACCTAACACAACCAAGCAAAAAAGTCCACTTTCCTACCCCCTTTCGACGCACGTCTATGGGGGTAGACGAAAACGTTAGGGTTTTCCCAGCGGATTCGGGGTTTCGCCGAAGCGGGGCATCGGAACGTTGGAACCCCACCAAAACGTAGGTTGTGCCATACCATATGTATACAAGTGTGTTGTGTGTTATAAATGTGCAATATCCTACTCCGGGGTGTGACCGGCTTCACCGGCTTCACTTTCTCTCTAGTGAGTTTCTGCACTTAGAGGTGAAAACTCCCGTTTCGGGAGAACCGGATGGAATCTTGTGTTGATTTGGGTAGACTTTGGTTTCTCACCTTCCTATGGCCTAACATAACACAACCAAGCAAAAAAGTCCACTGGCCTACCCCCTTTCGACGCACGTCTATGGGGGTAGACGAAAACGTTAGGGTTTTCCCAGCGGATTCGGGGTTTCGCCGAAGCGGGGCCCCGGAGCGTCGGAACCCCACCAAAACCTAGGTTGTCCCATACCATATGTATACAAGTGTGTTGTGTGTTGTAAATGTGCAATATCCTACTCCGGGGTGTGACCGGCTTCACCGGCTTCACTTTCTCTCTAGTGAATTTCTGCACTTAGAGGTGAAAACTCCCGTTTCAGGAGAACCGGATGGAATCTTGTGTTGATTTGGGGTAGACTTTGGTTTCTCACCTTCCTATGGCCTAACCTAACACAACCAAGCAAAAAAGTCCACTAGCCTACCCCCTTTCGACGCACGTCTATGGGGGTAGACGGAAACGTTAGGGTTTTCCCAGCGGATTCGGAGTTTCGCCGAAGCGGGGCCCCGGAGCGTCGGAACCCCACCAAAACCTAGGTTGTGCCATACCATATGTATACAAGTGTGTTGTGTGTTGTAAATGTGCAATATCCTACTCCGGGGTGTGACTGGCTTCACCGGCTTCACTTTCTCTCTAGTGAGTTTCTGAACTTAGAGGTGAAAACTCCCGTTTCGGGAGAACCAGATGGAACCTTGTGTTGATTTGGGGTAGACTTTGGTTTCTCACCTTCCTATGGCCTTACCTAACACAACCAATCAAAAAAGTCCACTGGCCTACCCCCTTTCGACGCACGTCTATGGTGGTAGACGAAAACGTTAGGGTTTTCCCAGCGGATTCGGGGTTTCGCCAAAGCGGGGCATCGGAGCGTCGGAACCCCACCAAAACCTAGGTTGTGCCATACCATATGTATATAAGTGTGTGGTAAATGTGCAATATCCTACTCCGAGGTGTG
Organism: Poa pratensis; assembly: GCA_947311845.1. Lineage (NCBI taxonomy): Eukaryota > Viridiplantae > Streptophyta > Magnoliopsida > Poales > Poaceae > Poa > Poa pratensis. The sequence goes on from CAMZMU010000041.1 coordinate 175,685,900, forward strand.
ACCGGCTTCACCGACTTCACTGTCTCTCTAGTGAGTTTCTGCAGTTAGAGGTGAAAACTCTCGTTTCGGGAGAACCGGATGGAATCTTGTGTTGATTTGGGGTAGACTTTGATTTCTCACCTTCCTATGGCCTAACCTAACACAACCAAGCAAAAAAGTCCACTGGCCTACCCCCTTTCGACACACGTCTATGGGGTAGGTGAAAACGTTAGGGTTTTCCTAGCGGATTCGGGGTTTCGCCGAAGCGGGTCATCGGAGCGTCGGAACCCCACCAAAACCTAGGTTGTGCCATACCATATGTATACAAGTGTGTTGTGTGTTGTAAATGTGCAATATCCTACTCCGGGGTGTGACAGGCTTCACCGGCTTCACTTTCTCTCTAGTGAGTTTCTGCACTTAGAGCTGAAAACTCCCATTTCGGGAGAACCGGATGGAATCTTGTGTTGATTTGGGGTAGACTTTGGTTTCTCACCTTCCTATGGCCTAACCTAACACAACCAAGCAAAAAAGTGCACTGGCCTACCCCCTTTCGACGCACGTCTATGCGGGTAGACGAAAACGTTAGGGTTTTCCCAGCGGATTCGGGGTTTCGCCGAAGCGGGGCCCCGGAGCATTGGAACCCCACCAAAACCTAGGTTGTGCCATACCATATGTATACAAGTGTGTTGTGTGTTGTAAATGTGCAACATCCTACTCCGGGGTGTGACCGGCTTCACCGGCTTCACTTTCTCTCTAGTGTGTTTCTGCACTTAGAGGTGAAAACTCCCGTTTCAGGAGAACCGGATGGAATCTTGTGTTGATTTGGGGTAGACTTTGGTTTCTCACCTTCCTATGGCCTAACCTAACACAACCAAGCAAAAAAGTCCACTGGCCTACCCCCTTTCGACGCACGTCTATGGGGGTAGACGAAAACGTTAGGGTTTTCCCACCGGATTCGGGTTTCGCCGAAGCGGGGCCCCGGAGCGTCGGAACCCACCAAAACCTAGGTTGTGCCATACCATATGTATATAAGTGTGTTGTGTGTTGTAAATGTGCAATATACTACTCCGGTGTGACCGGCTTCACCGGCTTCACTTTCTCTCTAGTGAGTTTCTGAACTTAGAGGTGAAAACTCCCGTTTCGGGAGAACCAGATGGAATCTTGTGTTGATTTGGGGTAGACTTTGGTTTCTCACCTTCATATGGCCTAACCTAACACAACCAAGCAAAAAAGTCCACTGGCCTACCCCCTTTCGACGCACGTCTATGGGGGTAGACGAAAACGTTAGGGTTTTCCCAGGGATTCGGGGTTTCGCCGAAGCGGGGCCGGAGCGTCGGAACCCCACCAAAACCTAGGTTGTGCCATACCATATGTATACAAGTGTGTTTGTAAATGTGCAATATCCTACTCCGGGGTGTGACCGGCTTCACGGCTTCACTTTCTCTCTAGTGAGTTTCTGCACTTAGAGGTGAAAACTCCCGTTTCGGAGAACCGATGGAATCTTGTGTTGATTTGGGTAGACTTTGGTTTCTCACCTTCCTATGGCCTAACCTAACACAACCAAGCAAAAAGTCCACTGGCCTACCCCCTTTCGACGCACGTCTATGGGGTAGACGAAAACGTTAGGGTTTTCCCGCGGATTCGGGTTTCGCCGAAGCGGGGCCCGGAGCGTCGGAACCCCACCAAAACCTAGGTTGTGCCATAACCATATGTATACAAGTGTGTTGTGTGTTGTAAATGTGCAATATCCTACTCCGGGTGTGACCGCTTCACCGGCTTCACTTTCTCTCTAGTGAGTTTCTGCACTTAGAGGTGAAAACTCCCGTTTCGGGAGAACCGGATGGAATCTTGTGTTGATTTGGGGTAGACTTTGGTTTCTCACCTTCCTATGGCCTAACCTAACACAACCAAGCAAAAAAGTCCACTGGCCTACCCCCTTTCGACGCACGTCTATGGGGGTAGACGAAAACGTTAGGGTTTTCCCAGCGGATTCGGGGTTTCGCCGAAGCGGGGCCCCGGAGCGTCGGAACCCCACCAAAACCTAGGTTGCCATACCATATGTACAAGTGTGTTGTGGTTGTAAATGTGCAATATCCTACTCCGGGTGTGACCGGCTTCACCGGCTTCACTTTCTCTCTTGAGTTTCTGCACTTAGAGGTGAAAACTCCCGTTTCGGAGAACCGGATGGAATCTTGTGTTGATTTGGGGTAGACTTGGTTCTCACTTCCTATGGCCTAACCTAACACAACCAAGCAAAAAAAGTCTCTGGCCTACCCCTTTCGACGCACGTCTATGGGGTAGACGAAAACGTTAGGGTTTTCCAGCGGATTCGGGGTTTCGCCGAAGCGGGGCCCCGGAGCGTCGGAACCCCACCAAAACCTAGGTTGCTGCCATAACCATATGTATACAAGTGTGTTGTGTGTTGTAAATGTGGCAATATCCTACTCCGGGGTGTGACCGGCTTCACCGGCTTCACTTCTCTCTAGTGAGTTTCTGCACTTAGAGGTGAAAACTCCCGTTTCGGGAGAACCGGATGGAATCTTGTGTTGATTTGGGGTAGACTTTGGTTTCTCACCTTCCTATGGCCTAACCTAACACAACCAAGCAAAAAAGTCCACTGGCCTACCCCCTTTCGACGCACGTCTATGGGGGTAGACGAAAACGTTAGGGTTTTCCAGCGGATTCGGGTTTCGCCGAAGCGGGGCCCCGGAGCGTCGGAACCCCACCAAACCTAGGTTGTGCCATACCATATGTATACAAGTGTGTTGTGTGTTGTAAATGTGCAATATCCTACTCCGGGGTGTGACCGGCTTCACCGGCTTCACTTTCTCTCTAGTGAGTTTCTGCACTTAGAGGTGAAAACTCCCGTTTCGGGAGAACCGGATGGAATCTTGTGTTGATTTGGGGTAGACTTTGGTTTCTCACCTTCCTATGGCCTAACCTAAACAACCAAGCAAAAAAGTCCACTGGCCTCCCCTTTCGACGCACGTCTATGGGGGTAGACGAAAACGTTAGGGTTTTCCCAGCGGATTCGGGGTTTCGCCGAAGCGGGGCCCGGAGCGTCGGAACCCCACCAAACCTAGGTTGTGCCATACCATATGTATACAAGTGTGTTGTAAATGTGCAATATCCTACTCCGGGGTGTGACCGGCTTCACCGGCTTCACTTTCTCTCTAGTGAGTTTCTGCACTTAGAGGTGAAAACTCCCGTTTCGGGAGAACCGGATGGAATCTTGTGTTGATTTGGGGTAGACTTTGGTTTCTCACCTTCCTATGGCCTAACCTAACACAACCAAGCAAAAAAGTCCACTGGCCTACCCCCTTTCGACGCACGTCTATGGGGGTAGACGAAAACGTTAGGGTTTTCCCAGCGGATTGGGGTTTCGCCGAAGCGGGGCATCGGAGCGTCGGAACCCCACCAAAACCTAGGTTGTGCCATACCATATGTATACAAGTGTGTTGTGTGTTGTAAATGTGCAATATCCTACTCCGGGGTGTGACCGGCTTCACCGGCTTCACTTTCTCTCTAGTGAGTTTCTGCACTTAGAGGTGAAAACTCCCGTTTCGGGAGAACCGGATGGAATCTTGTGTTGATTTGGGGTAGACTTTGGTTTCTCACCTTCCTATGGCCTAACCTAACACAACCAAGCAAAAAAGTCCACTGGCCTACCCCTTTCGACGCACGTCTATGGGGGTAGACGAAAACGTTAGGGTTTTCCCAGCGGATTCGGGGTTTCGCCGAAGCGGGGCCCCGGAGCGTCGGAACCCCACCAAAACCTAGGTTGTGCCATACCATATGTATACAAGTGTGTTGTGTGTTGTAAATGTGCAATATCCTACTCCGGGGTGTGACCGGCTTCACCGGCTTCACTTTCTCTCTAGTGAGTTTCTGCACTTAGAGGTGAAAACTCCCGTTTCGGGAGAACGGATGGAATCTTGTGTTGATTTGGGGTAGACTTTGGTTTCTCACCTTCCTTATGGCCTAACCTAACACAACCAAGCAAAAAAGTCCACTGGCCTACCCCCTTTCGACGCACGTCTATGGGGGTAGACGAAAACGTTAGGGTTTTCCCAGCGGATTCGGGGTTTCGCCGAAGCGGGGCCCCGGAGCGTCGGAACCCCACCAAAACCTAGGTTGTGCCATACCATATGTATACAAGTGTTGTGTGTTGTAATGTGCAATATCCTACTCCGGGTGTGACCGGCTTCACCGGCTTCACTTTCTCTCTAGTGAGTTTCTGCACTTAGAGGTGAAAACTCCCGTTTCGGGAGAACCGGATGGAATCTTGTGTTGATTTGGGTAGACTTTTGGTTTCTCACCTTCCTATGGCCTAACCTAACACAACCAAGCAAAAAAGTCCACTGGCCTACCCCTTTCGACGCACGTCTATGGGGGTAGACGAAAACGTTAGGGTTTTCCCAGCGGATTCGGGGTTTCGCCGAAGCGGGGGCCCCGGAGCGTCGGAACCCCACAAAACTAGGTTGTGCCATACCATATGTATACAAGTGTGTTGTGTGTTGTAAATGTGCAATATCCTACTCCGGGGTGTGACCGGCTTCACGGCTTCACTTTCTCTCTAGTGAGTTTCTGCACTTAGAGGTGAAAATCCCGTTTGGGAGAAACCGGATGGAATCTTGTGTTGATTTGGGGTTAGACTTTGGTTTCTCACCTTCCTATGGCCTAACCTAACACAACCAAGCAAAAAAGTCCACTGGCCTACCCCCTTTCGACGCACGTCTATGGGGGTAGGGAAAACGTTAGGGTTTTCCCAGCGGATTCGGGGTTTCGCCGAAGCGGGGCATCGGAGCGTCGGAACCCCACCAAAACCTAGGTTGTGCCATACCATATGTATACAAGTGTGTTGTGTGTTGTAAATGTGCAATATCCTACTCCGGGGTGTGACCGGCTTCCCGGCTTCACTTTCTCTCTAGTGAGTTTCTGCACTTAGAGTGGAAAACTCCGTTTCGGGAGAACCGGATGGAATCTTGTGTTGATTTGGGGTAGACTTTGGTTTCTCACCTTCTATGGCCTAACCTAACACAACCAAGCAAAAAAGTCCACTGGCCTACCCCCTTTCGACGCACGTCTATGGGGGTAGACGAAAACGTTAGGGTTTTCCCAGCGGATTCGGGGTTTCGCCGAAGCGGGGCACGGAGTCGGAACCCACCAAAACCTAGGTTGTGCCATACCATATGTATACAAGTGTGGTGTGTTGAAATGTGCAATATCCTACTCCGGGGTGTGACCGGCTTCACCGGCTTCACTTTCTCTCTAGTGAGTTTCTGCACTTAGAGGTGAAAACTCCCGTTTCGGGAGAACGGATGGAATCTTGTGTTGATTTGGGGTAGACTTTGGTTTCTCACCTTCCTATGGCCTAACCTAACACAACCAAGCAAAAAAGTCCACTGGCCTACCCCCTTTCGACGCACGTCTATGGGGGTAGACGAAAACGTTAGGGTTTTCCCAGCGGATTCGGGGTTTCGCCGAAGCGGGGCGGAGCGTGGAACCCCACCAAAACTAGGTTGTGCCATACCATATGTATACAAGTGTGTTGTGTGTTGTAAATGTGCATATCCTACTCGGGGTGTGACCGGCTTCACCGGCTTCACTTTCTCTCTAGTGAGTTTCTGCACTAGAGGTGAAAACTCCCGTTTCGGGAGAACCGGATGGAATCTTGTGTTGATTTGGGTGTAGACTTTGGTTTCTCACCTTCCTATGGCCTAACCTAACACAACCAAGCAAAAAAGTCCACTGGCCTACCCCCTTTCGACGCACGTCTATGGGGGTAGACGAAAACGTTAGGGTTTTCCCAGCGGATTCGGGGTTTCGCCGAAGCGGGGCCCGGAGCGTCGGAACCCCACCAAAACCTAGGTTGTGCCATACCATATGTATACAAGTGTTGTGTGTTGTAAATGTGCAATATCCTACTCCGGGGTGTGACCGGCTTCACCGGCTTCACTTTCTCTCTAGTGAGTTTCTGCACTTGGAGGTGAAAACTCCGTTTCGGGGAGAACGGATGGAATCTTGTGTTGATTTGGGGTAGACTTTGGTTTCTCACCTTCCTATGGCTAACCTAACACAACCAAGCAAAAAAGTCCACTGGCCTACCCCTTTCGACGCACGTCTATGGGGGTGGTACGAAAACGTTAGGGTTTTCCCAGCGGATTCGGGGTTTCGCCGAAGCGGGGCCGGAGCGTCGGAACCCCACCAAAACCTAGGTTGTGCCATACCATATGTATACAAGTGTGTTGTGTGTTGTAAATGTGCAATATCCTACTCCGGGGTGTGACCGGCTTCCGGCTTCACTTTCTCTCTAGTGAGTTTCTGCACTTGGAGGTGGAAAACTCCCGTTTCGGGAGAACCGGATGGAATCTTGTGTTGATTTGGGGTTAGACTTTGGTTTCTCACCTTCCTATGGCCTAACCTAACACAACCAAGCAAAAAAGTCCACTGGCCTACCCCTTTCGACGCACGTCTATGGGGGTAGACGAAAACGTTAGGGTTTTCCCAGCGGATTCGGGGTTTCGCCGAAGCGGGGCCCGGAGCGTCGGAACCCCACCAAACCTAGGTTGTGCCATACCATATGTATACAAGTGTGTTGTGTGTTGTAAATGTGCAATATCCTACTCCGGGGTGTGACCGGCTTCACGGCTTCACTTTCTCTCTAGTGAGTTTCTGCACTTAGAGGTGAAAACTCCCGTTTCGGGAGACCGGATGGAATCTTGTGTTGATTTGGGGTAGACTTTGGTTTCTCACCTTCCTATGGCCTAACCTAACACAAACAAGCAAAAAAAGTCCACTGGCCTACCCCCTTTCGACGCACGTCTATGGGGGTAGACGAAAACGTTAGGGTTTTCCCAGCGGATTCGGGGTTTCGCCGAAGCGGGGCCAGGAGCGTCGGAACCCCACCAAAACCTAGGTTGTGCCATACCATATGTATACAAGTGTGTTGTGTGTTGTAAATGTGCAATATCCTACTCCGGGGTGTGACCGGCTTCACGGCTTCACTTTCTCTCTAGTGAGTTTCTGCACTTGGAGGTGAAAACTCCCGTTTCGGGAGAACCGGATGGAATCTTGTGTTGATTTGGGGTAGACTTTGGTTTCTCACCTTCCTATGGCCTAACCTAACAACAACCAAGAAAAAAGTCCACTGGCCTACCCCTTTCGACGCACGTCTATGGGGGTAGACGAAAACGTTAGGGTTTTCCCAGCGGATTCGGGGTTTCGCCGAAGCGGGGGCCCGGAGCGTCGGAACCCCACCAAAACCTAGGTTGTGCCATACCATATGTATACAAGTGTGTGTTGTAAATGTGCAATATCCTACTCCGGGGTGTGACCGGCTTCACCGGCTTCACTTTCTCTCTAGTGAGTTTCTGCACTTAGAGGTGAAAACTCCCGTTTCGGGAGAACCGGATGGAATCTTGTGTTGATTTGGGGTAGACTTTGGTTTCTCACCTTCCTATGGCCTAACCTAACAACCAAGCAAAAAAGTCCACTGGCCTACCCCCTTTCGACACGCACGTCTATGGGGGTAGACGAAAACGTTAGGGTTTTCCCAGCGGATTCGGGGTTTCGCCGAAGCGGGGCCCGGAGCGTCGGAACCCCACCAAAACCTAGGTTGTGCCATACCATATGTATACAAGTGTGTTGTGTGTTGTAAATGTGCAATATCCTACTCGGGGTGTGACCGGCTTCACCGGCTTCACTTTCTCTCTAGTGAGTTTCTGCACTTAGAGGTGAAAACTCCCGTTTCGGGAGAACCGGATGGAATCTTGTGTTGATTTGGGGTAGACTTTGGTTTCTCACCTTCCTATGGCCTAACCTAACACAACCAAGCAAAAAAGTCCACTGGCCTACCCCTTTCGACGCACGTCTATGGGGGTAGACGAAAACGTTAGGGTTTTCCAGCGGATTCGGGGTTTCGCCGAAGCGGGGCCCGGAGCGTCGGAACCCCACCAAAACCTAGGTTGTGCCATACCATATGTATACAAGTGTGTGTGTGTTGTAAATGTGCAATATCCTACTCCGGGGTGTGACCGGCTTCACCGGCTTCACTTTCTCTCTAGTGAGTTTCTGCACTTAGAGGTGAAAACTCCCGTTTCGGGGAGAACCGGATGGAATCTTGTGTTGATTTGGGGTAGACTTTGGTTTCTCACCTTCTATGGCCTAACCTAACACAACCAAGCAAAAAAAGTCACTGGCCTACCCCTTTCGACGCACGTCTATGGGGGTAGACGAAAACGTTAGGGTTTTCCCAGCGGATTCGGGTTTCGCCGAAGCGGGGCCCCGAGCGTCGGAACCACCAAAACCTAGGTTGTGCCATACCATATGTATACAAGTGTGTTGTGTGTTGTAAATGTGCAATATCCTACTCCGGGGTGTGACCGGCTTTCACCGGCTTCACTTTCTCTCTAGTGAGTTTCTGCACTTAGAGGTGAAAAACTCCGTTTCGGGAGAACCGGATGGAATCTTGTGTTGATTTGGGTAGACTTTGGTTTCTCACCTTCCTATGGCCTAACCTAACACAACCAAGCAAAAAAGTCCACTGGCCTACCCCTTTCGACGCACGTCTATGGGGGTAGACGAAAACGTTAGGGTTTTCCCAGCGGATTGGGGTTTCGCCGAAGCGGGGCCCCGGAGCGTCGGAACCCACCAAAACCTAGGTTGTGCCATACCATATGTATACAATTGTGTGTTGTAAATGTGCAATATCCTACTCCGGGGTGTGACCGGCTTCACCGCTTCACTTTCTCTTAGTGAGTTTCTGCACTTATGGGGTGAAAACTCCCGTTTCGGGAGAACCGGATGGAATCTTGTGTTGATTTGGGGTAGACTTGGTTTCTCACCTTCCTATGGCCTAACCTAACACAACCAAGCAAAAAAGTCACTGGCCTACCCCCTTCGACGCACGTCTATGGGGGTAGACGAAAACGTTAGGGTTTTCCCAGCGGATTCGGGGTTTCGCCGAAGCGGGGCCGGAGCGTCGGAACCCACCAAACCTAGGTTGTGCCATACCATATGTATACAAGTGTGTTGTGTGTTGTAAATGTGCAATATCCTACTCCGGGGTGTGACCGGCTTCACCGGCTTCACTTTCTCTCTAGTGAGTTTCTGCACTTGAGAGGTGTGAAAACTCCCGTTTCAGGAGAACCGGATGGAATCTTGTGTTGATTTGGGGTAGACTTTGGTTTCTCACCTTCCTATGGCCTAACCTAACACAACCAAGCAAAAAAGTCCACTGGCCTACCCCTTTCGACGCACGTCTATGGGGTAGACGAAAACGTTAGGGTTTTCCCAGCGGATTCGGGGTTTCGCCAAAGCGGGGCCCGGAGCGTCGGAACCCCACCAAAACCTAGGTTGTGCCATACCATATGTATACAAGTGTGTGTGTTGTAAATGTGCAATATCTACTCCGGGGTGTGACCGGCTTCACCGACTTCACTTTCTCTCTAGTGAGTTTCTGCACTTAGAGGTGAAAAACTCCCGTTTCGGGAGAACCGGATGGAATCTTGTGTTGATTTGGGGTAGACTTTGGTTTCTCACCTTCCTATGGCCTAACCTAACACAACCAAACAAAAAAGTCCACTGGCCTACCCCCTTTCGACACCGTCTATGGGGGTAGGGAAAACGTTAGGGTTTTCCCAGCGGATTGGGGTTTCGCCGAAGCGGGGCCCGAGCGTCGGAACCCCACAAAACCTAGGTTGTGCCATACCATATGTATACAAGTGTGTTGTGTGTTGTAAATGTGCAATATCCTACTCCGGGGTGTGACGGCTTCACCGGCTTCACTTTCTCTCTAGTGAGTTTCTGCACTTAGAGTGAAAACTCCATTTCGGGGAGAACCGGATGGAATCTTGTGTTGATTTGGGGTAGACTTTGGTTTCTCACCTTCCTATGGCCTAACCTAACCTACACAACCAAGCAAAAAAGTCCACTGGCTACCCCCCTTTCGACGCACGTTATGGGGGGTAGACGAAAACGTTAGGGTTTTCCCAGCGGATTCGGGGTTTCGCCGAAGCGGGGCCCCGGAGCGTGGAACCCCACCAAAACCTAGGTTGTGCCATACCATATGTATACAGTGTGTTGTGTGTTGTAAATGTGCAATATCCTACTCCGGGGTGTGACCGGCTTCACCGGCTTCACTTTCTCTCTAGTGAGTTTCTGCACTTAGAGGTGGAAAACTCCGTTTCAGGAGAACCAGATGGAATCTTGTGTTGATTTGGGGTAGACTTTGGTTTCTCACTTTATGGCCTAACCTAACACAAACAAGCAAAAAAGTCACTGGCCTACCCCTTTCGACGCACGTCTATGGGGTAGACGAAAACGTTAGGGTTTTCCCAGCGGATTCGGGGTTTCGCCGAAGGGGGCCCCGGAGCGTCGGAACCCCACCAAAACTAGGTTGTGCCATACCATATGTATACAAGTGTGTTGTGTGTTGTAAATGTGCAATATCTACTCGGGGTGTGACCGGCTTCACGGCTTCACTTTCTCTCTAGTGAGTTTCTGCACTTAGAGGTGAAAACTCCGTTTCGGGAGAACCAGATGGAATCTTGTGTTGATTTGGGGTAGACTTTGGTTTCTACCTTCTATGGATAACCTAACACAACCAAGCAAAAAAGTCCACTGGCCTACCCCTTTCGACGCACGTCTATGGGGGTAGACGAAAACGTTAGGGTTTTCCCAGCGGATTCGGGGTTTCGCCGAAGGGGCCCCGGAGCGTCGGAACCCCACCAAAACTAGGTTGTGCCAT